>ML685770.1:28252239-28303516 GCA_007922175.1 Pelusios castaneus
CCCGGGGTGTCACAGGCAGGCCAGGACCAGGTCCGCAGGCTGGCACAGCCATGGAGAGAGGCGGGCGCATGCGCTGTGCTGTTGCTGAGGCCCACAGCCTGCACAAACTGGCCCTGTTCATGGGTATCTAGCCCTTACATTTAAAAAAACAAAAACAAAATAAGAAACTTTTTTTTCCCCCACCATATTTTTTAAAAATCTTTTTGGCTTGAGGGCCACAAATAAAATTTTTAGAACTCTGAAGGGCCACTAGTCTATTTAATTAAAAATTTATTTAAATTTAATTAATCAATTTTAGTTATTTTAATTAAATTTAATTTGAATTTAATTAATTTAATTCTAAATGTAAATTTAATTAAATATAGTCTGGTAGCCTCTCAGGTTTCTTAAAACTTGTATTTGTGGCCCTCAAGCCAAAAAGGTTGGGAACCATTGAACGAGATGGACCTACTATAAGATGGGTGAAAAACTGGTTGGATAACCGCTCCCAGGCTACGTCTACACTCAGAAAGGTAGGTCGACTTTCTTAAGTCGACCTTATTAAGTTAACTTAGAGAGTCTACACAAGACTCTCTAAGTCAACTGGATAGGTGGAAGGAGATCCAGCCTTGCAGGGCTGGCTCTCCCCAGACCAGGAAGCCACTGGCAGCTTGTCCCGGGAGAGCCAGCCCTGCAAGGCTGGCTGTCCACGGGACTGAGAAGCCGCTCGCGGCTTGTCCCAGTGAGAGCCAGCTGGCTCTGCCAGGACCGAGAAGCTGCGGGCGGTACTCCCAGCTCCCTTCTCCCCGGGACCACTCAGGTCCCGGGAAGAAAGGAGCACAGGCTCCCTTCTGCCTGGGACAATGGGGTCCTCTCACCAGGATGAGCTGCCCGCCTCCTGGGCTCTCCAGCCAAGGTTCCAATGGGGGATCCCCTCCCGCTGGAGCCCAGGCTGGGGAGCCCTACTCCCCAGGACCGCAGCTGCTCTGGCAGGGAAGCCACGGGTCTGGGGAGAAGGGAGCAGGGGCTCCCTTGTCCCCCCTGCCCTAGGTCGACCAAGTCGACTTAGGGCATCTACACTGGCTAAGTCGACTTAGACACTAGTTCAAATTAAAACGAGGTGTTATTAATTTGAACTGGTTTTTCCTTAATTCGATTTAAGGAGCAGCTTAAGTCGAATTAAGGAAAGCCCAGTGCCGACATGGAGTAAATTAAGTCGACTTAAGCCAGCTTAAGTCGACTTAATTTACAAGTGTGGACGCACCCCCAGAGAGTAGTTATCAAGGGCTCACATTCAGGCTGGAAGTCCATAACGAGCGGGGAGCCGCAGGGATCTGTCCTGCATCTCATTTTGTTCAACATTTTTATCAGTGACTTAGATGATGGCATAGAGAGCAAACTTACAAAGTTTGCAGATGATACCAAGCTGGGAGGGGTTGCGAGTGCTTTGGAGGATAGGATCACAATTCAAAATGATTTGGGCAAACTGGTGAAATGGTCTGCGGTAAATGGAATGAAATTCAATAAAGTTAAGTGCCAAGTACTCCACTTAGGATAGAACAACCCACTGCACACATACAAAATGGGCAATGACTGTCTAGGAAGGAGAACTGCAGAAAGGGATCTGAGTGTCAGAGTGGACCACAAGCTAAATATGAGTCAGCAGTGTGACGCTGTTGCAAAATAAGCAAATGTCATTCTGGGGTTGATTAACAGGCGCATTGAGAGTAAGACATGAAAAGCGATTCTTCCACTCTACTCTGCACTGATTAACCCTGAATTCGAGTAATGTGTCCAGTTTTGGGTGCCTCATTTCAAAAAGGATGTGGAGAAACTGGGGAAAGTCCAGAGAAAGGCAACAAAAATGATTAGAGGTCTGGAACATTTGACCTATGAGGGAAGATTGAAAGAGCTGGGTTTGTTTAGTCTAGAAAAAAGGAGACAGAGGGGACATGATGACAGTTTTCAAATACCTAAAAGGTTGTTCTGAGGAAGAAGGAGAAAAATTATTCTCCTTAATCACAGATGGTAGCACAAGAAGAAAGGGCTTAAATTACACAGCCAGGGAAGTTCAGCCTAGACATTAGGAAAAACTTCCCAACTGTCAGGGTGACTAAACACTGGAATAAGTGGAGGTTGTGGAATCTCCTACATTGGAGGTTTTTACGAGCAGGTCAGACAAACACCTGTCAGGGATGGTTTAATGGGGGTACTTGGTCCTGCCATGAGTGCAGGGAGCTGGACTTGATGACCTGTCACGGTCCCTTCTAGTTTCTATGAAACAGCACCAATCCTGTAGCTCTGTGCACTCCACCTAGGCCTCAAGGCAGTGGCTCCCTTCTATATCCAGGGGGACAGCAGATTAGTGTTCCTCTCCCTCTGGCTCCAGCAGGGACCCCAGCACTTAGGGACCCAGGCAGCGCAATTTGCTCCATTCCCTGCTACAGCCAGACGGAGCTCAGATCTCCCATCCCCTTGGCTGCAGCAAGGAGCCTGCACTGGTCTTTGGCCCCGAGGAAATGTGCTCTATCTGGGTCCTTCAGCAGGGGTTCCCTTCTGCAGCCAGCAGGAGGGGAGCTGTGGGGCATTTTGAAAGCCCCCCACGGGCCACAGGTTGGGAACCACTGATCTACACCATCCTCACCATAACAGGATCGGAGCACCTTCCAACAGCACATAAGTTACATTGCTTAACATCTGTCATATCTGTTCTCATCCTGCCCCGAGGGGAGGATGTGCAGTGGGGTGTCTTGTTGGAGGGTTTTAGTTTAATAAAGTCACGTGTCTACACCATTAACATTTTCCAAAAGAAGTTCTCACCGTGGCTGTGCTCCACGAGTGTCAGCAGTGGGGAGAGGCCCAGTGCAGAAATGGTTGAACCCTCTTCAGAACAGATCAATTTGACACCATGATTAAAAAGGCAGCAGCGATCAGTGGCCAATTCAGGGTTTCCAATACTGCTAACACCTGACGAACTGAACCAATGGTCACAAAAGTGGCAAAGTTTTACAGAACTGCCACCCTTATGATTCTAGGTCAAAGGCACACAGCAAAAATTCTACAAGATGCAGCCAACTGTATTTTATTATACAGTCTCATATGGCAATAAGTCTCTTTCCAGTCCACTAGAATATCTGGAGGATGTTAAACAGAAACTACTAAAACTAGGTATTTTTAAGTTCAGCAAAACCAGGTTACTTTAATCCAAGAGTTTTAAAAGAACTGACGGATGAGCTCTCGGGACCATTAATGCTTATTTACCATAAATCCTGGAGCAGGAAGATTGTAAGAAAGCTAATGTGCCAATTTATAAAAAGGACAAACAGGTAATTATAGACCTGTCAGCCAAACATTGATCCTGGGAAAGATACTAGAGCAGCTGATATGGAATCAATTAATAAAGAAGTAAAAGCAGGTAATATAATTAATGCAAATCAATGTAGGCCTGTGGAAAATAGATTCTTTCAAACAAACACACATCTTTTTTTGATGAAACTATAAATCTGATTAATAAAGTCAGTAGTGTTGATAAAACAAACAGACTTGGTACCGTATGACTTTTGATTAGAAACCTACAACAATATAAAATTAATATGGTACAAAAAGAATTAAAAACTGGTTAATGGTGAACAGGGAATTGTCACTGAGTAAATGCATTTCCAGTGGGGTCCTGCAAGGACTGGTTCTGGGCCATATGCTATTTAACATTTTGATCGGTAACATACACGAACACCTAAAATCACTGAGTTTGCAGGTGAAAAAAATTACTCATTTTAAAATGAAGATTAGAAATTCTCCTGAAGGATCTACTGTAGGAATTATTTGGGGAA
Source organism: Pelusios castaneus (assembly GCA_007922175.1). NCBI lineage: Eukaryota > Metazoa > Chordata > Testudines > Pelomedusidae > Pelusios > Pelusios castaneus. Next base: position 28,256,049 of record ML685770.1, read on the forward strand.
GCTCTATGGCCTTTGTTACATGGAGATCAGACTAGATGATAATGTTCCCATTGGCTTGGAAAATATGAACTTCCAGGGCTAGAGTCCTGTGACACGGGGAAAGGGAGCCCAGGAGGCCCAAACAGTGCCATGTTGTGATTACCTTTCAACATGTTTTGGGATTAAAAAGTCTGTCTATCTGGAGTCTGTATGGGGTACAGGCCATCACTCAACTGTAGATTTTATCACTAGTGTGCATCACCTGAATAATAGGCTTGATCAGTGGTTTTCAGACCTTTTTCTTCAGGACCCAGTTGAAAAAATATCTTTTATGCCTGCGGCCCAACAATGACATCTTTGAACAATGCACTCCAATCTTTCAGTGGGAGCACCAGTGGGTGCCACGATCCAGTACTGGGTCCCCAACCCATGGCTTGAAAACCACTGGGCTAGATGGTACCAAAACATCCAGCAGGATGTTTCCAAAGATAATTCAACAAAAAAAGATTTTACAACTCTATAACTCTCTCTTTAAAAACACTGGGTGTGGAGGGAAGTTTATCTAGCTAGGTCGACATTTATTTAGAAGACAAATTTAAAAAAAAATGAAATTGTCCTCAGTTTTGCACACAGCATTTAACCATTATGAAATAGCACTGCTGAATTCTGCTGTGTGGCTATGAAGACTGGGGCAGAACCATGCAATCAGTGCACACTCTGGAAAGGAAAATGTACCAAACATCTCCAGTATATTATTTTCACTCAGACTGAACAACACTATCTTGTCAATATCCCACCACTCTAGAGCCAACAGAAAATTATTTCCTATGGGCCATCCACTAATGTTATATGGTCTCTAGATTTAAATGCCCAAAGTCTTAAGTGACAACGCTTCTATCGCTTCCTTTGGGAGAATATTAGATTTCCAAGTTAATGAGTTTCTCCTGATAAACTGCCTGCATTGTCGCTCGCTGAATGTCATCCAGCCACAGTTAACTAGAACCTCTTCAGTTTAGTGAATAACTCCACTCCCTCCTCCAGACATTCCCCCTTTCAACTATAAACCAGCTGAATGATCACTCAGCCAAGCTATTTGTATTTCACCCAGTGACACCATACCGCTCTTATTTCCCTGCTCCTGGATACGATTCTTCTCAATGGGGCCTTTGCTGCCATACCTCATTTCAAACTCTGCCGCATTTCCCAGTGTCTGCCTCAGCCTTTCTTCACGCCCATACAGCATGGGAGCTGGATGGCTTGTCCCCAGATAGATTAGCTGAATTTTTCCTAGCTGTATCTCATTTTAGTTACTTCTTCCCATGGTTCTATGCTCTCCAGGTCTGCTAGGTTGTTTATCACTCCCTTCAATTTAGATACAGCTGTGATTTCTTGAGCAGGGAATACTTGCCTTTTTCCTTTGCGGTGGGTTTTGAGGAGAAGATCTGACTCCTTCACAAACCTTCTCACCACCAGGGGACATGGATCCGTGCAATGTTTCTTTAAGGAGTCCTGGCTCATGTCTGCTGAAATATCCCTCTGCAGGAGAGCTGCAACATCCCCCATCTGAATTCAGGGGCTTCCTGTCTCCCATCTGAGGGGAACCTCGCAACAATCCATCAACCCGGGGCATAGCATTCAAAGGGGAGAAGGCATACATTAAATTAAACTCTGTCCGAAATGCCTGATCAGAGCTTCTTAGCAGCAGCTGTGCTTCCCCACTCTTTCCTGGGAAGCTGGTCTCAGAAGGGAAGTTGATGGAGGACTGTGGCACCAGATCAGGGTGCCCTGAGGTCAGCAGCGATGGCCTCTCCGGGCAGGTGTCAGCACTGGAATCCAGGTAGCCCATCTTTGGCAAATCCTGGTCGGCTCGGAGACAGAGCTAGAAAATACAAGGATGTGGGGTGGGAAAGGAAGGGGAAATTAGGAGAAGAGGCAGACACAGGTGGGGAGAGAAACTTTTAAAGCCAGGAAACACTTGCTCTGAAGACTGTTTTCCAGTTCCTTTCTTGATCCCCCTCAGTCCTCCATTGCACTGCTCTGAAGCCTTTTAGGGAGAAAAGCCCCACAGCATGGCTGCAGCTGGCTCACATCAGCTGACTCAGGCTGCAGGGCGAAACCCTGCTGCGTAGCCACTGGGAACCAGCTGCAGGGTGGAAGGCCCCCAGAGCCTGGGCTGCAGCCTGAGCCCAAACATCTACACAGCGATTTTTTAACTCCAGACCACGAGCCCCACAAGACAGCCGAAGGCTTTCTTTTTAATCCCCAAGTACACGTATCCTTAGCAACAAATGGCTGGGAATCAAGGATTACAGAAAAATCCAAACATGGCTGTCCGTTGTGCTCAACTCTAGGCACTCCTGAGAAAGCAACAGGTGTCTTCAGGTAGCCCCCATGTCTTACAAAATCAGCCCTGGCACATGGCTTTAAATTACCAGTTCAACAAGGGTGGTGACTAGTTCAAGGCACAGATAATCACTGCTCACTGGCTGTCTGACCCGCCAATTTTTTAACTATCCAAAAACTAGCAATCAAAACTGCAAGCACCCATCTGCATTAAACAGGGACTATGGATTTTTCTCTCATTACAACAGGCGATTTGACCTCACCTGCCTCTATGTGCTGTTCCCCAGTGTTTGAATCCTAACACCTATTTTGATTTGCTGTTACAGCCTGACCTGATGCTATGTCATACACTCCCCTGCATTTAATTTCCTCCCATTCTGTAACTTTCCCATCTTCAAAGCGTCTGACGAAGTGGGATTTTCTCCCACGAAAGCTCATGCGATAAATATATCTGTTAGCCTTTAAAAGTGCCCCAGGACTCTGTTGTTTTTCTACAATAGACTAATACGGTTCCCCCTTTGGAATCCTCTTCAATAGTACAGTAACTACACCGCCCAACCCTTGTGCCAGGATTTGGGCACCGCTGACACAAGCACATTCATTTAACCCGCACATATTTCAGTATCTTACATCGTCCAGGAGATGTAACTGCTATCCTCTCTTCTAGCATGGTACCTGGGAACTCTGAGCGTGGACACGTTTACATTCTTCTACAACATGGCACCTGAAAATTTCCAGCTCCAAGACAACATCATGCCTTCCTCTCTATTACAGCTCTGGGAATCACAGCCAACGAGTGCAACTGCCTATCCGTGGATACATCACACATCAGAGGAGCTGCTGGCACCAAGACACATTCACCATGCTTTTGCTATGTTCACAGCACCTGGGAGCCTCCAGCACCAAGACATAACTGCATCCTCTCTGTCCATCATAGCCCTCCAGGAAACACCTGGACCAAAACAGAACAGCGCCCTCTTTTTCTTATTACCATCCTAAGGAGCCAAAACACAGTTCCATCATTTGTCCTATATCACAGCCACCTAGCGCCTCTCCTCTGCTATGTTGCAGCTCCCAAGAAGCTCCTGCATTGAGACATGATTGCATCCCCTCCACTCTGTTACGGTCCCCTAAGACTGCATCCCTTTCAGTGTATGATAGCACTGTGGACCTCCATCAATGAGGACATACCCTTTGCTATATTACAGCTCTGCACCCAGGAATGGATCCACAACCGTCTCACTTCCTCACACTTTTACACGTACCTGCTCGATGGACATAGGCTGCAAAGAGATGAGTCAGCCTGAACAGAGCAGGTCAAGTGCATCAACTCGTCCCAAGAAACTGGTTAAAAACCAATGAGTGATGAAGCTCCTGAAGGTTCTAGAGAGATTTCTCATGGCTCCAACATCCTTCAGCTAAAACAGGGACAAGGCTCTCCCATTCCTCCCTCCATCCAGACTGACCCGTTACTGCTAGACGTAAACAGCGTATAAACCACCACTACTGAACGGAGATTGATGCCGATTATTATAATTCCAGGGTCCTCAGATCTTTTTCATTTCACCCCACTAACCAAAACATTGGTTCTTCACATTTTGCCTCCATTTCCCACCAACATCTACTGTATTAATACATCTCAGTTTCCCAAATAAATCCACCGTTTCTATCATCTCTCTTGATAATCCTGTACTCTCCTCATCCTTAGTGCAACTAGTGTCCCACCACCCCCTCCATTCCCATTTTCTCTCTGCAGTCTCCTCATGCTCGCCCATCTCCCCACCAGCACACACACAACCACACACACTCCCCCCCAAGTGCAATTGAGATGGTGTGATAACTACCTCGGGTGACAGGGACTCAGGCCTATGCGCAGGGGAACTCTCAGGGGAGGATACGTTCTAGAGGAGGGAAAAGCATCTTGTTATTCATCTACTTAAAAAGTCAAGAAGCAAAATAAAATAAAGTAAAAACAAGCACAGAGGTTAGCCACAGCTATTCTAAACAGAAACTACCCCAGGAGCTAGCCTCGGGGATTAGAGAGGATTCAATGGGTTAAGTAGTATCTAACGCCTCCTGGAAGCAGAGATAGGACTGGGTTATTGTGTTCCATGCCACAATGTAGTATCCAAACCAGAAAAGAGAAGAGATGTTAGCCAGAGGTATTTATTTCCTTATATTCCTGATGCTATTAGCCAGGGAATATAGAGAAATGCAGAGATGGCATTTAGTCCAATGACATGGGAAAGGCTGCAGAGGAAAGCCTGCTTTGCCTTAGCAAAATTCTCCAAATGCTGTCATTTGTATCAGACATCAAACTGAAAGGAGGAAATAAAAATGACTCCAATTCACCATGGCTTTCCTCTAGGGTATGATCAAAGGAATAGCTATAAACTGACTGAGGAGCTACAGAGGTCACAGCTGGGTGAAGTGCATTGGAGAGTGGTGCTCACATCCAGTGGTGTATGCAAGCCTCCTGAACCCCCGTGGCGTTACAGAACATCCCCATCAGAAAGAGGGAGGCTCTTCTACAGGCAGGGCACTCCCTGTAGAGTGGGCTGTGGTTGGGTGGATCCTGCCAAGCAGGAAAGCTTATAAAAAACCCAAGTGATAAGGACTTTCAGAACCTTCTCAGACAACCCAGAATTTTTTGTGGTCAGATTCCAAGGGGACAAACAGATGAAGGATACTATGTTCCAAGTCTCTGCTACAAATGTTGATGGGCCCAAGCAAATCCAAACCGACGTCCCAACCTCATTTGGTCTACAATTAGCTCTACACTCTGGTCAGTAAGGGCCTGACCTGCTAGAAGTTTCAGAAGCATGGGGGATGAGCTCCCCAGAAGAGCAGATGCAGCAGATTTATTCAGCAGAGGGCACCTCAAAAGTGGCACTCAGAACCATCTAGAGCTTGGTTACTGCTAGACTTTAAAAAGAGGCATTACAGTCCCCACCAACCCAATGGCTGGTTACATTCAGCTCTCCTATTGATAACTGTTCTCATCCTCCAGGGCCATGGTCATAGGACTGAACTGTGTCATCTGTATACATGGTGAAATGCATTCTCCTGAGTTAGCGCTGGTGGTAACTAAATGGAGCCAACATGGCACGAAAATGGAAATGTTAAAAATGAGTTGCGTTTATTGAAATACAAAAGCTTGAACACAGAAAGCCCTCGTCTACCAAGTCACTAGATTTGGTCTCAAGAGAAAAAAAATAGAGGCAGCAAGGGGAAGTGGGAGGTAGATGTGCAGCAGGCTCCAGGTTTCCTCTCTGGCATACACCATAACAGGAGCAGTTTTACAAGGGACTGAGAGGTCTGTAGCTAGAACATTGAGGTCCTCAAACTTTCAACGTGTAGGAGCACAGAATCTGAGCCTAATTTTCCAGGTCAAGCGCCATACCTGAAAGAGTCCTCCGCCCTCCTCCTCAACACTAACCAGTCTTCTCCCTCTACAACAGCTTTCCAAAGAGCTCTCACAGCAAAAGTGACAGTACCAAGCAACCAGACCCCAGCAGCAAAGGACTCTCTGCACCTCTGCACAGCCGAGGAGGACCCCTGCAGGATTAGCTCAAGCCAGCGGACATCCTGTCTTTCACTGGCCTGTAACCCCACCAGGTCCTGAACGCTACTGTGGTGACAGTACCCACTTTCCAATGAGAAAGAGCAATAAAGGAAAGTAAAAACAGAACTGCTAATCACCTGGCACCTCCCATCAGTTATAGCCACAGAGATGGAACATGGCAAAGGAGGAAGCTCCAGACTGGATGGGTGCTGGCAGCTTCCCCTCAATAGTTGTGAGCAGGCAAAAAACACCTGCCTACTCTTTATATGCATCCTAAAGTCCTGCAGATTCAGCAAAATCAAAGGCAAAAGGGTATAACTGGAGCAGAACGAGAGTCAGGAAATGCGGGGCATTAAATGCTGGCTGGAGGGTGCTGTAAACTCTTGCAATGTCTGATGTCCCCAAGGCTGAGGGCTGCTGGTGAAAGAGAAAGTGAGCATGGGCTGTTTTCTGTCCAACATCCTGGAGGGTTGGGGTTTGTTGCAATGAGGAAAGAAAGGGTATGCGGAAATGTGGAGTCTCAGGGGCCTGCAGTGGACTACTGTGCTGCAAGAAAAAAGAGTGGGAGTCATGGCCAGTGAGCCTGGAAAGCAGGGGAGTTTCGGTGCTAGGCGGGAAAGGGACTGGGGGCTCTGACAAGGGGGACGCTGCGCTGCCATGTAACAGAGGGAGCAGGAGCCACCATGTCTCTGATGGCCTAGGAGAGCAAGAGTTGCTACAGCCACAGAGGAGAAAGGTGGCCGTTGCTCATGTGTGGGACACCTGGGTCTAGCTCAGGAAGCTAGCCGTGTCTGAAGACAGACTACCTCAATGCAGTTTCCAGGCATCTAGTCTCACGTGGCTCTTTTTGGAGCCCGAGCCCCTGGCCCCTATCCCAAGTTACCTCAAACTGTAGTGGAGTATTGCAGCGACTAGCAGCCAGGGAGGGAATGGGTGAGAACTTCATGCTATAGCCATTGCGACATTCCTCCTCTCCTGGCAGAGACGAGCAGGGCGTGGCGAGTTGTGGGCTCATGGAGCCAGGAGGCGGAGGTGTGACTGGAGACAGCGGCCTCAGCAACTTGGTAACATTCTGCTCCATCAGGTAGCGGGACTTCCACTTCTTCAGGGGGCTCAGCAAGTCTGTGAAATGTGAACACATGCTGCCCCATCATTAATGCCAAACCACGCCCCGCCTTCCCAGCCACAGCTTGTAATGCATCCCAAAAGCACCAACAAAAATCCTTCCCGCCCCCAAAGGCACGGGAGCAGGGAGTGTGAGACGTGTAACCAAGGAGGGCGAACAAGTCAGTTCCAATAAAGGAAATGTGGGAAACAACATGGCCAGGTATGGAGAGTCACGTCAGGGCAGTGCAGAAACAGAAGGAGATAGATTACATTTTCTGACACCAAGATAAACAGACGACCACACAAATTCCCTCTGTTACTGCTATGGAGTTTGCAGGGACACAACACTCCAGAAATGTTCACGCCCACAAGTAACCCTTCCCTCCACCCTAGCCTCCTAAGTGCTCAGCACCCTCACTTCGTCAATATTTGTAAGCTCTCTGCAGCAACGGCTAGCTCCGCCTGCTAGTCACACATGCTGAGATGCAGGAAATGTGAGCTGTATGCCAGAGACAAGAGCAAACATGACATTTCCACACCACACAGCGCCCCCAGCTCCTCTGGGCAGGGTGCAAGGGGAAGCTTCCAGGGGCTTCCACACCATTATTCCCCTCCCACAGCAGTGTGTCTAGTCCAGTGCTCCTTCCCACTACCCGGCTTTGGTTTCCCTGCTTTACCTCTAGAAATTTTCCACGCTCTGGGCTGCAGCTGCCTTCCCTGACCAGTCTCTTCTTTATCCCAAAGTTCCTCACTGCCAAGGCTTGCCCCCTGTGTTTCTGAATTAATTTTGACCTCTTTCTGAGCTCTACAGGCCCTCAATGATGCCAGCCCAAGTCTCCTGTGTTCCAAGCAGAAGAAATTTGACATCTTTTCTTCAGAGCCAGGATCTCCCTAAGACAGTAACGTCCTTCCTTTCAGCTGGTACCCAGCACTTGCAGATCAGGACTAACAACAGCATCTCTTCTCTGGGATTCTGCTTTTATGTCTAGTGTTTCATTTGCCTTTTACTCCCAACAGACAGGCCTCCAGGACGGCAGGTTTGCTGTTTTCTCACAATCATCTTGGGAACTTCTCCAGATCTGAGTGCTCTATTGTTGCTCCAGTTCTCATGACTGAGTCCTTGCTTTCCCAAATCATTTTACATTGGGTCTCCATTTATCTGCATTTCCCCACTGCTGCTAAGTTTTCTAGACCCTTGCATCCCTTTGGAATCTGCCTGCTTATTATTTGCCCTGCCCCAGGGTTAGTATGGCATGCAAACCCACAGAGCTCATTTCCAAACCCCTCGCTTCCACTTCAGTTCCTTTATAAGTAGAGGTGCTAGGACCACCCTGGATGCTCCACTCAGCCATCTGTAGTTGGCTGAAGATCTCCATTTGTCTCATGTTCCCATACTTTTCTATCCACTTTCCCTATTTTCCTTCCTAGTCCCTGAGCTTTGCCACGAGCCATTTGTTGGGCCGTCCAATCCTGTCTGTTGTTTGCTGTTCCTCATTTTCCCCTTTCTTGGCAACGAGACCCTCCTCCATCCCCAGCTGTTGTGCTGCCTGAATCCACTTTGGCAAAGCCGGCAGCCAGCTTGGCTTCCTGGGAAACTGCCACGTCCCTAACACAAAAGAGTTGGAGTCAATTATAGAGAAATCCTACAAACAGGCAGCTCTTGGTTTCCTGTTGTTATAACCTTTGCAAAGTGATGCTGTTTGCCCCTTTCCAAACCTCAGGAACCTATCCTCAAAATTCGCTCCATATTTAAAAATGTCTTTTAGAAATTCTCTCGTTCCTTTGCTCACTTCCTTCAGGTTTTGCTCAGGGATGCCAAGTATCCAGACTAGTGTTTTGTTCACTTTAAGTGCATCTAACCTTTTAATAACCAATTCTGTTGTTATCTGTACACTGTCTAGCTCCTCGTCTGTCGTCCTTGGAAAACTGATCCCTGACTTGGGCAGATCTCCACCCTCTTCCTCTGTAAAGACAGATGCAGATTAACTATTTAGCAGCTCAGCTACTGCTATTCGCACAGATTAAATGCCAACTTTTTGAGTAGCTGTTTTTTAATCCCCTGCCTATTTCTTATGTACTTGGAAACCATTGTGAATTCTCAATATATATTAGAAAAGTCAGTTGTCAAGGCAAGAGCTTGTCACACTCAGCCATGACCCAGGACAAACTCTGTAGCATCCACCTCTGGCAAGACGCGATATCACATATTGTCACAGCTAGAAGAGTTGGGATGTTTACAAGCTTGGATGAGTAGCACAGCTACATCGCCAGCTGACAGAAACCTGTCCCAACACGCAAGGCTTTGAAAGCCTGTGTCTCATCTGTGTGAGTCTCCTTTCACAGCCGATAGCCTCCTGGAAATGCACTCCCCACATTCCCGGATTCCAAATACACACCTGCATTTTCCTTGCCGATGTTCCTGTTACTTTGGTACAGACACTGGGTCCTGTCATCTTGTGACATAGATGAGGTCTGAGTCATCCCTTCTTCCAGGGCTTGCTTCATCCAGCGCTGGAAGAGAACTAGACTACATCAGCATGCAGTCCCTCATCCCCTGGGCTGTACAGGGGGCGCTCAGGGACTCCTCAGCCTCTCTACACCAGGGCGACTACCGTACAGCTCTGCACCCAGTGCATCTCACTCCCAGCCGGAAATCTTGGTATGAGGGACCTGTTTAAGCTGGGCCCAAAGACGATAACGAATGGCTCTGAACAGGTGCTCTAGACTAGACAGGTGCTATAAATGCGCAGCAGGGAACTATTTCACTAGAACACATTTACAAAACCCAGAGATTAGGCCAACAGAGGTTTCTTTCTTTTTCAAAAGGCAGATACAGGAAAGTATGGCTATGTGTAACTTATCCAGAGAATATGCTCTCTGCACAGAACCCCACTTCATGCACAAGAGGGGAAGCCAGATCACCGCCCATCTGCTCTGGAAGATGTACCAGAAGCAAGGATGTGACAAGCTGATTCAAATGCAATTCTCTCAGGAGCCTGTCTGCTATCAGACAGCAGCAATAAACACGCAAACCTGATAGCGTGGGAGCGACTACCCAGGAGGAGAAAAACCAAAGTGGACCCTCTTGAGGAGACTATGCCGGGGTGGAGGGAAAGTGAAAAATAATAGTGGGGGGAGCAGAGTAAGAGGACATGATTCCCCAAGAATCATGGGTAGATGAAGCAGAGTCAATCTACATCACTTCACCTGCCAAATTCACTGGCTTCCCCACCTGCTGCAATGCGGTGGTACGGGAACATTATTCTCCAGTAAGTGACCTCTGAGAGCACGAGGGTCTCCAACTGTTTCCAGGTATTTGAAAGAATATAAAGCAGCTCAGGAGAGACCCCAAAGAGTGCTGGGGGTCCTGCAGGTGAGACACTGAAGTGAAAGGGAGTAAAACACCCTAATTAAAGGTGACATGAATGATCTTTCAGCATTTCAGAATCAGACAATGAGGTGTAATGGCCTTGTTTTTATTAGATTAGCACTGAATTTAATGGCTGTTTACATAGTCCCTTCTGAGGATCTCAAAGCCATAGTTTACCAAACAATGCCTTGTATCTCCTCCTTGAGAGAGAGAACCCTATTTTACAGGTGTGTAAACTGAGGCATAGAGAGAGCCCGGCCACACTGTTGGCGGCACCTCTGACAGCATGGCATTGATGGTGCAGGTTTGACTGAGTATCTGTAAAGAGGTGCTCAATCGAACCCAGAACAAGCTGGAGGCTGATTTGTTAAGACCTACCCAGCAAGTAACGTACCACTGATTCGACGGAAGGCACTGGGGACCCTGCGGCGAGTAGGTGTTAGACAGTTGAAGGAGATATGCCAGGTATTTTAAGTACTTTGATTGCTGCTGAAATCGCGCCCCAGTCTAGACCAGCGCTCACCGTATGGAACCCAAATCCAGCAAACCACCCCAGCAGCGCCTTAGCCACTGGGCAATCGCCAACAATCCAAGTGATGGAACTGCCGCATTGCACGCTCACTTTAACCCATTCCAAAAGCCGGGACTCATGTGTGCTGGACAATCAGCAGACACAGCAGTTGACATCAAGCGTGTCACAGATGCAAGACGGTCCTTGTGCAATTATGCTACATCAGCGGTTCCCAACCTTTTCCTTTACGCGGACTACTACATCGCCATCAAAAGCTTCTGTGGACCACCATGGAAGCGAGCCGCTTTGAACATTTTTAACACAGCCTATGGCTAACAGGAGTCAAGTTTATATATCAAGGAGTATTAAAAATACAGCTATTTCTAATATTTTATTATGCTTACTCACAAACATATTGCACTCACAGCACATTTACCTGCAGCTATTATCTTTCTTTTTCCACCCCAGACAGACCACAGGCTGGGAACCACTGTGCTATACCTTTCTTTAAGAGGGGCAGTCTATGAATAGTTTTCAAGGGTAGCCCTAAATAAAGAGCACTAGAGTAATACCATGTAGAGTCCACATCAGGGTGAGGCCAGAATCTAGACAAAGAAGATCTCTACTACCAAACATCACAGAACAATGCCCCATCTGACCCCTACAGGAACAGTCTGAGCATTAAAATGACACAAAACCCATAACTTAGAGACACTGGTCTTATGGCTCATTACAAACATTTGTAACAACTCTCTGCCTGCTCACCCTTCATTTCAAGTGGTCTCCTACAGAACACATGAACCTCTTGTACTTCACCCGTCGCACCTTGTGTTTAGCTTGGAAACTCCGATTACCTTCTATAGATGTGAGGACGAGCTCTGCGAACCTCAAAAGCTTGTCCCTTCCACCAGCCAAAGTTGGTCCCATACAAGATATTCCCTCACATATCCTCTCTCTCACACCTTGGGACAAACATGGCGACAGCCACACTACAAACAAAAATCCTGACCAGCTCCTTCAGATGACTTTTGTTTCATCAGCCTGGACTCACTCTAAATTTCAGGCAAGCAGCAGAGAGGTAAAGATGGCTGGATGACGGTGTTATATGATTGCATACAAGCTCCGTAGAACCCTACATAGGAGAAGCCCCCGGGTTAACACAAACTACTACTTAAGGTGACTAGGACCTAGTCGTAAGAAATGAATGAATTAAGTCATGAAGTTCTGCCCCACCAGCTAACCCTCATTATGCAATCAGGAACACCTTGTGAGCCAGGGTCAGCCCGGCCATAGAGGTGAACTAGGCAGTCGCCTGGGGCCCCAGGCTTTAAGGGGCGCCTAATTGAATGGAAGTGAATTTTTTCTCTATTTAAAATATATATATTAATATGTTAACTTTATAACATGGGGGGAATCTGGGAACATGCACTAACACTGTGTCCTCAGCGTCAGCTCTCCAGCAATGTTTCTCAACATTTCTGATACCAGGGACCAGTTTGCTGCTTTCCTAAACTGTGTCAGGGAGATCAGAGGGACTGGTGCCAGTCCATGGAGAAGAGTGCTCTAGAGTGCACAGCCAGCCTTTACAAGAGGTGCTAATGGTAAAACAACGTAGGTATTGAAGGAAGACGTCATGAGCAGACTTACCTTTTTACAGGAGCTGTATATTCCATCCAGGTGAAGAGGCCTTCGACGTCTCTCTGGGTTGAAGGGTGAGCCAAAGCGGATGTAGTGTTTGGGTGTGGTACAAATAAGTGGGGAGTGGATAAGACCTGGCAACATGTTGAGGGTTGTTGCTAAAACAGTTGGGTCTGTGGTAATACGTAAAGGACACTCGATGGGGCATTCTTGCTTTTCTGCTCTGTCATTCAGCCATTCTGTAACTAGATACTGAAGCAGAGAGCGCAATTACGAATACAGCAGGAGCAGGTGAAGAATGACAGCAATAAAACAGTTCGTGTAAGGCAGGGGTGTCAAACATGCGGCCTGCAGGCCGCTCTTCCATTCGGCCTGTGGGATGACACTCTCTCCCTAATAGAGAGAGAGAGAGAGAGAGAAAGAGTGTGGTCTCACATACGCAGCCCTCAGCGATGCCACAAGAGCGTCAGGTCTCACGGCATCACAGAGCGCTGGGTATGAGACTCAACTCCACAAGACCACAGTCTCTCCCTAACGGAAAGAGAGCGAGCGGTCTAGCGGAGCGCAGTCTCGCATGCCTGGTGCGCCGCGCTGCGGCGGAAGTGCTGTAGTATTTCAATTTATGATACGTACGTCCCTCGAAGTACATTTAAGTCAAATCTGGCCTGCCATAGCCAATGAGTTTGACACTCCTGGTGTAAGGACACACTCAGTCATGCTCTGCAGGGAATGCCACAGGCATGGAACCTGATACAGTAGTAACATCCTCAAGCAGAATTATGTTAGCACTGTGCATCAGATTCACGGCAACTCTTCTGCACCACGCAGCCTTCTCTCTTGGGGCCCGGCAGAGCCCACCCCCTCCCCTGGTTGAAGACTCTCACACCCCCTTACCTTTTTAGTTTTGGGGTACTTTACTGTGGCCCGATTAGACAGGGATCCTGCAGCCAGCATCACACTTGGGTCAAACCCCAGCAGTTGCTTACTTTCTCCTGCACCCTCTATGCTGCTGACATCTGTGGCAGTGAACGAGCTGACACTACTGGCTTCCTCGGGGATAGCCTGGGAGAGTTCGCTCTGCTGGGAAATAGCTTGCTTCTGCCGTCTCAATCTCTGTGCTGAACTGGTCCGATACCGAGAAAAACGACTTTTGGGTCTGGGCCGGGAGGGTTTGGGTGGAGCTGGCTTGGTGATCGTCTTTTCTGGAACTGCATCCTACAATGGAAACCACGTCATCTGTTTGAGAATTTCTAAGGTTCCCCTCCTCTCCTTTTTTCTGGCATTGTCTAGCCAGCTTTGTAAAACTGGACCCCTTGAAGGGTGGACTCTGAGGGGGCTGGGAAGAGTAATGGTTTCGGGAATCCTCTTGAATGACTGGACACGTTTGTAGCTCACTTTATTGCCCTCTCTCAACTGTGTAGTAGCAAGCGTCTCCACTGTGGGGTTCCAGAAAGCAACTGCCAGGCCCCTCAGGAAGGGTCAACAAGGAACAGACCAGAAAGCAGCAGTATGAGACTCACCAAGTGTCTGCATATTACTATAGCCATTCCTGGGCCCGGACAGCATTGATTCATTCTCAGACAATGACCTCTCCACATCCCCACCACCATGGCAATAGGCATTCAGCTCCAGCAGGAAGTCTTAATTGAAACGGAGCAAATACCCTTCTCTCAGGTTCCAGCATCAGCTGTCGGCCTGGGCTTGCGTCAATGCACTAAAGACATTCAGAACCTGAACCACTAGATAGTAATCCCTGCAACACACCAAAGGGGCTGCGGCTGAACTTGCTTGGTGTAAGCTATGCAACTGCCCTACCCCCAACTTACTACTGCTTGTGTGGACCTCCGTGTGTTCACCCCCGCATTGGCGCTGCTGTTTGGAGTGCTTGGAGCAGCCCCACTTAATGCTGAACTGCTGTCTTCAGCTTCAGGAGTCTCCACTTTCACCTCCTCTAGCTCTGAAGCCTCAGGGTTAGGGACAAATTCAGCATCTGTGCTGCTCCGGTCTGAAGGCTGCTCTCGTCTCCTCTTTCTCTTCTCCAAGTTTTCAAACATGTGCATAATGGCTTCCACCTTCCGCTCCTCTCGGGACTAGCATACACAAGAACATGTCCAAGTCAGCAATATCAGGCAAGCAAGAGGACAGAAAGGTGACAGTGTAAGAGAGGGGCCCTGGACAGGGTCTGGGCCACAAAGACGAAGGTGAAGAAGGGCTGGGAGGAGGAAGGAATGATAAATTCCTGAAGAACTGGAATGCCTTACAATAAAAGGAGACTGCTTAAAGAAGACTCAAGTTCAGTAGGGACCAGCCTCCTGGGATTACAACGGGCAGGCTTGTTAGACTGCACTTTAGATTGAAGGAGAGGTGACTGTCTTTTATGTAACCCAAACCACCTATCTACCACGAACAACAGCAAGTCGCTTGTTTTACTCCTGCCTCAGCTGAGTTCAGTGGGGCACAGAAGAGATGCTGATGGAGCATTCTTCGTAACTGGCCTTTAGCTTTTGAATTCACTGCTTCCCACAAAGCTTGATTTGACATACTCCGAGTCTCTCGATTTTCTCGGCATGCTGTAAAGCCCATGTATTCAATGATGCATTGACTTTAAGGCCCGAAAGGCTGTGTGCTCATCTAGGCTGACCTCCTCCATATCACAGGCCAGAGAACTTCCCCCAAATAATTCCTACAGTCCATCTTTTAGAAAATCATCGAATCTTGATTTAAGAAGTTATCAGTGATGGAAAACCCACCACAGTCATTGGTAAATTGTTCCTATGGGTATGTACTTTCACTATTAATCATTTACATCTTATTGGCAGCTCACATTTTTTCAACTTCAAGCCACTGGATCGTGTTAGAACTCACCATATATTTATTCCCCATGTAGGTCCTTACAGACTAATTAAGTCATTCTAACTTATCCCTGTTTAGCAAAATAGATTAGATTACCACTATAAAGACTGTTTTCTAATCCCTCACAGAGACAAGGCGGGTGAGGTAATAAATACCTTTTGATGGACCCCACTTCTGTAGGTGATATTTGAGCTCATTCATCAATCTCATGGCTCTCTTCTGAACTCTCTCATTTGCAGTTGTCGCAACAGTGCCAAGTACAGAGGTAAAACTTCTACCCATTCTACTCAATCGAAATTCCTCTGTTTATGCACTCCAGGATGACATTAGCTCTTGTGGCCACAGTTCTCCCCGGGAGCTCTGGTTAGCTGATTATCCACCACAACGGTGAAGTCTTTTCATAGCAATTGCCGTCCATAACAGCCTCAAAACAAACTTTAAGGCCAGAAGGAACCATCGTGTCTGATGTCCTGCAAAATGCAGGCCACAGAAACTCGCCCAACAGCTCCTGTAATAGACCCCTAACCTCCGACTGACTTACTGGAAGCCTCACATCATGGTTTGAAGACTTCAAGTTAGAGAGAATCCACCATTTACCTAGTTTAAACCTGTAAAGAACCCATGCTGCAGAGGAAGGCAAAAAATCCCAGGGTCACTGCCAACCTCATCTGGGGGGAAATTTCTTACTGGTTCCAAATCTGGCAATCAGTGATACTTGGAGTATGAGGGCAAGACCCAGCAGCCAGACCCCTGGGAAAGAATTCTCTGTAGTAACTAAGATCTGTTTCCACGTAGGGTCCCATCACTGGCTGTTGGGAACATTTGCTGCTAGCAGTCACAGATTGGCTATGTGCCGTTGTAAGCAGCCCCATCACACTGCCCTCTTCATTAGCGTATCAAGTGCGGTCTGGAAGCCAGTTGTTTTGTGCCTGCTCTACGCACCTTGCAAGTCTGTTCCAGAACTCGACTCCTCTGATGGTTAGAAACCTTCATCTAATTTCAAGCTTAAACTTGTTGATGGCCAGTTTACATCCATTTGTTCTTGAGTCCACATTGATGCTTAACTTAAATAACTCCTCCCCCCTGACATTTAACCCTCTGAGGTATTTAGAACAAGAAATCATAGCTACCTGGAGCCTTCTTTTGATTAGGAACAAGCCAAACCCCTTGAGTCTCCTCCCATAAGGTAAGCTTTGCACTCATCATCTTAACAGCTCTTCTCTGAACCTATTCCAGTTTGAATTAATTTTTCTTAACATGGGAGAGCAGAACTGCACACCGTATCCAGATGAGGTCTCACTAGTGCCTTCTGTAACAGTACAAACACCTCCCTGTCCCTACTGGAAATACTCATCCTGATGCATTCTAGGACTCTTCGCTTTTTTCACAGCCACATCAGATTGAAGGCTCGCAGGCATTCTGACTATCATCCATCAGTACACTCAAGTCTTTCTCATCCTATGGCACTTCCGGATAAGATGTTACACCCCCAGCAAAAATTCTTCTCATCAGTCCTTGCACTTTGCACTATTAATGTTCTTCCCATTTCTATTATTCTAGTTGTCAAGGCCATTCAGATCTTCTTGTATGACATTCCAGCACTCCTCTGTATTGCCAACACCTCCCAACTTTGTGTCATCCGGAAATGTTATTAGTGCACTCCTATTTTTTGTGCCAAGATCATTAACAAAAAGGTTAAGTAATACAGGTCCCAAGAATGATTCTTAAGGAACTCCACTATGAACCTCCCTCCAGCCTGACGGCGCACTTTTCAGTAAGACCCAGACCCACTGTAGTCTTCCCTTTAATGAATTCCTATGCCACCCTTTCATGCTCACATTAACCCCGTCTTCTCCAATTTAATAATTTTCCATGTGGAAGTGTACCAGATGCCTTACAGAAATCAAGGTGTTTGAGACCTAATGCATTTCCTTTGTCTAAAAAACCAAACCAGTTATCTTCTCAAAGAAGGAGGTCAGGTTGGTCTGGCACAATTTATCATTGGTAAAACCATGTTGTATTTTATCCCAATTATTGTTTACTTCTATGTCCTTACGTACTTTCTCCTTCAAAATTTGTTCCAAGACCTTGCATACAATTGAGGTCCAACTAACAAGTCCATAGATTCCTAGATCCTTTTCCACCTCTCTTAGAAACAGCTACTACATTAGTAATTCTCCAGTCATAGGGTATAACCTGGGAATTTACAGATTTATTAAAAATCTTTGCTATTGGGCTTGAAATTTCATGTGTCAATTCCTTTATTCTGGGATGGAGATTATTTGAGCCCCTTCTCGCCATCCCCAAATTAGTTCCACTAAGATGTTTGAGTTTGACCTCCATCTCAGATGTGGTCATGCCCACATCATTTCCATTAGCCACGTTGCCACTGTTCTTGAACTCTTCATTACCCTTATTAAAATCGGAGCCAAAGTATCTGTTTAGGTGTTGGGCCATGCACCTAAATTATTTTTAATCTCCCCTCATCCTCAGTGTTTAGCAGTCCCACTTCTTTTGTTTTATTTAAATGGCTATAAAAGCTTTTACTATTGGTTTTAATCACCATTGCAAGGGCCAACTCAGCTTAGCTTTCGGCAGGTGTCAATTTATCCCTCCCTATATTTTCTGACCTCCAAGCAGTAGCTGTCCTTGCAGATCCCTCCCATTCCTTGTAGGCTTCCTGCTTTCTCTTAATCCTGTTTGAGATGCTTGCTCATCCAAATTAGTCTGCAACCTTTCCCTATGAATTTTTCCCTTGCTGGGGTGGCAGGCTTCAGCAACATTGATAAAGTAATCCCATCTCCCTCACATTCAGATCCTCAAGTTCTCATCCAGTCCACTTCCCCAAGTATTCCCTTCTTTTTCTCAAGTTTGCCCTTTTGACATCAAAGACCTTTTTTTGCAGCTCTATTGATGTTTATCCTTTCTTTTTGTTTAAAATGAATTACTCATGACCACTCAAACCAAGGTCGTCCTCTTCTCCAAGGTCCTCACTACTCACCAAATGTAAAATGGCATCCCTCTTGTTGATTTGTCCACTATTTCTGTCAGTTGTCTCATCCAGGAAAAGCCACACTCTACTATTATTAAACAACACTTGTCCTTCAATCTATACCTGGGAAGTTAGTCTCCCATAATCACAAAATTCCCAGTAGTATTTACATCATTACAAACATTAAAGAGGTCTCTATGCAAATAGCATCCTCAGGGTCTGGAGCATGGCACAAGTACTGTCCCAGCTGGACCTCTGGTAGCTTCTTCCTCAAAGTGATTTTGACCCAGACACTTGTTTATCCAGTCCATCATTTCTAGTTTCTTTATAATTTACCTTATTAATATACAATGCTCCACCACCTTCACTTCTGTCTTTCCTGATCAGCACATACCCTCCAATACCCAGTGCTTTTTTTCTGCCGGAACGCGCCGGAACGGCGTTCCGGCACCTTTTTTTCCCCGCCGGTGCTCCCTCCCAGCTGTGCAGGCTGGGCCGGGCTGGGGAGATTTAAATCTCCCGCCCTGAACATGCGCAGTTACAGCGTGCTCAGGGCGGGAGCGGACTGGCCGGCAGCAGCTCTGCCGGCTGTCACTGTGGTTCCCAGCCTCCGGCCAGGTAAGGGGGCTGGAGAGAGGCCTGGAGAGGGGTGGGGGTGGGGACAAGGAGGGACCCCCGCGCAGGCCGGCAGCCCCCACTGCCCCCTCCAGACTCCCGGGGCTGCTTCCTTTCTCTTCTTTCTCTTCCTCTTCCTTTCCTTTTTTTCCCCTCTTCTTTGTCTTCCTCTTCCCTGCCTTCCTTTCTCTTCCTCTTCCTTTCCTTTTTTTCTTTTTCTCTTTTGTCTTCCTCTTCCCTGCCTTCCTTTCTCTTCTTTCTTCCTTTCCTTTTTTTCTCTCTTCTTTGTCTTCCTTCCTTCCTGCTCTTTGTCTTTGCTTCCTTCCTTTCTTTCTTTTTTTCTTTGTCTCCTCCTTCCTTCTCTTTTTTCTTTCTCTCCCTTCTTTTTAAAAACTTTTTAAAAATTAATTTTAAATAAAAACCTTTCTTAAAATTAGATTTCAATTCCAAATTCATTCCAATTAAATTAATTAAACACAATTAATTAATTAATTCTATTTACAGTCACTTTATCTTCAATTAATGCCTATAATTTCTGTCTTGTGAGTTTTTTCCCCAAAAATTTATTCTGAAAAAGTTTTTCACACGGCTTGAAAATTTTGCACACAAGCCACCAAACCTAGAGGGAACATTGGCTACTAGTTGCGTACACAACAGCAGGCCAGCAGGCTAACATCGGTCAGTCCCACACTCTGGGCCTGGCCGGAGCCCACAGCACCAACAAAAAGTGTGTGGATGCATTACTGCCTGCCACCCAGTACCCAGAAACACAGGCCAGCAGCAGATGTGATAGCTACACATTCATGTTTTTTTCTAATTATAATACGGCCCCCCAACAGTCTGAGGGACCGTGAACTGGCCCTCTATTTAAAAAGTGTGAGGACCCCTGCTGTAAGACCTCACAGGTTGTCTTTCAGTATATTAGCGGCCTGCATAGTTAATAAAACTTAACAGTTTTTACCTTGTATTTTTATTTCTTTGATATATTCAAAAATTTACTGTTTACTGCACTATTTTCAGTGTTATTTCTTTATGACACAACGGACATCAATAGGAGTTCCGGTACCTTTTTTTTTTAGAAAAAAAGCACTGCCAATACCTACTATTCCACAAAGTCTTTCTTACCCTTTTAATACAGTGGGACATAGGCCTCAGCCCCGTTTGCCCAGGTGGGAGTGGGGCCATGGTTGGGGTGGACTGCTATGGGGCAAGGACCAAAGGCTGCTGTAGTCAGGGGCCAACTGCTGAGGCCACAGGGTGGGGGGCCAAGGCCAGGTGCTTCAAGTTGGGCTCAAAGCCAAGCCAGGGGCTGTGGTTGGGTGGTGGGCTGGAGCAGAGTGGTGTTCCCTACCCATCCCACTCTACAGGGGTTGGCCTGAGTCCTACCGTACTCCCCTTGAAAGTTCCTCCGTGCCCCCCTTGGGGGGCACGCCTCAGTTTGTGGCTCTCTCTTTTAATACCTATTCTCACTTCCTGCACAAGTAGTTCTAGTTCCTCGCTCTTGTTATCCATGCTCCTTGCTCTGATATACAAACATCACAGTAGTTTCTGCTTGGGTTTTTCTAGATTCCTCTTCCAACTGGGTAGTCATTTGATTGCCAGTATCAACCACCTGACTGTTAGCTCCACTGGTATTGGCATAATCTTTCCTCTTAATGTCCTTTTCCTACCAACTGCTCTTCTTTTCTCCACTGGTGTATTCTCTTTCTTGATTTTCCTCCTAGTCAGTATTCGAATCAGGCATGGAGATTACATGCATCTCCCAAGTGTCTCACCTGGAGTTCCTTCTTTAAAGAGGCTTTAATGAGCTGTGCCAACCTCCATTTCAGAACTATTTACCTCCCTATTTAGGTGGAGTCCCTTCCATGAAACCAGTCCTCTATCCAGGAATGCTTCCCAGGGGCTGAAAATCCCAAAGCCCTCATTACAGCACCACTGTCTGAACCATTTGTTGATCACCATAACCTTGTCTCACCTTTGTTCTCCTCTAGGGACAGGTAGAATCCCTATGAAGGTCACCTGAGCCTCCATTTCTTAAGCATCTTTCCCAGCCTGGCAAAATCTCCCTTGATGCATTCCAGGGACAATCAAGCAGTATCACTTATTCCCACATGAAAGATAATCAGTGGATTCTTTCCTTCTCCTATTAAGATCCTCTTCAGCCTCAGGTCCACATCCTGTACCGTGGCACCTGGCAGATAGCACTCCCTTGTGTTTTCTGGATCAGCTCTGGTGACAAGCCTGTTTGTTCTTAGTCTGAGAGTGACCAGTCACTTTGACCTGAGGTGGGTGTGATTCTCCAGCCTACTTCCTGATCTTTGTGGCTGCAAGTCCTCTTCTCTTTCCTCCTCCTTTGCTATCTTCTGTGAGTCAACCTGTACCATTCCTAGGGCTATGAATTTTGGCTAGCTTCTTTGACTCTTTCCCTCTTATAGGGCTAGTCACTCTTCTTTCTTGCCCTCCCCTACCTTCCATTATGCCTGTTGTGTTCTTTCTTCATTTTCCAACTCAACAAACCCATTCCTGAAAGCTATTTCTCCTTTACTAGCTCGGCTTTTCCTCTGCCAGTTCTCAGTCACATGCTTCCACTAGCCACTTTCCTCACCCTCTCAGTTCTCCAGTCTAGCTTGCATCTGTGAATCTTGACTTTTCCTTCCAACATCCTCATGCCTTCTCTCCCTCATCTACTCAACCCTCCTTGGAAACGCAACCATAGTTTCAAGCCTGTGAATATGACCTACGTTCCTTGTTCCTAGAGGTATGCAGGTACATTTTGCTGAATGAACACACAAGTGTTTGCTTGCAGTCAGTTTACAAAGTGATCCTGATCACTCTATGTGAGTGACCTGCTCATCCATCAATTCCTGGGGCAGCTGCAAACTTTACCAATGATGAGTTTGTGTTTTCTTCCAGATCACTGATGATGGTAAGGAGAAGAAATGCTCTCTGCTGGACCACAATGGAAACAGACCCACTGTGCTGAAGCAGGGATTTAGTAAAGGCATTTCAGGGAGCATGAGAGATGGGAGATTTTGAACTGTTTGGGGGTAGGTACATGGTGGGATGGAGTACGTCCAGCTATTATTTTACTGCATTTTTAATTAACGTCAAGGACACAACCCAGGATAGAAATCCTTCTGAGACATATAAAACACCACAAATGCGATAAAGACGGCCCAATGGATGAGAGCTTTGGAAAAAGGCAAGGAAGGACTGTACTGTTGATTCAAGGGTCTCCTCAAAGATCCAAGGATAAACAAACAAAGTACCACATTAGAAACCCACCGCAGCTAGGATAGCAAGGAAAAGGCCAGAAAAAGAGCAAAAGGATTGTATGTGATTAGAAATCTCAGTGACTAAGAAGGACTTAAAAATACATTCCAAAGGGGTAGCTGTGTTAGTCTATAGTAGAAAGACAACAGAGTCCTGTGGCACTTTTAAAGACTAACAGATTCATTTATCGCATGAGCTTTCGTGGGAGAAAATCCCACTTTGTCAGACGAAAGCTCATGCGATAAATGAATCTGTTAGTCTTTAAAAGTGCCACAGGACTCTGTCTTAAAAATACATGGAAGACATGCATTTTAGAGCATTAACTAGTAACCTTGCAGAAAAACTGTAGGGAAATCAGAAATAAATAAAAGAGAGACCTGTAGGTATCAATGTATGGGTCCAAGGAAAAATTAAACCAACCTAAAAAAAAATCTGTAAGCTTGGCTAGGCTACAAAGGAGGGGAAGGGGAAAGAGCCATACAGACATGATAGTAACCTAAAAATATTTACTTGCCACTGTTTGGATACCAGGAAATGAGGAAAAGTTACTGAGTGACCAAGAATGGAGTTAGGAGTAACTGGTTGAAACCAAGGAAGGAAAAAATTGTCAGCTGGATGTCATCATCATGGGATAGTTCCTCAAAAGGAAGAGATGTTTGCTTTTTTAACTTGGGGACAACCCTACCCTACTCCCTAGATTTTCTCCATCTCTAAGTTGCAGGAGCCTAAACAGTTGGGCTGTGAACTCTGCCTGGCTCCCCTTCCTGGCAAAAGTCAATGGTTTCTGAAAGCTTGGAATCATGAGGCAGAACAACAGAAACAGCCCATCTGCCCTGTGTGACCTGTCCGTCCTGCATTCCTGCCACCAAGAAACAAGTTCCAAAGGGATGACCGTGTTGGTCTAGTTCAACAAAACAAACAAGGAGTCCCAGCGCACTTTTAAAGACTAACACTTTTATTTATCGCATGGGCTTTCGTAGGAGAAAATCCCACAACCAGATGCTTTGAAGATGGGGAACTTACAGAATGGGAGAAAATTAAATGCAAGGATGTGTAAGAGACAGGATCAGGTCAGGCTGTTACAGAAAATCAAAACTGATGTTAAGATTCAAACACTGGGGAACAGCACATAGAGGAAGGTGAGGTCAAATCACCTGTTGCAATGAGAAAAAAAATCTGTAGTCCCTGTTTAACCCTGTGGCAAAGGAGTCAAATCTAAAAAAGAAAATACAGATCAGAGTAGATGAAGTACTCACCCTTCTGCTGAGAGCCAGGGCTCCCAACTCATCCACAGCCTCCTCCTCTCTTTCCCTCTCCTCTTGCTTCTGTTCCTTGTCTGCAACCTGAAGAGCACAGAGAAGCAGTCACCATTGCAAAGTAAAAATGCAGAGGAGTTTGAAAAATTACTAGAATTAGTTTTGATGGGTCAGTTGAATGAGGCTTAAGAAAGAGCTGTTGAAGTTCTTGTTCTGGAGTCACCACGGTCATATAGGATCAATCACCAGGGATTAGACAACAAATTTTACCTCATTGTCACTGGCTGCAGCTGGTCCCTCTGGAACTTCCTCTGCCTGCTGGTTGCTGTTCTCATCTGATCCAACACCCTGCTGCTCCAATTCTAGTTCCTTCCTACGGGCTTTCCGACGCCTTGTTTCTGCCCCAATCATCAGTGCACTTAAAACAGGTGGAGGTAGGTGTTCTGCAGCATTTGGGCTCCGTTTCTGTACGGGGCAATTCCTGTTCCCTTTGTGACATGCACAGTCCACTTTATAGTCGCTGGTCCAAAATACAAACATACCTGTGTCACTCATTTCTCAGCCCTCCTACAGAGACATTTAATGCATCTCCTACTACAGTTCTCACTAGGTGCCTGTTACATTCCAGCCTCTATCACAGAAGAGGACAAAAGATTTGGGCAGAATAAAATGCATGAAAATGCAATTCAGCAGCTAACTGAGCAAAATACAAGAAAAGAGGAAGGGGCTAGAGGAGAAAGAGGAGGAGGTCTGTGCTAGGAGGGACTCACCAGATGCTGTACTCATAGTCAAAGGCGATGGTGACCTCTGTGTCCTTAGCAATGGATGTGATAGCATAGATACACAGGTGGATCATCCCATCAGCAATCACATGACGGACCTTCACAAAACAGAGCAGACAGACACAGACCCCGAGAGAGGTAATCCTCACTGCAAAGGGAGAAATCTTTCGCAGAGCACAGTGTGCTAAAATTACCCTCAATTCTCCCTAGAAAGAAACCTACGTTGCTGCCCTTCCCCATCCTGAGTCCTGTTCTGGCCCACTCCCACTCTGGGACCAAACGAAACCTACAAGTCATCCCTTCCCTAGCTGTCTCGGACCTTTGGGAGAAAGGCCATGCATTGCCTAAGCTCTCCCCCACTCCCTTCCTGCCCCCTGACCTTCAATCTACAGGCAGCCAAATCGGCAAAGGCTTTGCAGCCCTCAGCTGGCTCATCAAGCTCCTGTCCCTTCTCTTTATTGGCATTACTTGTGGGCACAGCATTTTATTCAGCGCTTCGGGGCTTGTAAAAGGGCTACACTAAAAGCCTGTGCATTGCTGGCCTGTGTTTTCCATCAAAGGGAACAGGAAGTTTACCTCTGCATTCGGTGTACAGGAACGCCTGATGAATCGGGCGTCGTTGCCGAAGGTGCGGGCATCCACACACATCTCAACATCATTGAATTTAGAGTAGAAGAGCACAAAGGGGTATGGCCTAGGGAAATAACAAACCCTTGTAATCCTCCTCGTCTCAGTTTGGACCACCAATATAACAGCCAGCTCAGCTCTTCCTTTGCTCATGCAGCTCCTAACTCATAACACAACAGATCAAGCCCAAAAAGAGAAGAGTTTTCTCTTCCATAAATAGACAAACACCTAAAAAGAGTCATACTGGGGCAATCCATTGGTCCATCTAGCCCAGTATCCTATCTTTCGATGAAGGCCAGTGCCAAATGCATCAGGGAGAGTGAACAGAAGAGGGCAATTTACTGAGTGATCTATCCACTGTTGTTCAATTCCAGCTTCTGGCAATAAGTGGGTATGGGACACTCAGAAACCAGAGCTTGCACCCCTGAACATCGTTGCTAATTGCCATTAGTGGACCTAGCCTCCATGACTTATCTAGTTCTTTTTCAAACCCATTTATACTTTTGGCATTCACAAGATCCACAGCAACAAGTGCCGCAAGATGACTGTGTTGAGTGAAGAAGTACTTCCTTTTATTTATTTTAAACCTGTTCATATTAATTCACTGGGTGATCACTGGCTTGTGTGGTATGTGAAGGAGAAAGTAATACTCCCTTATTCACTTTCTCCAAACTGGTCATGAGTTGATAGACCTCTAACATACCCCAACATCTCCTTCCCAACTGAGCAGTCCCTCTCCTCACACAGAAGCTATTCCATATCACTCATTTTTGTTGCCGCTCACCTCCCTCCATCCTTTTCCAATTCTTTTTTGAGAAGGGACGACCAGAGCCGCACAAGTATTCAAGGTATGGGCTTATCATGGATGTACACAGTGGCATTTTCTTTTCTGTTCTATTATCTCTCTCTTTCCTAATGGTCCCTAATATTGTTGGCTTTTTTGACTGCCACTGCATATTGAGCAGATGTTTTCTGAGACCTATCCACCACGATGCCAAGAACTCTTTCTTGAGTGGTCACAGCTAATTCAGACCCCGTCATTTTGTATACATGGACTGTTTTCCAACGTGCATCACACTGCATTTATCAACACTGTCTATCATCTGCCATTCTGCTCCCAGTCACACCAGTTTATGAGATCACTTTGTAACTCTTCACAATTGGACTCAAGTAATTACCTCAAGTAATTTTGTTTCAGCCATAAACTTTGCCACCTCAATGTTTATCCCCTTTCCAGAGAACTAGTAATATACTGAACTCTACTGGCCCTTGTACAGATTATTGGGAGGGCCCACAACTTACCTCACTCCACTATAAAAACTGACCATGTATTCCTATTTTTTGTTACCTATCTTTTAACCAGATCCATGAGAGAACCCTCATTCCATGACTCCTGAAGAGCTTTTGGAGAGGGACCTTGCCAAAGGCTTTCTGAAAGTCCATTGGATCACTCTTTTTCGTATGTTTGTTGACATCCTCAAAGAATTTTAACAGACTGGCAAGGCATGATTTCCATTTACAAAAGCTGGGTTGACTCTTCCCTAATATTTTGTGTTCATATAGATTTATGATAACTCTGTTCTTTGCCATAATTTCAACCAATGTTTACTGGCCCGTAACTGCCAGCATTGGAGACTAAAAAACCCAAGAATGCTGTCACTTGAGCTATGCACCAGTTATCTCGGATAAAGGCTGATTTAAGAGAGTGATTACATATAGCAGTTCCGTAATTTCACATTTTAGTTTCTTCAGAACTCTTGGGCGACTAGCATCTGGTCCTGGTGACTTATCACTGTTTAATTTACTGATCTGTTCCTCTACAGACACCTCACCGAGACAACTCCTCAACTCTGTCACCTAAAAAGAATAGCTTAGTTAGGGGCACCTCCCGCAATTTGATCCAGGCTGGTTTGTATCTTGTTTACTGCTCTATGAGTAACACAGCTGTGTGATCCCTTGTGGCAGGATCTCTGGCAGTCTGCAGCTCCCCCATAGAGACCCTCAGTCACTCCAGGCCCTTCTGCTCATTGCACAGTACTCTTACTTTTTGAAGAAATGCCCATTGACCTCGAACTGCTGTCGTAACATAACCTTCCCTCGATATTCAATTATAAGGGTATCCAAGGCCAAGTCTCTTGCGGCCCTCAAGATCTTCCGGTGCTTCTGAACCCGAGTCACTCTCCCCAGCTGCAACTGTGATGTAAACCAGAACAAAACATGAGAACTCACAACACAGCCTCAGGCAACAACCCTGTAGACTCTAGTCCAGTGTTCCTCCATTGCTATTCGAAGGACCACTGCTGCTTTGCAGACTATGAAGGTGTTCCACGTTGGTGGGGAGCGGGGCGGGCTGAGCAGGGAGGCTCAAAGGAGCAACATTACAAGCCAACCCGTGCCTGGGAAATTTAAAATGCCTCAGATGCAGCAAAGCTTCCAGGCGTGTGTCAGCATCTGCCACTGCCTTGTTCCTTTCCTGTGGCTGGGGCATTTTAAATTTCCTGCTGCTGTTACTGCCAGCATCAAAATTGCTTGGCCATACCTTCCACGGTAAGGCTTTCTTTGACCAACTTTAAATCAAGAACAGATGAATTTTGTTCAAAAATGCAGGCCCAAAATTCCCATTACATCTTGAGTAAAAGCATTTTCAGTTTTAAGTTTTGTGCATAATCATTATGTATCTTTTTTTTTTTTTTTAAGAAATACATGCATGTTATATTCATAAAATTGTATTTAATTGGGTTTCCTGAATCATTTTCATAGGAATGTGTAATGTGAATATTATGAAGAACACAGCCACTATATACCAACTTTTTCAAGAAAGTTTTCATCAGGTGTTCCGCGTAAGTAATTAATACCATTGGGTGTTTCCTTGTCCACTAAAGGCTGAGAAACACTGTTTCAGCATATGATTTACATATGAACAAACAGGCTTCTGGGAACAGTACCTGGGAATTCTGACCAGCTCATTACACCATTCCAAGACAGACACTTGGGCAATACATGACTGTGACATAACATTTATTCAAGAGAATAGAAAACTGTACGTTTGTTTACCCAAACATGTCCTTTCTTCACGTAATAAAGCCCACAGATCCAATACAATCAATACTGCACCCTGCTTTTAAATTGGGGGCCACACCAGACCTGACAATTATTGGCTGTAGAAAAACACCATACCTCCTTAAGTTCCTTCCCTCTAGTTAAGGTAATTTCCAAAGCCAGGATAATTCAAAACGACTTTCCTAACTTACAAATTGAGGAAAAAGCATAATGGCAGAGGAACTAAATGATTTCTTTTTTTTAATCTTCACTGAGACGGTTGGTGGCAACTGGATGCCTGACATGGGAAAGGGCAGTAAAAATGGGATAGGTCCTAGAATCAGACATTAAAATAGGGAAAGAACAAGTTAAAAATTTAGACAAATAAGATCTCTTCAAGTCACCAGGGCCTGATATGCATCCTAGAATACTCAAAAAGCTGACTCAGGAGATATATGAACCATTGGCTGTTATCTTTGAAAAATCAGGGATCACCGGAGAGATCCCAGAAGACTGGAAAAGAGCAAATACAGTGCCCATCCAAAAAAGAGAAAGAAGCACAACCCAGGGAATTACAGATCAGTTAGCTTGACTTCTGTACCAGAAAAATAATGGAGCAAATAACTGAGGAATCACTTAGCAAATATTTAGAAGAGAAAAAGCTGTTAAGTGATAGAAAGGGAAGAAGGAGGATCCAGGGAACTACAGACCGGTCAGCCTCACCTCAATACCTGGAAAAATCATGGAGCAGGTCCTCAAAGAATCCATCCTGAAACACTTGGAGGAAAATAGAGTGATCAGGAACAGTCAACATGGATTCACCAACGGCATATCGTGCCTGACCAACCTGATTGCCTTCTATGATGAGATGACTAGATTTGTGGATGCAGGAAGAGCCATTGACGTGGTATACCTTGATTTTAGCAAGGCTTTTGATACGGTTTCCCACAGCATTCTCGTCGGCAAGTTAAGGAAGTATGGATTGGACGAGTGGACCATAAGGTGGATAGAAAACTGGTTAGATCAACGGGCTCAGCGGGTAGGAATCAATGGCTCGATGTCTGGTTGGCAACCGGTAATAAGTGGAGTGCCCCAGGGGTCGGTCCTGGGGCCGGTTCTATACAACATCTTCATTAATGATCTTGATGATGGAATAGACTGCATGCTTAGTAAGTTTGCGGATGACACCAAGTTGTGGGGAATGGTAGATACTCTGGAGGGCAGAGACAGGATCCAGGGAGACTTGGACAAATTGGAACACTGGGCCGAAAGAAACCTCATGAGGTTCAACAAAGACAAGTGCAAAGTCCTGCATTTAGGACAAAAAAATCCCATGCACTGCTACAGGCTGGGGACAGATCGGCTAAGTAGCAGCGCTGTAGAATAGGACCTGGGGGTTATGGTGGGCGGGAAGATGAATATGAGCCAACAGTGTGCCCTTGTTGCCAAAAAGGCCAATGGCATATTAGGCTGCATCAGTAGGAGTATTGCCAGCAGATCGAGGGATGTGATAATTCCCCTCTATTCGACACTGGTCAGGCCGCATCTGGAATACTGTGTCCAGTTTTGGGCTCCCCACTACAGAAAGGATGTGGACAAATTAGAAAGAGTCCAGCGGAGGCAACAAAAATGATTAGGGGGCTGGGGCACATGACTTATGAGGAGAGACTGAAGGAACTAGGCTTATTTAGTCTACAGAAGAGAAGACTGAGGGGAGATTTGATAGCAACCTTCAACTACTTGAAGGGGTGCTCCAAAGAGGAGGAAGCTAGGCTGTTCTCAGTATAACAGAGGACAGAACAAGGAGCAATGGTTTCAAATTACAGCTGGGGAGGTCAAGGTTGGATATTAGGAAAATCTCTCTCACTAGGAGGGTGGTGAAGCATTGGAATGGGTTACCTAGGGAGGTGGTGGAATCTCCGTCTTTGGAGATATTTAAGGTTCGGTTAGACAAAACCCTGGCTGGGAAGATTTAGTAGGAGTGGCCCTGCTTTTAGCAGGGGGTTGGACTAGATGACCTCATGAGATCCCTTCCAGCTCTATGATTCGGGAAGAACAAGTTGAGTCAAACCAACCTGAGAGCTTTCTATGACAGGATAACAAGCCTTATGGGTAGAGAGGTAGCGGTAGATGTGGTATATCTAGATATTAGTAAGACTTTTTGACACAGTGTTGCATCACCTCATTAACGAACTAGGGAAGTACAATCTAGATGGAGCTGCTGCAAGAGAGTAGTTATCAACGGTTTACAGTCATACTGGAAGGGCATAATGAGCCGGGTACCACAGGGTTCGCTTCCGGTATTGATCCTGTTTGATTTTTTTTTCCCCCCCAAGGATTTAGATGATGACAGAATACACTTATAGGTTATGTCTACACTACAAAAAGTTAGGTTGACTTTGTTAAATCGACCTCATAAGGTTGAATTTAAGTCGACTTAAAGTCGACAAAGTTGCTTCCCCAAACAGGGACTTAGTAAGTTGACTTAACTGCCCTTAGGTCAACCTAATAAAGTGGACTTGAGTGTCCACACTGTGCTTAGGTCGACCAAAGGAGTCGACCTAAGGGTTAAGTTGACCTAACCTTTTATTAAGTCAACTTAAGGAATTTCTTAAGTTGACTTAATGAAAGCCTGGTGTGGACAGGGACTAAGTTAGGTCAACTTAAGCCTCCTTAAGTCGACCTGACTTGCAAGTGTAGACAGAGCCATAATGTTTGTGGATGATACCAAGCTGGGAGGAGTTGCAAGTGCTTTGGAGGATAGGATCACAATTCAAAATGATCTGGACAAACTAGAGAAATGGTCTGAGGTAAACAGAATGAAATTCAATAAAGACAAATCCAAAGTACTCCACTTAGGAAGGAAAAGCCCACTGCACACATACAAAATGGGCAATGACTGCTTAGGAAGGAATACTGCAGAAAGGGATCTGGATGTCATAGTGGACCACACGCTAAATATGAGTCAACAGTGTAACGGTGTTGCAAAAAAAAAAAAAAAAAAAAAAACCACCCATTCTGGGATGTATTAACAGGAGTATTGTAAGTAATACACAAAAACTATTTCTTCTGCACTGATTAGGCCTCAGCTAGAGTATTGTACCCAGTTCTGGGTGCCTCATTTCAGGAAAGAAGTGGAGAAATTGGAAAAGGTCTAGAGAAGAGCAACAAGAGTGATTAAAAGTCTAGAATACTTGACTTACAAAGGAAGATTGAAAATCTGGGTTTGTTTAGTCTGGAAAAGAAGAGACAAAGGGGACATAGTAACAGTTTTCAAGTACCTAAAATGTTGTTACAAGTGGGAGGGAGAAAAATTGTTCTCCTTAACCACTGATGACAGGACAAGAAGCAATGGGCTTAAATTACAGCAAGGGAGGTTTAGGTTGGACATTAGGAAAAAATTCCTAACTGTGAGGGTGAATGACCACTGGAATAAGTTGCCTAGGGAGGTTGTGGAATCGCCATCACTGGAAATTTTTAAGAGTGGATTAGACAAACACCTGTCAGGGATGGTTTAAAAGGATACCTGGTCCTGCCATGAGTGCAGGGGACTGGATTCAGTGACCTCTGATGGTCCTTTCCAGTTTTGATGATTCTATGATTTCCTCTTACTGCAGAGCATAGTAAATTCTTCCTAATAAACCCAAATACTTAGAAATCAATTTCCTTCTCTATTATGAATGATCCATTTGTCTCCAGGATGGGCTTGATTTGTGGATCTCAATATTTGAAAAAAGCAAATTTTCAGGTAATCACAAATAAAAGTTTCCTATTTTATTTCATGTTAAGGTCCACAGAGCTATTACACTTGGATTTTCAAAGTGTTGTGCCTCTGGCGCATGAAGCAAGATCACCCTTTTAATGTCTGGACATTCAAAATGAGGTAGATTATCCATAAGTTACTTTCCATCTTCTCTTGGACACCAACTCATGGAGACTTCAGCCAAAAGAAAAGAAATGGCATTGACTAAGATTGTATGGTCAATATACGAACTTGGTGAGCTTATGTACTGATGGCCCCCAGACCAGTCTAGCAAATCTTAATTACACAAAATATGACTACTCTGCCCCAATACTGTTAGTGTTCCAAAGGACTGGACTGCTTCACTGAAAGAAGGCTATTTTTTGAATTGACACAGGAAGTGAATGCTCTGCCAGCTGTGAGGACTGCCTGGTTGAATTTAAAGTACAAGACTGTGGCTCAATGGAAGAGCTCTGAACTGAAAACAAAAGCGCACTTCTGATTAGAGATAGCAGCCTACTCCGGCCAGCGCTGTAAGGAGAAGAACAAGCTTTCAAAGTCATGGCGTTCTGACTTTGGAATAAGACTGATGCCTGAAGATTTAACACTGATTTGTAAAAAAATTCTTTTTTTGACATGCTGAGAACACTGCACTACAGAGACATAGCCTTTTCGCTTGGGCAGTCCTGTACACCCCCAATAAACTCCACTGGAGGATTTCAAGTCTAGGTCTCAATTGTTTAACATGGTTGCTGCACTATGGACTTGGCCCCAAGTAGTAGAGTAAGTTCTCTATTGTGGTCCATGACAGCAATAACCACTTCATCCAAGTATTTATTTTAAACCAGTTTGGTTCCAGATAGAACACAGCTTTCAACAGCAGACCTCCTCTATGAGAAAGTCATCCAAACCTCCACTGCCAGTCTAATCAGGCCCAAGAGCCATAGCTTCTACAGCCAAAAAGGCATGAAGAACATCAGTGCCGCTCTCCTTCCTATCCAGGGAGCAGTAGGAAAGGTGGGATGACATGCAGGGGGGATCTTGCCCAGCTTTTTGAAGTGTCATTCGCTTCTTTACATCCCAGGTCCTGTTACAATAAGATCCCATCGGGTACTTCATTGTTTCCTGATGCAAAAAAGAGGTCCACAGCAGCCCCCCAAATGGATTTATGGTGAGCAAAGTATTTCTGGGTGTACGAGCCTCACTGTCAATCCTTTGAACAGAGAAATGGGAAACTTTGCTCTGCCTAGAACAGGAGAATCTCTCTCTGCAGGAGGAATGATCGTGGCTTTCACTATTATGAAAATTGTATGACTGTTGGACCACAATAGCTCTGTTTTCCATGCAACAAACAAAAAAATCGTGTTTTAGCTGGTGGATTCCGTGTTCTCTTGCTGGTATCCATTCTTTGAACTGAATTGGGAAGATCACTTAAATTTCAGAGGGGTAGCCATGTTAGTCTATTTCAAGAAAACAAAGAGTCCCGTGGCACTTTCAAAGACTAATAAATTTATTCATTGCATAAGTTTTGCTAAAACAGATGAAAAAACTACCTTGTGACTCAGCCTCTCTGCATGTATATATATACCTAATATATTGCAGTTTCCATTTCATGCATCTGATGAAGTGGGCTTACATCCACAAAAGCTTATGAGAAATAAATTTGTCAATCTTTGAAAGTGCCATAGGACTCTTTTTAAAAAAATGATTCTCTGCATTCACTAATTGTGGAAGCAAAGAATATGCAACTGGATCTAGATCTCTGCCACTGCATGAAAGAGTGAGATGCAGAAAGGATACCAAGAATTATTGGATAGAGCTCATGAATTCTGGATCACTGAAGCATGCCTCTATATGAGATCAGAATTGAAAACAGGGTCCAGTATGAACTGGATTTTTGTTTGCATCATTTCTTGTTTTCCATTATGACCATTCTTCATTTTCTGTTAATGTTTTTCTGATCCGAGACCTTGTTCCTGATAAAAGTCCATGAGTGTCCTTGTGCACCTTAAAGGCTAACAAATTTCTTCAGGCATAGGCTTTGGTGGACTCATCAGATGTTCTTGATGGTATTCATCCTTTGTCCAGGCCTATGATAGGCTTTCCTCGCACCACAAGCTTGTGCTCGATCCAAGATGCACTAGGAACTGTATCACTGTGTTTCCTTCCCTTTTTCTGTACAGATCTTTATCAAATATATTGTCTAAGAACAAAAACGTGACTTTCTTCTTCCCTAAAGACAACATTGTTGTTACCATGTCCTGAAGAGAGACTCAGGCAGCACATGCAAGATCAAATAGCAAAGATCAAAGTTAAAAAAGGAAAAGAGGCTTCTACCCACCTACAAAATATGAGAACTATAGGAAAATTGCTATGTAGAAATGCAAAGCATTGATAACAAGCTGTCTTTAGGAACTTTAGATGTTTCAGACTGAGCTTAGCTCTTCTTGTCCATGATTCTCAGAGGCTAACAATAGGATGGGGACCACTTTGTAGTGCTCTGATCTGAAATTCACAATGAATTACTTCATTCATGTCATGGCCTTTCCATGGGTTGCTGGGACTATGAATGGGACAAAGTTCATCCTGAAATTCTTGCACAGTCGCCTTTGGAAAATGTCCAATAAATTCATTTAGCCAAAAGCTATAGGAAGCCCTTTAATTCTCAAATTCAAATAGTGAGGCATCAATCTGGGGTCTAATCCCAGATACTGCTTGTCAGAACACCTGCAGGCAACTGAGAGCAACTACTGATCCTGCACTACTTCTAATTACCACTTGCAAAGAGGAATTGTCTCTCTGCATAGAATGCTTCAACTTGCCATATTACACCTCTATTCATCTCGGTAGTGTCTGGCAGGCGTCAGGATTAAAAGCCAACTTTTCTGACAACTTGGAATAGCCTCTGATTTCTGTGAAGATCCCATGGTATCACTGAGATAGCTGGGAATCAGATGCTCAAACAAATCAGTTTCAAGGACCAAAGCCCTATGTACCTGTATGAAGAATAGCTGAATCCCTGGTTCTCTGCAGGGAGAAGCCCTTAGGCTGGGTGAATTTTTAGGTTAGAGGACTACACTTGTAATACTGTCCACCCATGTTTGCACTGCTGATGACCGCCTGAAGGACATAGTTCATGTTTGTTTATTTTTGTTGGCTTGCTCCTCCTGACAGGTCTCATGCCTGAAAGGGGTTGGGTAAGGCCAAGACTCAGTTGTTTGTGAATGGCCCGCATGGTGAGGAGGCCATTCTCAATAAAAATCTCCCCCAGTTAGAAATGCCGAGTCCTAGACCACCAGGGAAAACAGCCCCACTTATCTTTGTTAGTGGCAATAGGATAAATGTTGTCTGGTGCACATGGAGGAAACTTCTGGCCTTATAAAGTTCAGACTGTGTGGGTGGTGATAGGTTTGAAAGTAGTAAATGGTAGAGGCCCCTTATGGCCTGTCAATTCTTCCTCATCTGGGCAGCTGTCGCTCATCACTCCATAGCTATCTGCTGGGAAGAGGTGGAGGTGGGGCATGGCAACCTGCAACAGAAGCTGTGAGCAATAATCTGAACATCTGGGCACAGCGATCCACAGCAATAGCTGGTGGTGACAAACTTGATACTTTCCCAGTCTTTTCGGTCTGCCAGAACACCTCTGCCCCTCCTATATACTTCCCCATGTGTATGAGGAGAGAGAGAGAGAGCTACAGATTGTCTTGGGCAATGCAGACCTTCAAAAGGGTAATTTTATAGTACTAAGTACGCTCCTGCCTGACAGTGTATCCTCTTTTTTTGATTTTGATAGAAAGCTACAGTTGACTATTTGATTCTCTAACTTGGATGTGAAATGTTTGCTTTCATTTTCTAAAGAGGAAAAATTCCCTTTGAGATGAGGAAGATAAAGCAAGATCAGCTCCCAGATTGCTGCACTGAATAGCACAGTGGAGAAGGTGAGGAACTCTCAGTGTTGAAAGAACAGAAAGGATGGACAAACATAAGACTATGGGGATGGGTGCAGTACATTTGAGGGTCCTGACGGAGTTGGCTGATATAAGTGCAGAGCTACTGGCCATTATCTTTGAAAACTTGTGGTGACAGGGGTGGGGAGGGAAAGGTTCTGTTCAACTGGGAAAAGGCAAATATAGTTCCCATCTTCAGAAAAGGGAGGGAGGAGAAAATGAGGAACTACGGACCAGTCAGCCTCACCTCAGTCCCTGGAAAAATCATTGAGCAGGTCTTTAAGGAACCTTTTTGAGGCACTTGGAAGAGAGTAAAGTCATCAGAAACGGTCAGCATGGATGCACCAAGGGCAAGTCATGCCTGACGTATCTGATTGCCTTCTACGACAAGACTGTCACTGAGGATGTGGGGAAAGCAGTGGACGTGATACAGCTTGACTTTAGCAAAGCTTTTGATACAGTATTCTTTTCAGCAAGATAAAGAAGTATGGATTAAATGAATGTACTAAAGGATGGATAGAAAGCTGGCTAGATTATCAGGCTCAACAGAGAGTGATCAACGGCTCGATGTCTACCTGGTAGCCAGTAACAAGCAGAGTGCCCCAAGGGTCCGTGCTGGGTCAGTTTTTGTTCAACATCTTAATTAAGGGTCTGAGGGTGTGGTTGATTGCACCCTCAGCAAATTTGCATATGACACTAAGTTGGGGGGAGTGGTAGATATACTGGAGCACAGGTATAGGATACCATGACCTAGACAAATTGGAGGATTCAGCCAAAAAAAATGTGATTAAGATTCAACAAGAAGAAGTGCAGAGTTCTGCACTTAGGATGGAAGAATCCCAGGCACTGCTACAGACTGGGGACCAACTGGCCAGGCAGCAGTTCTGCAGAAAAGGACCCGGGGGCTGCAACGTATGAGTCAACAGGGAGACACTGTTAAGAAGGCAGTTATCAGCATATTGGGCTGCATTAGAAGGAGCTCTGCCAGCAGATCTAGATAAGTGATTATTCCCCTCTATTCAATATTGGTGAGGCCACACTTGGAGTACTGTGCCCAGTTTTAGCCCCCACACAGGAATGATGTAGAAAAACTGGAGTCCAGTGTAGGGCAACAAAAATGATCAGGGGGCTGAAACACATGACTTATGAGGAGAGGCTGATGCTAGGCTTGTTTAGTTTGCAGAAGAGAGGAGTGGGGAGGGATTAGATAGCTGCCTTTAACTACCTGAGGGGGGTTCCAGGAGAATGGAGCGAGGCTGTTCTCACTGGTGGCAGAGGACAGAACTAGGAGCAATAGTCTCAAGTTGCAGTGGGGGAGATCGAGGCTGGATATTAGGAAAAATCTCTTCCACTAGGAAGGTGGAGTTGGGACTAGATGACCTTCTGAGATCCAGCCCTGATCATCTGTAAGTCTATACGCAAGATTACAAGAATCAGAACTTCTATGGCTTGATCTTTCTGCACTGATCTGCAATGTTGTGCTCCAAGCAGGGCCGTCCCTTGGAGGAAGTGGGGTCCAGGGCCAATTGGCCTCAGTGGGGGCCCCCACCCTCACCAAGCTGGAGGGGAGTGTGGTGGCGGGCTGGCCCATTCCGCCCCACTCAGGGAGCCAGGTCGCCCCCCAGGCACTGGGAGCCGGCCCGGCGGGGAAACTGAGGTTGTCAGCCGCTGGAGAGCCGGCCCCATCCCAGAGCACGAGGCCGCCCGCCACCACCAGCGGGAGCTGGCCCCTGCCACCGGCCCCAGGCCAGTGCATGAGGTCACCCACTGGCAAGAGCCGGCCCCAGTTCTGGCCCGGAGCACGAGGCTGCCCGCCAGCAGGAGCTGGCCCCCGCCCTGGCCCGGAGCATGAGGCCACCCGCTGGCAGGGAGCCCAGCTGGCCCAGGCCACGGCCCTGAGGCAGCTGCCGGGAGCTGGCCCAGGTGGCCCCAGCCAATGCCGCCACCATCACGCCCCAATTGCAGCCCCCGGCAGCCACCACCACCAGCAGGAGCTGGTCCCAGCCAAGGCTCCGGCTGGGAGCTGGCCGAGGCTGCCGCCGCAGAGGACTCCAGGCAGCCACTGGAAGCCGGCCCCGGCTGAGGCTGCTGGTGCCCCAGCCACGGCCGGGACCTAAGGCCACTGCTGGGGCTCAGCCCCAGCCAGGAGACTGCCCGGCCTGGCCTGGCCCCACGCACCCACCTCACCCCTATGGGCCAGCTGCTCCGCTCTAGGGGCAAGGAGGGCCAGGCAAAGCGCTCTCATCCAGCTCCACTGCCTTCAGCCGTGGGGAACAGGGTGAAGCACAGCCCTGCTGGGAGTGGGACAGATCAGGGCCCATGTAACTGCGGGGCCCGGGGCGATCGCCCCCCCCCCCCCGGCTCTGAGTATGAGTAGGGACGTGGTCCTGAATCTATTTTTCATTTTATTCTTCTTTGGAAGCTTGTCCCTAGGGATCCCTCTTCAGAGGCAGGAGAAAACTTGAGCTGAAAGACTGGTCTGGAAACATTTCTAGTGGCTAGCAAGCTCCCTGAGCGCAAAGAGGTTGGGCTTGTCCGTCTCCCTCCTGGGTCTCTCAAAGAGGGGACTGGTCTGAGACTCAGGGATGGGCCCCTCAAACTCCACCCCCTTCTACTGTCTTGGAGCCACGTGAGCCAGAGAAGTGTCTCCCTTGGAAGTCTCAGCCTTGGGTAAGAACAGGGACTTCGGAGGGAAAGATGACAGAGGGAGCAGCGGGTGAGAGCCCCCTTGCTCAACTCCAACACCGGCAGCATCCGGGCTGTGTTCTGTGCCCTCCGTCTGCAACCCGCAGTGTAAGTGAAGGGGGAGGAAGAAGTCAGGCTCCACAGGCAGAGTCACGGCTGCTGTTGCAGGGACTACAGCCCTATCTTTCACCAGATGTTCTTCCGAGATGGGAAGCAGGGCTGCCCACTGCAGAGCCACTTCTTTCCAGTCCTGCTGGGCTCCCTTCCTGCCAGGGGGTGGGAGGGAACAAAGGCAACCTCTCCTGGAGTGGACTGCATCCTGTGCAGCAGAGCCAATTGAGTTCCACGGCAAAACACTTGATAACGGGAGGAACAGGAGACAGACCTTTTCTTTCATCGCAGGCCTTTCTTGGCCTTCCTAGCTCACTCCCTGAAGCCTGCAGCTGATGCAAAGGCCTCAGAAGGGGGAAATGAAGCAAAGCTGAGCTGACAACCTCCTGAAAAATCCTGCACAGCCTGGGACATGGCTGGAAATTAGCTAAAACACGTGACTGAGTCCAACTGTTAGTCTAAACAGCAGCAGGGAGGGCTTGTGACGCGAGTTATAAAGGCAGAAAAAACTGGAGGGAACATCAGGCAGCAGAAAATCACCCCTTCTCCAGTGACTGACAACATTTGGTTCTGGCCCCAAGATGCAAGGTTGAAGTATCCATTGCAATGGATGTATGGACCTTAGCACAAAAGGGGAAATAGAATACCCTTTGTATAGCAGCACTGGCCTGGGTGGGGCAGGAAGGTTTCTGGACCCATATCTGAGAAGGGCCACATTCTTCTGGGAAGAGTTGGGGAGGACGTACATGAAGCAGTAAAGATTCTTGGCCTGATGTCTCATGAATTATACTAACCTCTTCCATTTTTACGTAGAAACTAAGACTAGAAGGGATCTCTAGGGTCATCAAGTTCAGCCCTTTGATACTGTAGGCCAGTGGTTCTGAAACCATGGGCTGAGACCCAGCACTGGGTCACAAATACTCAGGTACTGGGTCGTGGCACCCCCTCCTGCCACTGAAAGACTGGAATGCATTGCTCAAAGGTGTAATTGTTGGGTCATGGGCAAAAATGATTTTTTCCAACTGGTTCCCAAGGAAAAAGTTTGCAAACCACTGCTGTAGGCAACTCCATTATATAATCCTATTAATAAACTAAAACCAGTTTGCTTATTTGCTTGCACTGATCCCACTGGAAGGCTATTCCAGAACCTCACTCCTCATGGTTAGAAGCCTTCTAATGTTCAGCCAGAATTTATACCCATTTGTCATTGCGCCAATACTATTCTTTTGTTTAAATAGGGCGTCTCCCTCCCACTTGTTCATCCCCCTATTGTAAGTATAGACACCAAACATATCTCCTCTCAAATCCTAGCAAAATGGAGGCTAACCTCCTATTGTAAGAAGGGCTCAATTCCCTTGACCAGCCTGGAAGCCCTTCTCTGCACCTGTTCTAGTATGAATTCATTTCATCTTTCTTGACCATAGGTGACCAGAATTGCATATGGTTTTACCAATAGCGCAATACTTCCCTATCTCTACTGCAAATACTTGTACAAAGATGTGCCTTTATCCGCACCTGGGACCCAAAATAGCCTGGTTACACTCATGGCTCACCCAGCCCACACCTGCACTTAGGACCCAATGGATTGGCCTCCATCCACTCCCGTATCCAAACTGGTTCTCACCTGCATCTGAGACCCAATAACAGTGTTATTGCAGGCCAACTCTGTCTTGTTGATTGTGTCCAGCACAGCCGTTTTGCCCACGAATTCTTTATTCGAGCTTAGATGTCGTTCCAGGAGGTTCTGTACATCAGCACTGTATTGGTTAGTAAAGGCCTCTTCATACTGATCTGTCCAGAGCCGTATCCGGTTCTCCCATCCCTCAGCTGTATTCTCATCCAGGCCATGCGCTTCAGAAGGAGAATTCTGCACCAAAGAACACAGGGGAGATGAATAGACATAGTCCAAGAAGCTCTGGAGGAAATGCTGGAGTTCACCAGCCTTCTTCCTCTGTGAACAGAGCCAGGAAAGTGAATCTCTCACCAAACTCCAGATCTCACTCAAATACACAGATGGGGACATGGGCACCCAAGAAGCAGCAGCATTTTCAAATTTTTCACCCTCTAGTACAGAGCATAAAACTGCTGCTTGTTAGTGAGACACGGAAAAGTTTGTGTTGGGTGAAACCCAGGAATACACTGCTTGAGCAATCCTATATGGAGAGAAGCCAGACTCAGTGTTGGGGAACAGAGAAATAAGATCATTCTTCTCACCTGCTTCCTGACCTCCTTTTCCCCCCTACTCCCCTTGACTATTCTTTGCTCTTCCCTTTCCCACACACTGTGCCCCATTCCCCACTTCCCACAGTATTCATTCTATAGTTCTCAACCCCAACAAGAGAAAGAACAAAAGTAAACATTTAAAACTAAAAAAGTAGAAATAGGCTAGTAAAAATACACCCTTGTGTAGAGATTATCAAAACTTAGAAATAACTAGGGCTCAGAAAAGAGTAACAGAACAGAGGATTAAATAGTAGAAATAGACACAATATAATATAAACACTTTGCTGTGCCCATTGTCCAAGCTCTGATTATGTTGTGTGTCAATTTCTGCAACATCTTTTCCTCTGATCGTGACAAATGCAATTTTGCCCAGCTCATGTCCCCTAAGAAGGCTGCTACTAAGATCATTTTCCTAGCCTGACAGTTTGACCACTTAATTTTGCATCTCTCCATTTCTCTATTGAATCAAACAAGCTGCTCTGTTTCACTTTCAGAGCAACTCAGGGTCCACTGCCGTCCTACATATAATCTCGTTTGCTGTCAACTCCTCTGCTTCCAACTGGCCCATGACTCTAGGCTCCCTCATCCACATAAGTTTTCAAAAAAGCAACTCTGTGCTTTCTCCCATGTTGCCCCTTGCATTTGGGAGGCATTCACCATAAACATCTGCAAAACTACTTCATTGTCCTCCCTCAAATGCTCCTTTGCTGTGATGCCTACAAAAATTTGACAACAGCTAGGCTGCTGGTGTGCTGAGACGACTACCTATCATTAGCATTGTTTCCTTGTACTCCCACAAGTCTGTTTCCATCTGTTTCTTATTTTGCACTTAGGTTACAAGCTCCTTGGGACAGGAACTGAACCATTTTTGTTGTTTGTACAGCACCTAGCACATTGCCCAGTCAATGACTAAGGCTCTAGGACGGTGCTACCATGATGTAAATAATACATATGCAAGTATACAACCTTAGCTCTGTTACCTTGTCCTCCCTTCCCTTCCATCATTTTGACACTCCCTTGCTGCATTCTCTCTTTAACTAGACTATGCATTACATGTGTGTCGAGCACCCCGATCCTGTCTGAGGCCTATGGGTACAGACCCAGTAGGTGCAGAATTCGGCAATGAAAAGCAGCTGGAAACATGGAAAGACTTCTGCATGAGATGATATTGAGCAGACTTGTAGTTTTGAAAGGAAATGAATACAGCCATGATAAAGACATTATTGTAAGTGAATGAGACAAAATAGAATGGGATACTCTTGTAAGTCTGGAGAAAGGCAGCCAAACAATGAAATTGGAAAGCAACAAATTTTAAGGGAAATTTTTTACATGACATACTTAACCCACAGAATTCTCTGACACAAGATACTGAGGCCAACCAGGGTATACAGGTTGATCACAGGATGACTGTGAGCCACCAATGCCATGTGGCCGTGAAAAAAAACTAATGCAGTCCTAGGATGCATCAGATGAGGCATTTCCAGTAGATATAGAGAGGAGTCAGTACTGTAATACAAGGTGCTGGTGAGACCTCTTCTGGAATATTATGTGCAGTTCTGGTCCCCCATATTTAAGGAAGATGAATTCAAACTGGAAGAGGTTCAGAGAAGGGCTACAGGGATGATCTGAGGAAAGGAAAACCTGCCTTAGGGGAGGAGGCTCAAGGGGTACGTCTATAATGGAGGATCTATTAAGTCGACTTAACCAAGGTCGACTAAGTTGACTTAAAGTCGACCTTGTTAAGTCAACTTAGAGAGTCCACAGCCCTGCGTCCACACTGGCAGGTGCTAGCTCGACGGAGGAATGGCCAGGAACTCTGCGAGGGGGCCTGGAGGTCAATTAGGTTGACTTAAGGGCTATCCCCATCTACACTGGCTTAAGTCAACTTAAGGTCGACTTAAGCCTTAGGTTGACCTTAAGAGGTGGTGTTATTAAGTCGACTTAAGGAAGCGCTTAAGTCGACTTAATAAAAGCCCACTGTGGATGCAGGTGTCTGTAGGTCGACTTAATCTTCCTTAAGTTGACCTAAAGCTCCAGTGTGTACATACACAAAGAGCCTGGCATGTTTAGTCTAAGCAAAGAAGGCTGAGGGGAGCTTAGACTACTTTCTACATAAACACAGAGGGATAAAGACTAAGGAGGGAGAGAAATTATTTAAGTTTAGCACCAACGTGAACACAGGAACAAACTGCTATAAACTGGCCATCAGGAAGTTTAGACTTGAAATTAGATGAGGGTTTCTAACCATCAGAGGAGTGAAGCTTTGGAATAACCTAAGAGCTGCTGGGGTCAAAAAACGTAGCTGGCTTCAAAACTGAGCTTGATACATGTATCGAGGGAATAGTATAATGGGACAGCCTAGTTTGGGAATTCATTCTTGACTAAGAGGTAACTATGCCAATGGCCTGAGACGGGGCAGGTTCTGAGTTATTACAGAGAATTCTTCCTTGGGTGTCTGGCTAGTGAGTTTTAGCCATGTACTAAGGGTTTAACTGATCACCATATTTGGGGCTGAGGAGCAACTTCCCCCCCAGGGCAGATAGACAAAGAAAACCCTCAGAGCCTTTGCCATTCTCTGTAGCATGGGCAAGCTCACTTGCTGGTAGATTCTCTATACCTTAATGTCTTCAAACCATGATTTGAGGTCTTTAATAACTCAGTCTTAGGTTAGAGGTTTACTACAGGAGTGGGTGGGTGAGATTCTGTGGCCTGGATTCTGCAGGAGGTCCGACTAGATCAGTGGTTCCCAACCTGTAACCCAGGGGCTGAAAGCGGCCCAAGCTGCCTTTCAAAGTGGCCTACATCTCCCCTCCAGCTGGTTGCAGGAGGGAGCAGCTGTCTAAGGATCTAGGCAGAGCACATTTCCTTGGGGCTAAAAGACAGCTGCAAGCTCTTTGCTGAAGCCAAGGGGATGGGAGATTAGCGCTCCCATTCCTGTCTGTAGCAGGGAACACGGCAAAGCGCTCCACCTATGTCCACAGGTGATGAGGTCCCTGCTGTAGCTAGAGGGAGAGGACCACTGATCTTTCATCCCCCTGGCTGTGGAAGGGAGCCACTGCCTAGTGACCCAGATGGAGCACACAGGGCTACAGGAGGTGCGGTGTTTTTTCCCCTGCTTCAGCCATGGAGACAGGAGATCAGTGAAGAGGTAGCCTCTTCAGCGACTTCCTTCTGTCTGGTTGCAGTGGAGAGGGTGCCTGCTGGCAGAAACTGGTGGCCCTTCAAGGTTGTAAAAATGATATCTGTGGCCCTCAAACCAAAAAAGGTTGGGACCCAGGGGACGAGCTGATTGTATTGGTCCCTTCTGACCTTAGAATTTCAGGATTTTGTGTACCAGCCTCCAAACCATCTGGCACTGACTATCCTGACAAGATGCTGAACTAGGATGGTGAGTAGAGCCCTGTACGGATACAAAAATGTAGATCCGGAACCAGACTGCACCCGCCCAACG
This sequence comes from Pelusios castaneus, assembly GCA_007922175.1. Taxonomy (NCBI): domain Eukaryota; kingdom Metazoa; phylum Chordata; order Testudines; family Pelomedusidae; genus Pelusios; species Pelusios castaneus. Next base: position 28,300,158 of record ML685770.1, read on the forward strand.
TCAGACTTTATCTGATCCGCATGCCATGTTTTATATAGATCTGGAACCGCATCCGCAACTGAGCTTGGGCTTACAGTCAACATTTTAGTATTTGATTGGTTCATTCGCCACATGCATCTTACCCATTTTTTTCCTTTTCTTGTTTGCGATTTGCATGCTGTGCGGTCAATCAGATTTCCTTGGCCACCAATGAATTTTCTGATTGACAGCATGGCATACAAACCAGAAAATGAAGAAGTGGGCAGGGAAGGTATGGGGATTGAGCCAATCAAAAGACCAGCATGCTAACTGACTGACAGTGAGTGGTGTCTCTCTAAGCCCCAGCCTGTTGTGATAGACTCTGATTGGCTGGCAAACCACCAATCAGAACTCAACTGGGATTGGCCGGCGTGCTTCCTTGTTCCCCTGTGAGCTGCTGATGATGCAGATCGGTTACCCGCGGATCTGCAGGGCTCTACTGGTGAGACATACCAGGGTAGAATCCAAACTACTGAGTAGCTGTGTTATCTGGACCTCTACTCTGGGGTGACCTTTACAATACCTCACTGCTGTAGCTTCCAGCCAGGACTGCACCCTGCTATACAAAATGGCACATGGAGCAGCGTTTATGCACAGCTTATTGCAAATGAAGTTTACTCTTTAAGCACAGGTGTATCTAATTTTAAGTGGGTCTCAAGAGCAGTGGCTGGAAACAATCAAAAAGGTGTTGTCTGTGCTGCAAGAACATGAAGAAGTGTTTCTAATAAGCCAGGGAACACACACTAATTCACAAAACCATTAGAGAAGGACTACAATCACCTTCAAGCAGACCCTCCTGCGCCGCTGGCAAGATACAGGAACATATTTGTACAGAAGTACAAAGCAAACCTGATCTAGGAGTAATTAAAGAGTTAGAGCTCTTCAGTGCCACCTGTGGTCTTGGTCTCTACGAAATACAACACTAGGATTTTGTGCTGATTATAGAAAACTATACTGTCACAATACCAGATGTGTATACCATGCCTAGAATTGAAGATCTGCTGGACATTTTAAAGCAAAGCTAAATATCTCAGCTTTTCTGATTTACCTAGAGATTATTTCCTTTTGATAAGGATGCACAGAAAAAAAAATCTGCTTTCAACACTTATATGGGACTCTGATTTCACAATACTACTGTTTGGGTTAATTAATGTAGGTAATATACCTCCCCATAGACTTTTGGTCTCCTGGTACCCAGTTGGAAATGTTTTTCAAAAGCGGGACTGAAACTACCAAAAAAGGGACAAACACCCTAAGGCTCTCTTCGTGCTCCTCAAATTCACTGTATCTAAAGTGGCAAAGGAAGTATTTACTGGATCCTGAGAGAAGGGGTCCCGTCCTAAGACTTTGGTCAGGAAGACTACTGAAAGGGTATGTTAAGAAACTTTTCTTGACTCTGATATAGTTTGTTGAGTTAGAAACCAGTAAGCAGATGAACTTTATTTTCCTGTAACCGTTTCTGACTTCTATGCCTCATTACTTTTACTCATTTTAAATCTCTCTCTGTAGTTAATAAACTTGCTTTATTAATCCAGTGTGTATACACTAAAGTGTTTGGGAGACTCCATTTGGTGTGGCCAATTGGGCATATATTATTTCTAGAAAAGAGATAACAGACTTTATATAAATTTGTATTGTCTAGGAGACGGCTGGGCAGGATAGGTCAGATGTTTCTAGGGAAAAGACTACGACTGGGTGTGTTGGGGGTCACCCTACAATAGAACCAAGACTAGTGAGAGTCACAGAGGAACTGCAGCCTGGCAGGCAGTTTGCAATTACACACAGCTATGCAGGATGTGGCTTGCACACTGGAAGGCTGTTCATAAGTGGCCCAAGAGGGAACTCCATCAGCAAAGCGTTGTATGGCAGGTGTGACAGCTGCTCATTAGTCTGGATTGCACACCAGTCCATCTGTGACCTACCTTGGTCTCATCTGCAAGGGTTCATGCTACATTTCTGTGACTGCTTAGGTCCCTCTCAGATGAAAGCTGAGTTCACCAACCAATGGGAAATTCCTCTACCAGCCCCCCCGAAAAGTCTCCTCTGTGGTGTATGAAAGTCAGGCCTTACCCACAAGCTAGCACTAGATTCAGAGATAAGAAAAATCAGGAAAAACTGCTGAGAGATACGAGTCATGCAGGTAACCAAGGTCCACTCACCTTCATCCGCAGAGATTTCCGTGAACCTTCTCGAAAGGCCTGTGCCCAAAAAAAAGAACAATGCCCATCAGTATTTATACTCTTTCTTTTGATTTCTAGATAGCACTCGCTGGAGTTCCAGGATCACCCTTAAATTAAGGTTAAAAATTTAAATTTCTCCAGTCCAATAGCCCAGAGATCGTAGCATTTCATAAAAGATGGGAGAAGCCCCAGGAAGATCTAAACAAAAGAGGCTGGACCTGAACAGAAAAGCCCTATAGAAGGACTCCAGCAGACACTCTCAGAGAGGGAGCTTCACAGACAGTATTCCTGAACTGAGAAAGTTCATGTCCTCACCTGTCTAAGGCAAAAAACTTTGGGAGCAAGAGAAGAGATTGTTTGGTCACTATCTGACTTTGTAAATTAGAGGGGTGGGACCATCTCCCAGTAATATTAAAAATTGAACCAGATGGTTTATCAGCAACCACTGCAGACTGCAAAGGGCTGATGCTCCGAGCTTCTTAACCCTAATGGGTAATCTGGGTTCTGCAGTCTGTGGCCACGAAGTAGCAAATTACAATAATCCAGCTGCTGGTGAAGATGACACAAACAACATATGTTGCCTGTGTCACAATACTAATAGGCACAGTGCTCATTCTAAATCCAAGAACCCTCCCATCAGCCTCACACCACAACCTCCAATAAAGCCACCCGTAAGTGCCATAAACTGTGGGAAGTCCAGAAAGGAGGCTGTTAGGGCAATGGGAAGCAAATGCCCACCACCAACCCTGGACATACCATTCCCAAGAATCAGCTCACACACTGCAGAGCAGTCCTCCTCAGCCTCAATAGTCATTGCATCCCAGACACAACACACCCCACTGGAAAAGAAAGGAAGGTTACTCACCTTGGTGCAGTAACTGGAGTTCTTCGAGATGATGTCCCTGTGGGTGCTCCACAGTGGGTAGTGACGCGTCCTCGCGTTACAGCTCGGAGATTTCAAGCAGTGTCCGTTGGGGGCCGCGCGCCGGGTGCCGTGGTCTCGCGAGATCTTGTTCGTGCCAAAGAGACGCGCGCGGCCCCAACCGCCTCAGTTCCTTCTCTATCCGGTAGCCCCGTGAGGAGTTCCGAAATAGAGAGGGGAGGAGGGCGGGTAGTGGAGCACCCACAGGGACATCATCTCGAAGAACTCCAGTTACTGCA
>ML685770.1:28303526-28327393 GCA_007922175.1 Pelusios castaneus
TGCTTGAAATCTCCGAGCTGTAACGCGAGGACGCGTCACTACCCACTCTGGAGCACCCACAGGGACACTCTCGAAGGAGAACAGGGACCTCTGAATATTTCATTCCCTTCACATCAATTAATCCTCTGGCAAAGACAGACATAGACCCCAAAGAGATTTTTCTGAACTCTGATGAACCAGCAGAGGGAACTGAGATGCTATTCAAAACCAAACCGAATACCTCGGAATGTCATTGGAAAGTATTGGGAAATGCAGTGGAATACAGACCTACCTGTAGGCTCCAGGCTGGGGTGATCAAGTGGTTCAGAAAGATGGGACACGAGAACCTCCTGCCTATGCAAGCACTGCTTACTGTAGGTAACCTAAGGGTGATCCATATTTGGGCACACGCAGGGCCTGACCAATATTGGGCCTGGGCATTTCTGCCTTGTTCACATACCTTGATCTTCTTGGCCTTTGGGGCAGTGCGAGCTTTTTCCATACTCCTCTTCCTCTTCTTAGGTTTGCTTCTGCGGACACGATTAACAGTGAGAGTGATGCTAGTGGGTGTATGCTGCGTGGCTGTGTACAACACTGTGGAGGGGGAGAGCTCCTCATCCCAGCTCTCGGTTGCACTGCTGTCTCCACCTGAAGGGAGGAGTATCACGTTAGCAACTTTCCTGTCTATCCGAGAGATCTTCATGTCCCTTGTCCTCCTTCCTAATGATTTGCTAGTTAGATGTTGCTCCCCAGCCTAAGAGGCACAAAAACCAAACTCGCCTCCCCTCTCCCAACCTTCTGACACAGCATGAGATGACTTTTCTGCATATTTGTTTAGTCTGGAAAAGAGGAGACAGAGGGGACATGATAACAGTTCTCAAGTACCTAAAAGGTTGTTATGAGGAGCACGGAGAAAAATTGTTCTCTCCAACCGCCAGTGTTAGGACAAAAAGCAATGGGCTTAAATTATGGCAAGGGAGGTTTAGCTTGGACATTAGGGGAAAAAAAAATCAGGGCGCCGAACCACTGGAATAAGTTGCGTAGGCAGGTTGTGGAGTCTCCATCACTGGCAATTTTTTTAGAGCAGGTCAGACAGACACCTGTCGGGGAGGGTTTAAGAGGGTACTTGGCCCTGCCATGAGTGCAGGGGACTGGACTCGATGACTTTTCATGGTCCCTTCCAGTTTCTATGATATGTGGTGTGTCTGCTCCCCAAAGAACATGCCACAGTCTTCAGGTCCCAATGGTGGAGAGGAAAGGAAATGTGTCTATCACAGCTATAGGGGATTAGAGCCGTTGGGAGACAGTAACAAAGAACCTTCTTGCTTTGTCACAGGAGACAGAAGTGTCACCATTACTCACAGCATGATCTCAGCTTTACCTGACACATTGTCCTGCTTCCGGCGGCGGAGCCTGATCACCTTCCCCCTGCTCATTCCCCTGCTCAAGGAGAAAGAACAATTGTAACCAGTTTTGTATGGGTCAGTCAACTTGAAATTCAACCAGCTGTTCCCAACTGCCTGCCCTCAGTGGGGCTCAAGGTGATAACAGGATCAATCTAATCTCCACTCCCGGTGTCACCAACACTAGCCAGGCTGACAGAGCAAAGGGAGAGGCAAAGCACTGGAGAGAACATTTGCGCTAGCAACAGGAAGTTCATCCCCAACACAAATGTGATATTTAGTCTGGCATTAGAAGTCAAAGCAAAAAAAGCCATCCAGTTCTCAGACGATGCATCAGAAGTTACCTGCATTTGTCACACTTGATGACAAAGCCATCTTGAGAAAGCGTGCAGTGACACCAGCTGGGAATGGACTCTCCCTCTGAGGAGCTCTCACTGTCCCCAGAGTTTTCCTCATCAGGTGAGTGCAACCCATTCAGTTCTGCACGAGGAATGATAGTCTGGACTGGGGGAGACGCTGGGGGTGTTGGAGGAGGAGGAGCTCCATAATTATGATCCTGGAAACAAACATCTTCATCAGTATTATTCTGAACAGAGGGAAATCAAAGTCTTAGGCTCTGTCTACACAACAGCAGCAACTGTGCCATACTAGCGCTTCTGGTGAAGATGCTCTAAGCCAGCAGGAAGTGGCAGCTATGTTGGTGGGAGCAGCTCTGTCCATACCAGCCCCTCGGTGCAGATTATTCAGACCCCTACGTGATAAAGTGTACCAAAGTAAGGCCGTGTACACACTAGTCCCACAATGAAGTTGTTGCGGGACAGGGAAAGCATTATAATATAGAAGTTTCCAGAGGAGTAGCCGTGTTAGTCTGTGTACAGCAAAAACAGCGAGAGCCCTGTGACACTTTAAAGACTAACACGTTTCTTTGACCATAAGCTTTTGTTGGCTATGACGAAGTGGGTTATAGCCCACGGAAGCTTATGCCCGGAGAAATCTGTTAGTCTTTAAGGTGCCATAGGACTCTCGTTTTTTCATTATAATATAACGCTTTCCCCCATCCACACAGCACTCCTTGTAACGAAAAGGAGTGTTCACCTGCTCCTTTGAATTTTCCTTACAAGGAGCAGTGCATGGTGGGCACCTATCCCACTATGCCCTGTAGCAGCCAGAGTTCCAGTCCCAGCAATGGAGCTCCAGCTGCTGGGATTCCTGGGACCGCTGGCGGCTGGACCCCCAGGGGCTGGAGCCCCGCTGCCGCCAGAGACGTGGGACCCCCAGCAGCTACATGTCAATTTCACTGCTCTATTAGAGCTCCGGTGTCCCAGAGTGGCCTTAACTGGCGCACTGGGACATTTCCGGGGGCTGTTTAATGCGCAATGAGTGTACGCACACACTCACACTACCGTGAGGATTGCTATGCCTCTTGTCCAGGTGGGTTTCATGTTGCGTGGCAAGAGGGCTGTTGCTGTGCAACAAGCAACAGTTGTGTGTGTGTGCTCTCAGTGTTACCATGCAATAACGCCGTAGTGTGTACAAGGCCTAATTTGTAGTGTAGATGTAGCCTAAAAACCCTCAGCTCTAAATCCACAGCCATTCAGGAAGCCAACAAACAATCAGTGTAAAACAATAGGCTGGAAACAACTTGAAGCAATAGCTCTGAGAGGTGTGAACTGTCTCAATGAGCTATTGACTTTGAAACTTCTGAGAGCATTCAAATGTCAATATTGACTGCTTCACTGCAGATCCTTTTAAATAAACATTACACGAATATGCTTATCCCAAAATCTCAAACCATTCTCCAGCTTTCCCATAGAGATGCCAAGCCTTCAGCTTCCCCCAATTGACAGCTGTGTGCTTTCAATATGAAAATCTTCAGCATGCCGAAAACAAAGTGTGACGAAGGTGTAAAATAAATTTGTGTTTGGTAACTAATAGTTAGTCTAGAGAAGAGAAGACTGAGGGGAGATTTGATAGCAACCTTCAACTACTTGAAGGGTTGCTCCAAAGAGGAGGGAGCTAGGCTGTTCTCGAGGGTAACAGACGACAGAACAAGGAGCAATGGTTTCAAATTACAGCTGGGGAGGTCAAGGTTGGATATTAGGAAAAACTTTCTCACGAGGAGGGTGGTGAAGCATTGGAATGGGCTATCTAGGGAGGTGGTAGAATCTTCATCTTTGGAGATTTTTAAGGCTCGGTTAGACAAAACTCTGGCTGGGATAATTTAGGGGGAGTGGTCCTGCTTTTTAGCAGGGGGTTGGACTAGATGACCTCGTGAGGTCCCTTCCAACCCTATTATTCTATGATTCTATGATTCTAACACACCATCAGGGAGAATACTGCAGAAGGTATTAAACTTTCATACGCTTCGTTCAACAAAACCCTCTATTTGAAATGTAAAGGAAGCTGTTGCAGATTTTTCTATTTGCCACACAGCATTGAAGGAAGCAGGGGATATGCCACTGAATCAAGCCAGCTGAAGAAAGTATGGGGCCTCGAGAGCACAAAACACAATGTATGGCAGCAAGTATTCACTCACATTACTGTTATCTATAAATAAGTTAAATCAGTGGTTTTCAAACTAGCTTGGGAAGGGAGTGCCACTTCCACTCCTGATCCACTGCAGTAGGCCAACTTCAACGGTTTTGAGCTGAGACCCTCCCTTTGAGTTACAATTTTGGGTTGCGCACCCTCCCCCCAAATTGAGACAGGTTGGGAGGCCCACTGAGATGAGATGCACCTCAGTTTGAAACTCTTTAGAAGCTGCTGCTAAATGGAAGACAAATCTGGGGGTGGGAAGGAGAGCACACACCATGCACCTATCTCAGATGGCAGTACATGGTAGACGACATTATTTGAAAAGAGGTTTGTGATCTAGGAAGTCTGAAAGTCCCTGAGCTAAAGAAAACAGCAGTTCAGTGTTCTTTAGCAAGGGGGTGGGGTGGGAACTGTGGAAGGAGCAGGGGGCGGTGCAGTGCAATCCGTTGCAGATTAAGGAGAGAGTACTCACGGCATAAGGAAGCCCTCGATAGCTGTGCCTCTGGGTGGCCTCATAGCCATGACTGGAGTACACATTCTTCTCACCAACAGCTGGACTAGCTTCCACAGACTCTGGGCTGCAGAAAATAGCCAAAAGACCCATCAATGTAGCATCAGATTCTCCCTTGTCAGGCACTTGCCAATAGCTGAACATTCTCCTCTTTCCTACTTGGCAGAAGAGTATAGCCACTCTTGGGAAAGCTCAGAGAAACAGACATGCTCCTTTTCACAATGGGCCTGTCCGTGGAGGCTGGAGTGCAGGATAAATTGAATCAATAGACAGAACTGGTCAACTACCTCAGCTCATGCCTAGCTGAAGCCGGGTCTAGGCCTGAGGAAAGTGGGGAAGGGAATAAGAAACATGCTGACATAGCCAGTCCCATTATGTTCATTCTCATCTTCCTCCCCTAGCTTCCCATTCACTTGAGGATACAATTCAAGATTTCCTGCCTTGATTTAAAAACCCTCAATGGGCCTGTGAGGCTTAATCACACCCTTCTTGTTCCTGACTTCACGCCCTCTGCCTGGCTAGTGCGGATTTAGTCTCAGTCCCACCACACGGACAAACCACTACCTTCTCCTCTTGTCATGGCCAGAAGAGCATCTCTTCAAATTGCAGCTGAACACATCCGTCCCGCCATCATATCGGTTCCTCATCCCCATAACAGTTCAAGTGGCATTTAGCGTCACAACATTTTGGGTTACAATCTGTATGGAAAGCATACATCTGGCAGGGTTTGGATCATTCCATGTTACAAATAAGGGTCAATAAAACTCAAGGCTTGGATTAAAAAGGGCAGAACAGGTTGGCTTTATGCTTCCTACATGCTAACACTGAAAGGATGATGTGTTGAACGGGAATTTTGTTGCTAACTTAAAGTGACAATGCACATTTTTACCACAAGGTGGCAAAAAATCTCAGGTCTAAATGAAGTGTTTAGTGTGCCATTGGGGAAAGGGTGCAGGAGTCTTGGGTGGAGGAGGGACAGCTGTAATTCAGCACAGGCAAGTGGTAGGCAATGAGAGCAGTGGAGACTATCAGAAAGGAAATATTCTCTCAGTTGAGACATTCCAAAACAGGAGATGGGCTAGGACATACCACAGCATACGTACAATTATGGGATGCACGAGACATGGCATGGGAAAGAACTGAATCGTGTCAGTCCTTCCAGGAGAGATCTCCACTCAAGGCAGAGCAGCCCTGCACTGCACGTCTCCCGTCTCTCAGCATATGCACTGCATCCCCTACACCATGGGTTCGCTTGATCGAACAGCTTTGCTGCTCCACTTTAAATTCACACCGAGAGTTCATTCAGATCAATCTTCTTAAGAGCCCCTGTATAGATGAAGCTTTAGGCCTGGTCTACACTAGAGTTAGGTGGAGGCAAGTCATCTTAGGTCACCCTAACTATGGAAATGTGCACAGGACAATCTTACTCCTGCTGAGGTAAATGCTCGTTGCACCAGCTAAACAAGCACACTTCCCCGAGAAGCGCACAGCCAATGCAGCGTCACGGCGCACACGGCATTGCTTACAGCAACTATCACCGGTTTTCAGAGCCGCAGTCACTGCAAGAGCTCTTGGGGAGGAAGTGCAACCCTGGCACACGAAGCTTAGTGTGAACAAAGGCAATTCCATTACTGTGGCAGCTGTAAGCCATTGTAACTTAGGTCAACAATTGTGTAGTGTAGACATGCCCTTGGATTCACACTGGCACCACAAGATGCATGAGTGAGAATCCTCTTTCTGTCTGCTTTTCCCCTTCTCCCATGCTATCATCTAGTGCCCCAACGCTACGTACTGGACACAAACAAAGCTGAGCTACTGGGCTTGCTCACCGCAGGGGGCAACCAGGAAAGGACATTTCAAAGCCATGTCCTGCGTCAGTGGCCCCCGGGTAACGGAGGTTAAACGGGGAGTAATATATGCACTGTTGTGTGGTCTGAGGCATTGTGGGACAGTGGCTGGAGGACTACGTGTGTCAAGAAGGACCATGCAGTGTCTACACTCGTTCGTATACTGCTCAGGAAGGTGATTTTACAGCGCAATGGTAATGGGATGCTTACGTTGGCTGGAGACAATTTTAAGCACAGAGGCCACTGAAGGCAACTTCTTTTAACCTAACTTCGTAGTGCAGACCAGGCCCAGAGAGATATAAAGAGCAAGAGCAGTAACTCTTTCTTGCTTGAGCATAACCAAGATTCCAAGACAGAAAGGGGACAGTTCATATCTTAATTCAAAATCCTCCTGCATCCAAATTGACAGAACTTTGGATGTCTGTCTTATTTAAGGAAGTACAACACCCAGGAATACGAGTCCTGTGCCGACGGCACCCTTAGGAGAATAGGAAAACGCAAAGAAACAGCAACTGGCCCATCTCAGACAGCAGATGCAGTGAAGTTTTCACTGGGAGATGCAGAGGAACAGAAGCTGGAAGCATACCAATACAACCGTCTAGAGACTATTATTGTCGCCACTTTTACAAGACTATAATAAATTCTGTACAAAGGATGCCTTGTGAGGTTTCCTTTAAAACTCATAATATGCTGAACATTACTGTCCTGGTAATATGGGTGTATCAACATTGTCTGTAAAGTTATACATTTCTACTGTGTAACACTGCTGTACCATGCTCAATAGTTAGAAATGCAGGTCCAAAACAAACAAGAAGTCCTGTGGCACTTTTAAAGGCTAACAAATGTATTTATTGCATCAGCTTTCATGGGTAGAATCCTGCTTTGTCGGAGACTTGAAATAGAAAACTTACTGTATGGAAGGGAATAAATAAATGCAGTGAAGGGTAAGTCACAAGATCAGTTTAGATCATTTCAGCATACCAAACAAGCTGTTTTGATTCAAACAGTGTTGAACAACAGACGAAAAAGTGGGGAGGTTGACAGAGGGGGGAAAAAAATCACTTTGTGTAATGAGAAAACCGACCTATATCTCTATTCCAACCCAAGCTAATGGTGTCAAATTTGCATATGAATTCTAACTGCAGTTTGTCTTTGAAGCTTGAATTTGAAGTTTTTTCTGTTCCAGTACTGTAATTGACATGTCTTTCACGGAGGGTGCAGGGAGGCTGAAATGTTCCCCTATTGGTTTTTGAATGGTAGCATTCCTGATATCTGATGTGTATTTTTCATTTTTTTTTTTTGCGCAAAGAGAGTCCAGTTTGTCCAATGTATACAGCAGAGGGGCATTGTTGACATATATCACATTGGTGGATCAGCTGGTGAATGAGCCCTTGATGGAGTAGCTGGTTTGATTAGCTCCTATGATGGTTTCATTTGAGCAGATATGCAGGCTGAGTCGGCAACAGAGTTTGTTGCAGGGATAGGTGCCTGCCTTAGTGTTTCTACTGTATGATCTGTAGTTGCTGGTGCATATCTGCTTACAGTTGGGGGGCTGTCTCTAAGTGAGGGGAGGTCTACTTCCCAAGGCTTGAGAGACTGAAAGGATCGTCTTGTAGGAAAGGCTGTAGACCCTGGATGATGTGCTGCAGAGGTTTGACTTGGAACTGTAGGTGATGAGCAGTGGCATTCTGTTTTCCTTCTTGGGCGTCTCCTGTAGTAGACGACTTCGGGGTACCCATCTGGCTCTGTCAATCTGTTTCCTCACTTCTCCAGATAGGTAGTGTAATTTTAAGAATGCTTGACAGAGATCCTGAAGGGGTCTGTATGAGGAACTGGAGCAAATGTGGGTCTATCTTAGGGCTTGGCTATAGACAACGGATCACGTGGTGTCCCCCAGATCAAAGTTCAAGGGATGTAGTTAATTATCGAGATCAGTAGGTTTCTGGTATAGGATGGTGTGTGTGTGTCCATCACTTATTTGTACTGTAGTGTCCAGAAAGTAGATCTCCTGAGTGGAGTGGTCTGGCAGAGGTTGACGGTGGGGTTGAAACTGTTGAAATCTCAGTGGAATTCTTCAAATTCAAATCCAAAACAGTTTTTCAGAGACAAAGCCATATCACCCCAGCCAGGTGTTAAAGAGCAATCACTTGCTTAAGCAGCCATTCTTCAGCAAGGGGAAAATGTAAACAATACGTTTACATTTCATCACAGAGCTGAGACAACCCTCACATCAGAGCAGGGGTGTTCCTGGAAAAAAACATTCAGGGCCCAAGCCCCCCACCCTGGGCCAGCCCTACCCCTTGCAGCACTGGTCCCGGGCCAAGGCCAGATCCAACTCCTGCCACCGCCAGCCCTGGGTCCCCAGCCGGGGCCAGATCCTGCAGCTGCGGGTGGCCCAGCCCCAGGTGGGGTTGGGAGCAGATCCTGCCACCACCAGCAGCACAGCCCTGGGTCCCCAGCCAGGGTTGGATCCTACCACCACCAGGGTCAGAGTCAGAGCTGGATCCAGGTCCCTGGCTGGGGTCGGGGCTGGAGGGTGCCAGCCCCCCACTTGTTATCCTCTTCCTCCCCCCCCCACAACCCCAGCAACACCCATGCGAGACTTCTTGTCACCTGCACCCCAGCTGGGGGAAACCTCAAAGAGGGGAGGGTTGTATAAGGGAGAGAGCTAGAGAGAGAGACACTTAACAAGTAAAGTGTCCTTCAGAGTAACATGCAAGCCAATACCTATTTCTGTTGTAACCAAGCTTGACTTTTATGCATTATCACTTGTAATTATTTAACAACCATCTTTCTGTAATTAATAAACTTAGCCAGCGTGTTTGGATGAAAGTGTGCGGGGGGCTCTATTTGGAATAAGCAAGACAAGGGTATATGGCATTTTCCTTTGATGAATTGTTCAGCAGTGTGCTGGACTGTACAAGACATTTCTGGGCGAACCAGGCTAAAAATTTGCAGATGTTGTCCTGTATGTAATTCAAGAGTGACTCGGAGTGCTCGTGTATTTAGCTATAGTGAATTTAAACACTGAAGGCTGAGAGAGCAGCCCAAAGCACAGATGTTCTGACAGCATAACAGTGTAAAAGGCCCCCTAGACCAGAGAATTAATGGGACACAGCTGTTCAACAGTCTAGGCTGTACCCTGGGTAATGTCACAACAGGACTCTCTTAGCCCTCCCTAAATGAAACTACCTTTGGGTAGAATATTACAAATATTTGAAAATTTTACCAACAGCTACTCACCAGAGTGTGGAACAATAGCCCTGCAACAGGGCCCACAAATCACAGAACTTCGAACACCCACAACCCAGGATCATGGGAAAGGGGCACTTTGGGATTTCCCACCATGATGCTCTCTCTAGAGCTTGCTCAAAGGGGGAAGCATATATATTTTGTATTGGCCTGGGGAAGGAAGTATGAGTATCCAATACCTTGAGAGCTTGCCCTTCCTTTAACTGTTCTGTCTCCAACTCATCTGTTCCCCCCATTCTGAGATTGCTAAACATCCTAGAATCTGAAAAGAGGCCACCTCTATCTCTACATTCACTCACACACATTTAGAAGAAAGCACTCACTCGGATCCTGCAGCCATATCTGAGTAGGATGTATCTGGTGTGGTGACTCCCAGAGGGATTGCAATGCTCATGACGTCCTTCAGGGATCACGGAGTCCAAAGGGTAGCGAATGGCCGCTCCAATGCTGGGGAGGAGCCGCAGAGCCTCGGCCAACACGTCACGGACATGGGGAAACCTACCAAGAAATAAAAACAGTGCATTGCACTTCTGTTACCCTGTGTCACATACCCATGGTTTCCCCATACCCCAGCACAGGGAGAGAGAAAGCAGCTTTCTGGCAGGTGGCATGCACAAACACCTCTGCTTGTTCCTAATCAACTGCTGCAGCCCCAAGGCCCTTCTGTACAGCCCTGTCTCAACCTGAAAGGAACTGCTTTGCTACGTTCCCCACACTAAACTCAGTACTAACTAACATGCAAGCTGGTCCCTCCTTTTCCAACTCATTACTGATAGCTGTTACCTGTATCCTCACAGCCCTTCATGAATCCAGCCCCACCCCACCCCAACATACCAATAAGCCCCCTTCTGAGTGAGAGGGCAGCCAGAAGTCCTTATTTACACCCACATCATATACACTGAGGTTGTGTCCAGCTAGTGGGCTGATGATTTCTAGATCACATAACCAAGGATACTCTTTACTCTAAAGTTTGTGGATGACACCAAGTTGGGAGGGATTACCAATACAGAGAAGAATGGGGACACCATACAGAAAGATCTGGATGACCTTGTAAACTGGAGTATCAAGAATAGGATGAAATTTAATAATGGGAAATGCAAGGTCATGCATTTAGGGGCAAACAACAAGCATTTCTCCTACAAGTTGGGGACGCATCAGTTGGAACGGACTGAGGAGGAGAAGAATCTGGGAGTACTGGTTTATCATAGGATGACTATGAGCCGCCAATGTGATGTGGCCGTGAAAAAAACTAATGCGGTTCTAGGATGTATCAGGAGAGGTATTTCAAGTAGAGACAGGGAGGTGTTAGTGCCACTGTACAAGGCACTGGTGAGACCCCATCTGGAATATTGTGTGCAGTTCTGGTCCCCCCTCGTTAAAAAGGATGAATTCAAATTGGAACAGGTGCAGAGAAGGGCTACAAGGATGGTCTGTGGAGTGGAAAACCTGCCCTATGAGTGGAGACTCAAGAAGCTTGGCTTGTTTAGCCTAACCAAAAAAAGGCTGAGGGGGGATATGATTGCTCTCTCTAAATACATCAGAGGGATTAACATCAGGGAGGAAGAGGAATTATTTGAGTACAGCACCAATGTGGACACCAGAACAAAAGGTTATAAACTGTCCATGAAGAAATTTAGGCTTGAAATTAGACGCAGGTTTCTAACCATTAGAGGTGTAAAGTTCTGGAATAACCTTCCAAGGGGAGTTGTGGGGGCAAAAACCATAACTGCTTTCAAATCTGAGCTTGATAAATTTATGGCGGGGATGGTATGATTAGCCTATTGTGGAAATGGACTGATATTTGGCTACGTGTGGTGGATTTACAAGTGGCCCAAGCAGGGAGAGTACATGGGGTGGGTTCTGAGTTATTACAGATAATTGTTTCTTGGGTAACTGGCTGTTGAGACTTGCCCACGTGCTCAGGGTTTAACTGATCGCCATATTTGGGGTCAGGAAGGAACATTCCCCCAAGGCTGATTGGCCTGGGCTCTGGGGTTTTTCACCTTCCTCTGTAGCACAGGACATGGTTCACCTACCGGTGAATTCTCTGTATCTGAAAGTCCTTAAATCATGATTTAAGGAGGTCAATAACTCAGTCATAGATTGGTGGCTTATTGCTGGAGTGGGTGGGTCAGGTCTTGTGGCCTGCATTGTGCAGGAGGTCAGACGAGATGATCATACTGGTCCCTTCTGACCTTAAAGTCTATGGGTGCATCTACACTTGTAAATTAAGTCGACTTAAGCTTATTTAAGTCGACTTAATTTACTCTGCGTCTACACTGCAAGCTGCTTAAGTCAACTTAATGTAAATTAATTCGACTTTATTAAACCTCCTTTTAATTCGACTTAAACCAATGTAGACGTGGAGTAGCCCTAAGTTGACTTAGGGCTCTCCAGGACTCCCCCACTGCCCACCCTACCCCTATGCCCTGCCAGGGTCCCTGTCCCCCTTTGCCCCATTGTACCCAGCTACAATGGGGCAAAGGCTGAGCCCCCTGGCACTGGGCAAGGGGTGCCCCCCTGCCACCGTGGACCTGCCCAAGGTCCCCCTAGCCCCTAGAAGTCGACCTAGGCATCCAGTGTGGACGCTCTTGGTCGACTTTGTAAGGTTCCCCCTAAGGCGACTTAAAATTTAGGTGTGGACATGCTAAGTCGACTTAGCTAAAGTCGACCTAAATTTACAAGTGTAAACATAGCCCATGAGTTTACATGAGAGACCATCCCCCGAATGCGGTAATAATTACTTCGGGTACAGCAGGCCCTGAGCTTCCTGAATCCCATCTTGCTCCTCCTAACAGCCCAGCTGTGCCAGATGTTATCTCATCTTCTGGCAGGCAGTGGTGTTGCTGGTGCTGGGCATGCAGGGCTCATGCCCTGAGTCCCAGCGTTGGTGCCCCAGGTCTGGCGGGGATCCGGGGCCCAGCCACCACCAGCAGCCTAATGAACCCCCACCGGGGCCAGGGATCCGGGGCCCACCTGGCCGCCACAACGGCCTGATCCGGCTGTGGATCCAGGGCCCACCTGGCCACCGCAGCTGACAGGTTAATCCAATAAAACAGTGGTTCTCAGCCTTTTGCGGGTCATGATATGCTTGGTGGCATATTGCGACCCTACAGGACACACGAGGCGGCCCACACCAGGCCAACTCCAGCCATTTCCCCAGCTCTCCGTGACGCACTTTACCAGTGTGGCGACACATTAATGAGAACCACTGCAATAAAGAACACAAACTTTACTAGCTCATCACCGAAAAAGAGGGTGAAACCCTGAACCCTTCATAGAGAGAGCAGTTGTGGTCACAACTTTGCGGAGTGAAGAGAGCTCTCCAGTGCTGTGAAAAGAAAACCAGATGCTTAAACTCTAAGCAACTACTGACCAAAATTTCTGCAAAGAAAGAATATGGAACAGATGAAAAGCCTACAGACTTCTGAAGAAAGGATACTGAACTAGGGAAATCCCTGAGAGAAAAGCGTTTGTAATACCCTAAAATGGCAACATAACCACATATGAAGCAGACAGAAAGCCCTCAATTCAATTAATCTGAACTACATTACAAGGATTCAGGTGGGAAGACCACCCCTCGTTTCTATTCTATTTTATGCAAACCCCAGGAAGTTTAACAAAGTGCTGCTATTTGTCACAGAAAGACCTGGAGCCAAAGGGGAAGACAGGAAACACTGGGTGGCGATGTTGTCATTGAATAAATGTCTTCCAGTTTAGCCTCAGCCAAATCTCAGGGACTCCTTTCTGGCTTGGGGATAGCCAGTCCAAATCAACCAGTTGTGTTGTACAGACACACTTAGGTACACTACTAATTAGCTAGCCACTCAGTGAACCCTCCTGGGCTAAGAAAGGCTGATGGACAAACTTTGCATTAGTAGTGATTGTCTCATAAGCAAAAGCAGTTACTTTTCATCAGATCTGATCTGAAGGCCATCTATCCTGTAGTACAAAAAGACTTCCCCTTTGCACTGCACTGGTACTTCCATGGCTCTCATCCTTTATAACGAATCCACCTGTGCTCTGAGCAGTATCTTAGGAGAGGGATGCCTGCAATGGAAGAGATAGTTCAAGTAGTACATAGAAGAGAATTGGGATCTCTCTGGTAATTTCATGCTATGCCGCAAGGAAATGATCCAAACAGTCTCAGAATTGAAGGGGAAAAGGCAATAAAAGAAAAGCACAAAGGCAACCCAGCAAATCCAGATCTAGTTGGTTGTTCAGGAAGAATAAGCAACAGATGACCAAAACCTTTGTTTACAGGGTCTCCTTTTACACAGTCTCTTCTGCTACTGATGTGGTTCAGACTTCAGGAGAAGAGTGGGATAAAAAGAACCAGATGAAGGGTAATGGCTATGCAATTGAAGAGATAATAAAACTGGGTGTCTGTCTCTAGCTGGAAGGATACAACCCCAAAGACTGAGTTGCAGCTCTACTCACTCCTCAAATTCTTACCAGTTTTGCTGCTAAATAAATACTGATTCTCAATGGGGAAATGGAACAACAATCATAGATGAGGGTTAGAAGGGAACTCAGGAGGTCATCTAGTCCAACCCTTTGCTCAAAGCAGGACCAATCCCAACTAGACCATTTCAGTCAGGGCAGTCAAGCCACATCTTAAAAACTTCTACAGATGGAGATTCCAACACCTTCGTAGGTCACCCATTCCAGTGCATCACCACACTCCGAGGGAAGAAAGGAAGGTGGGATCTAAAACAGTCAACATCGATTCACCAAGGGCAAGTCCCCAGTCTGTAGCAGTGCCTGGGACTCTTCTGTCCTAAATACAGGACTCTGTACTTTCCCTTGTTGAACCTCAGATTTTTTTTTTAATCCAATCCTCCAATTTGCCTAGGTTACTCTGTATCCTCTCTCTAGAGCCCTGCAAATCCACAGATATCCGCATTCTATCCACAGATACCTGCATCCACGGATACAATGCAGATATCCGCAGACCATTTCTTGCAGATGCAGATTGGATACGGATCCACATATTTTTATCTGTGCAGGGCAAGAGCCCTGCAAATAAATGGATATCCACAGATATCCACATTATACCCGCATTCACAGATACAACGCGGATATCCACAGACCATTTCTTGCAGATGCAGATCGGATACGGAGCCACATATTGCTAGAGTCTACATTTCACTCACACACACACACACACCCTCCACATGCCCGCAAAGAAGTTTCCCAACACCACAGATCCATCATTGGAAGCCATAATGCAGACAAGCCAACAGTTTAACCACCATGTTATTATTTATTTGTATTGTAGTGACTAGGGACTCCAATCATGGATCAGGGTCCCACTGTGCTACACACCTGGCACAACAAAGCCACCATCTTACACTGTTACCTAACCGTGTTCAGAGATGGATTCAGAAAGGTCTATACCAGGGCTTGACAAAATCCGGGCGCCAGGTCGCCATGGTGACCAGGATTTGTAGCCTGGCTCCTAACAATGCTGTGGAAATGCAATGGAGGAGCGCCTGCTGGCACCTAACTGGGAGCCAATTTTGTCAGGGGCTGGTCTATGCTGGAACAGATGTAGCCCAAGGAGGCACATACCAGCAGGCTTTGGTCAAGCTAGCTCAATCAAATGAATAGTGTAACCATAACGACATGGCCTAGCCCATACCTGGCCTCCAGGGCAGACTGTAGTACTGGAATACACAGCTGCGTTTCCTTGGAGACTTGACCAAACACACAGAATTACCAAATGAAACAAAAAAAGGAAAAAACTTCTCTCTGTTCTTTGAGTTTAGAAATCTTAGACAAGGGAAAAACATTTTGCAAACAGATGGATAAATCAGCTGGTCCTAATGGGTCTCTTTTGTAGTCTCTGAGCATCACTCTCTCCATCAAAAAGGGTGGAAGAAAACTAACAGATGTCTCAATGTGTCACAAGAGAGTGAAAGATATTAATGTAAACTATTTGTTATTGAGATTAAGACTAAATTAAAGGTTACATTTTAAAGAGCGTTGTCTACATTGGATAGTTATACTGTATAAGCCAAGATGTGAATTCAAACTGATATATTTATACCAGTAAAATTCCCTTTGTGAATACTCAAACCAGTAAAAAAGAAAGAGTACCCTTTTCAGTTTCTCTTATGACATGCAGGAAAAGGTTTAAGCCAAACTAAATATGCTTGAACAAGAAGAGTATAGCAGTAGGAATATATTACCAATCACTTGACCAGGATGGAGATGGTGCATGTGAAATGCTCAGGGAGCCTAGAGACAGAACACACAATAATACTGTGAGATTTCAAAGATTCTCACTCCCTGACAGGGGTCCATCATCTCAGGAAAGGATGCATAGGTAAAATCACTAGATAAGAAATTACTTTCTTGGAGCAGCTCATTTTGGAACCCACAAGGGAAGAGGCAACTCTTGATTTAGTTTGAAGTGCAGCACGTAATCTGGTCCAAGAGATACTGAACCACTTGGTAATAGGGATCATAATGTACTGAAATTTAACAAATTCCAAAGGGGGAGCCGTGTTAGTCTATTGTAGAAAGACAACAGAGTCTTGTGGCAATAAATCTGTTAGTCTTTAAAAGTGCCACAAGACTCTGTTGAAATTTAACACACTGGCAAGGACAATGACGCCAGACCAACTTCACACAAAAATCAGGGAATCTTAGAAGACTAGGGCTGGAAGTGACTTCAGGACATCATCAAGCCCAGTGTTTCTCAATGACCCATGCATGGACCAATGCCGATCCCCGAGATCTCCCTGACAGCTTAGGAAGATAACAAGCCAGTCCCTGATATAAAAAAGGTAGAAAAACACTGATCCAGTCCCACCCCCTGCTCAAAGCAGGCCAACCCCAACTAAACCATCTCAGCCAGGGCTTGGTCACGTCGGGCATTAAAGACCTCTAAGGGTGGAGATTTCACCGTTTCTGTAACCAATTCCACTGCCTCACCTCCCTCCTAAGTGAGAAAGTTTTTCCCAATATCCAACCCAGACCTCCCCCGCTGTAACTTGAGACCATTGCTGCTTCCTCTGTCACCTGCCACCACTGAGAACAGCCCAGCTCCATCCTCCCTGGAATCCTTTCAGGTACTTAAAGGTGCTATCAAATCCCCCCTCACTCTTCTCTTCTGCAGACTAAACAAGCCCAGTTCCCCCAGTCACTCATCAGTCATGTGCCCCAGCCCCCTCATCCTTTTTCCCGTTCCCCTGGACTCACTCTAATTTGTCTACATCCTTCCTATACTAGGGAGCCCAAAACTGGATGCAATGCTCCAGCTGTGGCCTCAGCGCCTAATAGAGGGGAATAATCACTTCCCTCAACCATCCCACAATGCTCCTACTGATGCAGCCCAGTATGCCGTTAGCCTTCTTGCAGGAAGGGCACACTGCCCTCCGGCTTGTTCACCGTAACCCCCAGGTCTTTTCCTGCAGAACGGCTGCCGGCCAGTCTGTCGCAGAGCCTGGGATTCTTTCATCCTAAGGGCACCGCTCTGCCCTTGTCCTTGGTGAATCTCAGATTGGGGGGAGGGGGCAATTCTCCAATTTGTCTGTACCCTCTTCCTACCCTCCAGTCAGCATATGAGAAAGCTAATTTAAAAGAAACTCACAAAGGTGAAATGCCTGGAATTTGCACAAAGACTATTTAAAAATACCATAATATAGACTCAAACTCAAACACGTATTTTGGCTAAAAAAGAAAGTTAGAAGCAAAAGAACATCCTTTAACAATTGGAAGTCAAATGCTGGTGAGAAAAAGAGAAAGGATCAAACTCTGGCAAGTGAAATGTAAAGTATAACATGGCAGGCCAATAAACAATTTAGACAGCAACTAGTTAACAACTCAAAAACTAAGAACAACCAAAAATGTAAGTACCTCAGAAGGAGGAAGCCTGCCAAACAGTTAGTGGAGCTACAGGGCAATCAAGGTGCTAATGAAGATAAGGCTATTTCAGAGAAGCTAAATTATTTATTATTATTATCTGCATTGATCTTCATTGCAGAGGGTGTGGGGGGAGATCCCTTTAGGGGACAAATCTGAGGCGGGTCCCTGATTGAGGTTTCTGTAGCAGAGCTTCAGGAACAAACTGGTAAAGAATAGTAAGTCTGTGAACCAGATGCTATTCACCCAAGAGCTCTGAAGGAATTAAAGATGAAACTGCAGAACTACTAACTGTGCTGTGTAACTTATCACTTAAATCAGCCTCTGTACCAGATGCCTGGAGGCTAGCTATTCTAATTCCTGTTTTTAAAGGGGGCTTCAAAGGCAGCCCTGACAATGAACCCTAAAAATCAGTACCATGCAAACTAACAAACTCTACTAAGGAACCCAATTATCAAAACACAGATAAAAACATACGCTGTAGAAGTGTCAACACAGATTTTGTAAACAAAAATCATGCCTCACCAACCTACTATAATTCTTTGAGGGAGTCAACAAACATGATCTGGTGGATAGAGAGTATTTGGACTTTCACAAAGTCTTTAGCAAGGTCCCTCTTCAAAGGCTCTCAAGCAAAGTAAGCAGTCATGGGATAAGAGACAGTCCTCTCATAGATCAGAGGAAACAGGGTGGGAATAAAGCATTGTTTTTTCACAATGGAGAGAGGGGTTGCCAGGATCTCTACTGGGAACTTTGTTATTCAACATATTCATGAATGACCTGGAAAATCAGAGTGCACAGTGACGCAGCAAAATCTGCGGATGTTACAAAATTACTCAAGACAGTTAAATCCAAAATAGACTGCGAAGAGTTATAAAAGGATCTCTCAAAACTGGATGACTGGGTAGCAAAACGGAAGACGAAATTCAATGTTGACAAATGCAAAGTTATGCACATAGGAAAACAATCCAAACTACACACACAAAATGATGGATCTAAATTAGCTGTTACCACGCAAGAAAATCTTGAGGTCACCCTGGATAATTCTCTGAAACTATCTGCTCAACGTGCAACAGCATTCAAAAAAACCCAAGCAGAATGGTAAGAACCAATAGGAAAGGGACAGATAAGAAAACAGAAAATATCATAATGCCTCTATATAAATCCATGGTATGCCTGCAACTTAATATGGCATGCAGATCTGGTTGCTTCATCTCAAAAAGATGCATTAGAATTGGAAAATTACAGAGAAGGACAACAAAACGTATTGGGGAATGGAACAGATTCCACATGAGGTGAGATTAAGTCTGGGACTGTTCAATTCAGACGAAGGGGGAGAATATGATAGAGCTCAATAAAAATTGTGAATGATGTGGAGAAAGTGAAGATCAAAGTGTCATTTACTCCTTCACATAACACAAGAGCTAGATGGCACCTGACGAAATTAACAAACAGCAGGCTTAAACAAAAAGTAGAAACAGCAAGAGTCCTGTGGCACCTTAAAGACTAAGATTTCTTTCGGCATAAGCTTTTGTGGGTTGCAAACCACTTCATCAGATGCACGCCCAAAGAAATCGTCTTTCAGGTGCCCCAGGACTCTTGTTGTTTTTGCTGTACAGAGACTAACACGGCTACACCTCTGAACCAAGAAGTAGTACTTCCTCAGAAAACACTCTGCCAACTTGTGGAACTCACTGCCAAGAGATGATGTGAAGGCCAAAAGTACAACTGAGTTCAGAAAAGAATTAGGTAAGTTTAAAGAGGACAGGTCCATCAATGGCTATTCGCTAAGATAGTCAGAGATGAAATCCCATGCTGCAGTGTTCCTTGAACCAACAACTGGCTGACAGAAGCTTGTACTGGACGACAAGGGATGCATCATTGGAAATTGTCATCTTCTGTTCACTCCTCCTGAAGCACCTGCTATTGGCCACTGTCACACACAGGACACCTGGCTGGCCAGGCTGTTGGTCTGACCCAGCATGGCCATTCTTATGTTCAGGATTACATTTCCCAGCCCTCATGAAATCATCAGAAGACAATGACTATCCAGCTACAATCAGCAGAATTCGTTGGCACTTAGTGAAGGGGGAAAGGCTGGCCACCAGCATTGCTCACCAGGAAATGCCAGAAACCACCTGTCATATGATTCGAAAGGATTTCTCTAATCCCAGTGAGGACGGCACATCTCAAATCTGGTTGTATGTCTTTTACAAATCTATCTAGGATCCTATGTGACAAGCCTCACTGCCTGGGCACTGCCAGAAAGGGCAAACAGAACAACTCCAGAGCTGACTCCAGATGTTGCATCAGCCAGGTGCACAGGAAGCAGCTGGGATAGGGAATCTGACTTCCTGAGAGGCTCTCGGAACAAGTTTGTTTCAGGAATCATGTGGAAAGGACAGACAGGAAGGACAGATACTTCAGAGACAGAACAAGCCTCACATGCTTCACAAAGTCTTTGTACTAGGGCTCCGGACCTGGCCGTTCTCCCAGAGATGACGCAACCAGGAGGAACAGGGTCTGCACCAGGGAGAAGTGTTCAGGCAGATGGCAAGACAGACAAGGATCCCTGATCAAAACACTCCTGAGCCGAGCCAAACATGGCAAACCCCAACAGCCATACTGGGTGCTATCCAGCAAGAAGCCCAGAGAAAGAAAGAGATCCTGTGACAGGGAGGGAGAGGACAACGAAAGATAAACTAAAAATTAATTCCCCCTGTAAACTGTAGTTTCTTCTGCAGTACATTTGAGAGTGCAGACTGGAAAGAAACAGAACTACTGTTCAAAGTCTCAAAAATCCAAGCTCTGGATCTCTCTTATCCTGTGCAAGTCTCAACTCCATGCACACGTGAAGGAGTTCTGCTCTGAAATCAGGAAGCCATGCAGCCAGTCACAGCACAGGAACCATGGCAAGACAACACAGAGTGGCAAATATTGAGCGGTGGCAGCCACTCCAAAGTTAAGGTTCAGCCTCGCTTTCCACCGAGTCTCGTTTTCACCCGGCCCACTAGGATCACCACCAACCTACTTTCAGGCTCCAATCTGAGCATCCATGGTCTGCGCCCAGCAGACAATTCTTTCATTTTTCAACCAGAATTGAAGTTATTGAAATAAACTTTTTAAAAGATACAGGGGAAAGGAAAAATAGATATTAATTGTAGTTTGAGTTATTCCACTGCTTTTCTGTGTCTCAAGCTGAAACACAGCTTGCCCAAGACACTTCCAATGGGGTTATGCTGAAAAGGGCAAAGCAAGAGCCTGCAACTGCTCAAACACATATTTCAAATGGCAAAGATGTCAAAATCCATGAACTTCCCACAGGTAATAATGGACTTGCGCAGCATTTACATTCAGACTGCCAACGTCTCCACATTCAGGTGCGTCTACGCGACGAGCGCTATGGTACCACGGCTGCAGCTACAATGCGCCAGAAGGAGTTTACACTGTTACGGAGGTGGCAGATAGATCGACGGAATCATTATTCCATCAGCGACCTAGCGCTGTCCACACTGGCTTAGGCCAACTTCTCAGGGATGTGAATTTTTCATACGCCGAGCGATGTCACTGGGATGATTTCAGGTTTAAGAGGCTGCTGCACAGCCCTGGACACTGGAGGTGCCCAAATGCTTCATACAAGGGTTGGAAAATTTACTCAACACCTATCAGCCACAGGGTTAATGAGACCTATTAGCCAGACGCAGCCACACAAAATGTGAATGCTCACCAGCAAGGTCCATGGAGAACCACGGTGAGAACACAGTCCTCGGTTACCTGCAGGTGCTAGGATTCCTAACTAGAGCTGACCTCGAACACTCCCTAGGGGCTCCATCTTAGGAGTCAAAATTCAATTCTCCCTCACCCTTTTTCTAGTTGTTGGAATGGAAATGCCTTATCTTCTCTCTACCTTCCGTCTCCTGGCTACTGCTACTGAAGGTGGGGTTTTCCTTCCACTATTCTACACTAGCCCCAGGCCCTTGAGTGCTGTAACGGAGAAGGTTTCTTCTCTAATCCATCCCAGCCTCTCTTCTCGGTCCCCCTTCCTATTAGCAACTCCTGCAGATTTGAACAGACAAGGCCGATTAGTGATGGTAAGCAATGAAGACTTTGATGTTACAGGCCTCTGTTACACATAGGCCCAATGCTGTTCCTCCAACAATCCCTTGGGCAGTAAGAAAAGAAATTCACAATTGCTAAACAACCTATTTCATGCAGGAGGACAGCTCAGAGTTTCCAGGAGACTCTGGGTACAAACTGCAGCTGTCTTCGGATGCACCCCATCTTTGTCAAGGGACAATTACTAAAACATTTCAACATTGTTTTACAGCTGGTCAACTGGCACTGACTAACCACCACGAAGTAACAGCACTTAACACCCAAGTCCTCCTGAGCTAACACTGGGTAAGGAAAATCTGTACAGAGTCCACGAATTACGGTGGGAGCTATTGCATACCCCCCAATTTCTGCTGAACTTTGCAGGGCCACAGATGAGATGCTTCCATTTCATGGGACTCAGAAGAATCTAGAACAGTGGTTCCCAACCTTTTTGGCTCGAGGGCCACAAATATAATTTTTAGAACCCTGAGGGGTCACTAGTCTAACTAAATTTACATTAAAATTAAATTGATTAAATTAAAATTCAATTTGAATTAAAATGAATTAAATTTAAATACAATTTAAATTAAAGAGTAGTGGTCCTTCAAGGCTGTAAAAATTATATTTGTGGCCCTCAAGCCAAAAAGATTTTTTTTAAAATTTGAAAAAAATTGAGTTTTTCTTTAAAAATGGGGGACAGGGGTGTTGGACTGGATGGCCATGTGGGCAGGTGTTTGGGAACCAGCAATGGGCTGGCCCACACTCCCGCCAGCCCCCAACCATGGCTGTGCTGGCCCCTGCCCCGAGGCTCACAGCCACCCCCAGCAGCCAGCATGCCCATAGCTGCGCCGGCCTGCCTTGCCTCCACTCTCAGCCGTGCCGTGCCGCCCCCCCAGCACACCCCCAGCCATGCCGGCAGCCCTGGAGCCCTAGCCAAGATGGGAGAGGAGGTGAGTGGCTGCAACCAGGCTCCCAGCCACACGTCGGGACTGTGACCCGGCTCCCAGCCAGCGGACAGGCAGCGCGAGACATTTAAAAAGCCCCATGGGCCTCTTTTGGCCTGAAGGCCAGGGGTTGAGAACCCCTGGTCTAGAGCCATCACAAATGCAGCCAGTCATGAAGACAAGCAAGCCTACAAATGACCGATGCACCAAAAAAAATAATGAAGGAGGGGAGGAGGTGAAGAAATAGCCGTTCTTAAGATCTACTGGAGGGAACCCAAGAAGTCCATTGATCTGCAAAGGCATTTGGAGCCAAGGAAGACTGGATCACAGCAGCTCCACAGGCTCTGACCCAAACAGCAGTGACTGGGTGAGCAAGCATGGAGGGAATAGACATGGCCTGGAGCAATCATCAATGGAGAAGGAATAAGGCAAAGGAAGTGCAATCTGAGCAGCAAAAAGACCCCACAAAGCAAGCATTCAGACTGTTGGGAAGCCAGGCTTTGGACAATTCTTAAGTATTTTTTTCAAATATAAGAAAATTTCCAGACAGGAGAAAACCTGTTAAACTGCAGTTAAGGTTGAGAGTACACAGAGTGATTCAAGGATAAAAGTTCTTACAAGAGCATTGTATTCATAAAAAGCCCTGGAAAACAAAACACACAGAACGAAGGTTAGAATGAAAAGAAATCAAAACTCTGGGACTCCATAAAGGCGCGCTGTATGGTCAAATAACCTATCCCCCACCTTTAGTGCCCCCACTAGTTACACTGACTTTGTGAGATAGGGTTTTAATAGATGACTCTTACTAAGGGCTGAGAAGTCAGAAGGCTTCTGCTGTTGGCATCTAGAATTTGGAAAAGCTCCTTATGTTCACACAGGCTGTGAGAAGACCTCTGCGCGGTGAAAGGGTAGCTGAACATAGCCGACTTGCACGGCTTTTTGGTGGAGTTTTTAAAATGTGAACCACGGACCATAAGTTTTATAGTTGGCTTCACACGTCATGGCACAACGTTTTCCCCCATACAAATCTTTGCTCTTTTTAGGTTAACCTTAATGTTGTGATCTTGGGGCGGGAGGCATGTATGCCAAGTGTTAGCAATTCCTGAACAGGGTATGAACTATTTAGAGACACTTAACAGAAGGGACCATTGCCATCATCCTGTCCAGAGTCTCAACCTTCTTAGCCAGTTATTTTTACAACCCTGAGGGGCCACCAGTCTTTGCCAGCAGACCACCCCCACTGCAGTCACACAGGAGTCTCCTGTCACCCTGGCTGCAGCAAGGAAATCACACGCATCCTGTAGCTATGTACGTTGCCGCTGGGTCCCTAGACAGTGGCTCCCTTTGCAGCCAGGGGGACAAAAGATTAATGCTCCCACCCCTTGGGCTCCAGCAGGGACCCAGCACCTATGAACCTAGGTAGAGTGCT
>ML685770.1:28327403-28343026 GCA_007922175.1 Pelusios castaneus
GGGGGTGCAGAGCACTGATCTCCCACCCCTTGGGCGGCAGCAAGGAGCCTGAACCATGGCCTTTTAGCCCTGTGGACATACACTCCACCTGGGCCCTTAGGCAGCAGCTCCCTTCTGCAGCAAGCAGGAAGGGAGCCGCGGGCCACTTTGAAAGCCCCCATGGGCCACTTCTAGCTCCCAGCCCACAGGCAGGGAACCACTGATGTAGTCTGATCTCCTGTAAATACCAGCCAGAGAATGTTCCCCAGAAGTTGGATTAAACCATTTTTAGAAAGATCCTAGTCTCCTTTGAAGAGCTCTCCATGACAGTCTCTCTCACTATTTATTACCCATACTGCTCTAACACGGCATCAGCTTTCATTTGTCTAACCTCACCTTCCAGCCAATGGGGTAGAGTGGCGCGAAAGCTCTCAGTCCTCCCCGGTTATCAGCAAGGAGTGCAAGGGAAGCAGAATAAGCTAGAGGAGGACTTCCAAGTTAGGAGGGTTTTCCTGTTGTTGCTCAAGGCACAGCTCTTTGTGCAACACCAACTGGTGTCAGACGTGAGCAAATCCCCCTCTCTAGAGCAGGAATAAAGAAAAAAAGGGAGAGAGCCCTCCAGGCTGCCAGAATGGGGAGTGTGTCACAAAAGGGGCAAACCAGGAGAACTGCAGCAGAAAAGACAATGCACAGCAATGGAGCTCAGAGTGCAAGTGGCTAGTAGAGAAGTTAGATGCTGCCGGCCATGCTAGATTTGGAGCTGAATGATTCCAGGTGGCTCCTGGTTTAACAAAGAAAACAGAGCACCACGAGTTGGACGTCTGCTGTCCTATGGGCTGCACCTCTCTCCCTAAGCCTAACAGGCTTGGGTTTTAAACACAGAGAAGACCACAAGACCTTCCTAACCTCCTTGGGTTCAAAACCTCTAAGTGACCTTCAACCTAGAATTCAAAGATTGCTACGGCAGCTAAGGCAAGTTTCTTTAAGTGCTGAACACATACCAGAGGACGTTCATAGATGACACTACCTACAATTCTGATTAAGCAGCCACCAATGGAAAAAGAAAAGGCTTTAGAGGAAAGTTGTTTAAGTCTACACTGACCTTGTCCTGGTAGCAATTCCAGCATCTGCCAACCAACTTCAGCAAATTAGTGATGAAGAATTAAAGGATGAGACATGCCAGAAACTTATTCAACTCCGTCAGAGGGTGGAATTGGAGGAGCCAATTTCTAAGAGGCCCACCACCATCCTGCCAGGCCCAAAATGACCTCTGCATAACTACTGTCCTGCTTCAGTCAAGACAGTGCATTTTAGTCCAAAACAAAATCCATAAAGAACACCAATGTAGAACTGAGTGCAGAACATGAACACAAAAATTAGCACAGCAGCCTAGTCTGAGTAGGCGAATTCAGGCCTTTGTAAATGGCCAAGAGGTACATAACAAGGGAGAAAAGAAAAAAACCAAATCACTCAAACAATAACTCCCTACAAGCTACCTCAGACCATGTCTACACTGACAGTGGCAATCAATCTTTCCGGGCTGACTTAGCAGCCAGTTAAGACCCGCTAAGTCGATCCAGAAACCACACCCTCAATGTGTAGTGCTACTCTGGCGGGAACATCAGTGTGGTGTAGTGAAGACACCACGCTGAAGAGGAGTTAGAAAGTTGAGGGGAGTTATACGAGCTACTTCTACGAAGCTTGTGTAAATCCTGTCAACTGCCACCAAATTTCACTGTCTGGGTAGACCGGGCCTAACAGACCTTGGCAGCATGTAGAAACATCTGTTTCTGGAAAAGGCATCCACATTATTATAGTTATTTTTCCACATGGATTGACTTTGCTACACTTACACAGACCTCATCAGCACAGGTAACCCAGAAACTCACATCAGTATTTGCAAGACATGGAATTGCTCCAAGTCCTCACACCTGAAATGGGCCTCAATTTGCTTCTGAAACACTCCTGGAATCCGCACAGAACTTTGATTTTGAACTTAAGACTCCTGGTGTGCTTTAGCAATACCAATTTTTAAAAGACTTCGGCAAATCTCCATGGGCCCACAGAAAGCAGTCCTGCCACTCTGACAACATGTGGACTACCTCCAGCAGAGCTTGGGATAAGATGCCAAATAAGGATGGTTCTGGCTGGGAGCACTGATACAGCGTACACTTCAGTGGCCCACCCTGAAGGAATTTCAAAAACAGGATGCTGAAATAAAGCTTCAAGGGTTGTCACAGAAGATGAGCACTGCAGGAAGGGAACAAAGCAGGATCCAAGGCTCCCAGACCTATGGAACGGGTCAGAACTTGACAGGAGCTCCCACAACCAACCTGCTACAGACGCCAAAAGGGTTTCTGGTTCATCTTGAACATGTCCCAACATAACAAAGGCAGAGTCATTTCCTGACTGAGTACCCTCAAGTCCCAGAGACCCTTCCACAAAGAACTCCACTCCCAAATTGAAGAGAAGCGAGAATAAGGTGGGGAAGACTGGTCAGAGCCCCTTAAAGACCTGATCTTTAGACTAACTGAGCACTACTAAAATGCACTTGGTAAGAACATGATCGTGTGAACTGTTTTAACAATTCTGCACTTTGACTCATGTGTATTACACACACAAACTCCTAATGTACGTTTTAACCAGTCATTATAAAGAGGAGGAGATATGGAGTAGTTAGAGTTTTTCATCCTCCACAGTTACCAGAGAAGATCGGTATGTGATGCAATGGGAGCATAATAGAAAGGACTTCCCATTAAGGATGTTCTCTAGTTTCTGCTAGGGTATGGGTCATGTAGTATGGGGATGAAAACAATTGCTTGTTGTGCCTTGATCTGGAAAATTACCTCCCTCTCCCTCTCCCTCCCTCTCTCACACACACACTTTTTCCATGGGTAAGTACCTACGTACACTGATCAAATTCTCTCTCTGCCTAAAACTGAATAGATTGAACTCTTGAAGCCGCACATTGTAAGTTTTGTTTTCTATCTTTTGGATAATTTTCTGGCCCTCCAGTACTTCCTCATACTACTTGAAGTGTGAACACCAGAACTAAACACAGTCTTCTTGTGGAGGTCTTACCAAAACTACAGGCAGAGGCAAAATGACACTCCGACCCTGACTTGCTATTCCTGTTCATCTAATGACGACAGGAGTCCGTTTAGACACAGGCCTGAACTGACAGCGTGTGCCGACATGGTTACCTAGAATGAACGCTAGGTCTGTTTTTGAGGCTATGTCTATCCTAGGAGCACTTCAGCAGGACACTATCAAAAATGCACTCCTAGTGTGGATGGAGCTACTAGTTCTGAGGATAATGAAACCACCCTCACAAGAGCAATCAGCCATACCAGGAAAAGTGCAGTTTTGCCAATATACTGACATTTGCCCTGTAGGGGCCTCTGGTCAGGGACCACTTCCCATCACACCCCTAATCAACAGAGCTGTGCCAGAAGCGGTCCATAGCATGGACATAGCTGACTCACTGCTTTCCAAGTCAGTCTCATACCCTGTCTGGTATGCAGGTACAGCCTGCACTCTTTGTTCCCAGAGGTATTATGTTGTATTAACACACATTTCTGTTTGCTTGTGATCATTTAACTAGGTAATTCAGAGCCCTCTGTACCAATAATCGGTCATCCTCACTAATTATTACACCATTAATCTGTCCCACCTGCACCATTTTACATTTATATTACTGATAAAAAGAATTACAGGGTCATCGATTCCAAGGCCAGAAGGGGCCATTGTGATCATCTAGTCTGATCACCTGTATAGCGCAGACCATAGAACTTCCCCAAATAATTCCTGGAGCAAGTGTTTTTGAAAAAATATCTACTCTTGATTTAATAATTTTCAGTGATGGAGACTCCACCATGACCCTTGGGAAACTATCCTTATGGTTCATTACTCTCCCAGTTTAAAAACTTATTTGCCATTGAATTTGCCTAGCTTCAACTTCCAGCCATTGAATCAAGTTATGCTGTCTCGTTAGACTGAAGAGACCATCATGAAATATTTGTTCCCATGTAGATACTCAGACTCATCAAATCACCTCTTACCCTTCTCTTTGTTATGCTAAACAGACAGACTCAGAGCTCAGTCACTATAAACCAGGTTTTCTAATCTTATAATCACTCTCATGGCTCTTCTCTGAACCTGCTCCAATTTACCAACACACTCTTGAGTGGCGGGCACCAGAAATGGCCACAGTACCAAATCATCTCCCTACTCATATTCAACAACCCTGTATGTTTCTGCATCCCAGGATCACATTAGTTCTTTCGGCCACAGGGACACACTGAATGCTCATGCTCAGTTTATCCACCTTGGCCCCCAACTCTTTTTCAGTCACTGCTTACCAGAACAGAGTCCACCAACTTAGAAGTAAAGCCTACATTCTATGTTCTCCAATGTACACATTTACATGTAGCCATTTTAAAACATATTGTTTGCTTGCATCCCGTTTTATCAACCAATTCAGATCACTCTATATCAGGAAGCTGTCCTCTTCACTATTTACCACTCTCCCAATTTTTGTGTCACCTCCAAACTTTCAGTGATGAAAGAGAAGAGAACAGCCTCCGCCCGTGAATCCCGTCCCCCACGGGCCCTGCCCCCAGACTGCCGATCCCTGAAAAACAAATCATTCCTACTTCTGTCCCATAGTAAAATATCCACCCCACAAGCCAAGGCACACAGCAGCTCTTTTGGCCAGGAATTCTGGCACACAGCCATAGAATCATAGAATAATAGGGATGGAAGGGATCTCACGAGGTCATCTAGTCCAACCCCCTGCTAAAAAGCAGGACCACTCCCACTAAATCACCCCACATAGGGTTTTGTCTAACCGAGCCTTAAATATCTCCAAAGATGGAAAGTCTACCACCTCCTTAGGTAACCCATTCCAATGCTTCACCACCCTCCTAGTGAGAAAGTTTTTCCTAATATCCAACCTTGACCTCCCCAGCTGTAATTTAAAACCATTGCTCCTTGTTCTGTCCTCTGTTACCCTCGAGAACAGCCACCTCCCTCCTTTTTGGGGCACCCTTTCAAGTAGTTGAAGGTTGCTATCAAATCTCCCCTCAGTCTTCTCTTCTGCAGACTAAATAAGCCTAGTTCCTTCAGTCTCTCCTCATAAGTCATGTGCCCCAGCCCCCTAATCATTTTTTGTTGCTCCGCTGGACTCTTTCTAATTTGTCCACATCCTTTCTGTAGTGGGGAGCCCAAAACTGGACACAGTATTCCAGATGCGGCCTGACCAGTGTCGAATAGAGGGGAATTATCACATCCCTCGATCTGCTGGCAATACTCCTACTGATACAGTCCAATATGCCATTGGCCTTTTTGGCAACAAGGGCACACTGTTGGCTCATATCCAGCTTCCCGTTCACCATAACTCCCAGGTCCATTTCTACAGCGCTGCTACTTAGCCGATCTGTCCCCAGCCTGTAGCAGTGCATGGGATTTTTCCATCCTAAGTGCAGGACTTTGCGCTTGTCTTTGTTGAACCTCATGAGGTTTCTTTCGGCCCAGTGTTCCATTTGTCCAAGTCTCCCTGGATCCTGTCTCTGCCCTCCAGAGTATCTACCATTCCCCCCAACTTGGTGTCATCCGGGAACTTACTAAGCATGCAGTCTATTCCATCATCAAGATCATTAATGAAGATGTTGAACAGAACCAGCCCCAGGACCGACCCCTGGGGCACTCCGCTCGTTACCGGTTGCCAACCAGACATCGAGCCATTGATTCCTACCCGCTGAGCCCGTCGATCTAGCCAGTTTTCTATCCACCTTACGGTCCACTCGTCCAACCCATACTTCCTTAACTTGCCGACGAGAATGCTGTGGGAAACCGTATCAAAAGCCTTGCTAAAGTCGAGGTATACCACGTCAACGGCTCTTCCCGCATCCACAAATCCAGTCATCTCATCATAGAAGGAAATCAGGTTGGTCAGGCACGATTTGCCCTTGGTGAATCCATGTTGACTGTTCCTGATCACTCTATTTTCCTCCAAGTGTTTCAGGATGGATTCCTTGAGGACCTGCTCCATGATTTTCCCAGGGATAGAGGTGAGGCTGACCGGTCTGTAGTTCCCCGGATCCTCCTTTTTCCCTTTCTTGAAGAGAGGTACTATATTTGCCTTGTTCCAATCCTCCGGGACCACCCCCGTTCACCACGAGTTCTCAAAGATAATGGCCAGCGGCTCTGCAATCACTTCAGCCAACTCCCTCAGCACCCTCGGACACAGTTCATCCGGCCCCATGGACTTGTGCACATCCAATTTCATTAAGTGTTCCCTAACCTGACTTTTCATCACCGAGGGCCGCTCTTCTCTCCATTCTGCGTTACCCTGTGTAGTAGCCTGGGAGCTGGCCCTCCCTGTGAAGACTGAAGTAAAAAAAGCACTGAGTACTTCAACCTTTTCCCGCATCATCCACCACAAGGATGCCTGCCCCATTCAGTAAGGGACCTACACCACCTCTGATCCTTTTGTTGCTGATATACTTGTAGAACCCCTTTCTGTTATCCTTCACATCTCTTGCTAGCTGCAACTCCAATTGTCCTTTGGCCTTTCTGATTTGATCCCTGCAGTCCCGAGCAATATCTTTATACGCCTCCCTTGTCATCTGTCCAAGCTTCCACTTCTTGTAAGCTTCCCTTTTATGTTTCAGCTCCCCGCAGAGTTCTCTGCTAAGCCACGCTGGTCGCCGTCCACATTTGCTGTTCTTTCTGCACATCGGAATGTTATCTTCCTGTGCCTTTAACAGGGTTTCTTTAAAATACAGCCAGCTGTCTTGGACACCTTTCCCCTTCAGATCAGCCTCCCAAGAGATCCTGCCCATCAGCTCCCTAAGGGAGCCAAAATCTGCTTTTCTGAAGTCCAGGGTGTGTGTTCTGCTTCTTTCCTTCCTTCCATTGATCAGGATCCTGAACTCTACCATCTCATGGTCGCTGCTGCCCAGGTTGCCATTTACTTCTACTTCCCCGATCAATTCTTCTCTGTTTGTGAGCAATAGGTCTAGAGGTGCAAGGCCCCTAGTTGGTTCCTCCAGCATTTGTACTAGGAAGTTGTCCTCAATATTCTCCAAAAACTTCCTGGATTGCCTGTGCACTGCTGTATTACCTTCCCAGCAGATGTCAGGATAATTGAAGTCCCCCATGAGAACCAGGGCCTGCGACGATCTGCAAACTTCTGTTAGTTGTCCATAGAACGCCTCATCCACCTCCTCTTTCTGGTCTGGCGGTCTGTAGCAGACACCCACCACAACATCCCCCTTGTTGCATTCTCCCCTAAACTTAACCCACAGACTTTCAACCGGCTTGTTTCCACTTTCATAGTGGAGCTCCGAGCAGTCATACAGCTCTTTTACATATAGCGCTACTCCTCCCCCCCTTCTTCCCTGCCTGTCCTTCCTGAACAATTTATATCCGTCCATGGCAGTGCTCCAGTCATGCAAGTTATCCCACCACGTCTCTGTTATTGCAATTATATCATAGTTCCTTGTCTGTGCCAGTACTACCAATTCTTCCTGCTTGTTTCCCAGGCTCCTCGCATTTGTGTACAGACACTTAAAATACCGGGCCATTGCCCTACTTTACCCTGTCGATTCTCCCTCCTGTCACATCTGCTTCCTTGCAATTTCTCCCGGTGTCCTCCTTCCCCACTCACCTGAGGTATTATGACTTCATCAGGAAATAAACAATTATTTGATTTCCCCCCCCCCCCAATTCCAACTACCCTCTCTTTTATTCCTGCTGTTACAGCCCCAGCACCCCCCAAGTCCCATCCCTTCCCCCAGTCCCACAGGGCAGTATCCATATTGCAGCTATAGGACTGAGTGCTAGTATGCAAGCTCTATAGCAGGGGTGTCTGACCGGTTTGGGCGAGGGGCCACACCGCAATTCGTTTCTTGGCCAGAGAACAAATTTTGGATAGCTACAGCATAGTACAAATCGATCTTACTAGTACATAAAATTTGAACAGTCAAAAAATGGTTTCCAAATTCAGTTTGGTTCTGTAAAACCAGAAACTTATATTTCATTCTTCAACACATCCATCCTCCTACAGCAGCTTAATGGAAGTGTCACTTTGACAACTGTACACAACAAATCTTCATTTTTAATTAAACCCCATTTTGTGAGAACTTGAAAAGGGCTCACCTACATCTTTTTTTTCCAGACCCAACACATGGCAGGAGAGTGTCACCAGGCAAGGGGGGGCTGTGTGGGATGGCAGGAACAAGGCGGAGCAGGCCAAGAGAAGGCAGGGATGGCCAAGTGGGGTGGCAGGGGAAAGATTGGGGAGCAGGGGTAGGGCGGGGCAGGAAGGTAGGGAGAGATGGCATGGCAGGAGGGAGGAGAACTAAGGAAGCAGGTAGCCAGGTGGTGGGACCCCGACTACATCCCTTCCCTGCCACCCCTCAGACTCTTCAACCCCTTCCTCCTGCCCCATGCAACTCGGACTCCCCAACACCTCCCCAACCTCTTCCCTAGCCCCTGTGGTGCAATGCCCTGCTATGTGGCCTCTCTCCCCCTTTTGGCACGGCTCCTCTACTTCCTCCCTTCCCCCATGCACAGCTCCTCTTCTCCCCACCACCCCTCCCACCTTTCCCCCACGCAGCTCTTCTCCCCAACCCTCCCCCCAACTTTTCCCATGCAGGATCCCCTTCCTCCCCTTTTCCCAGCTCCACTGTGGGGACTCCCTGACCCCTGCCCTGGTCCTGCAACCCCTTCCCCAGCCCCCTCCTCGCTTGAAAGGGACTGAATCCAGCCCCTGCAGCAGCTCTCCCGCCAGGTTACTCCTCCCTGTGGCTGTGCGCAAGGGCAGATTTAAAAGGGCCCGGCCAGCTCCAGGCTCCTGTGGCAATGCTCTGCGGGCCAGATGAAAGCCCATGGCAGGCTGGAGTCTGGCCCTTGGGCTGTAGGTTGGACAAGCTTGTTGTATAGCAGGGGTGTCCAAACTTTTTGGGTGAGGCCACATTTCAATTCTTTTCTCACTCGGGGGACATTGAGCAAATTTTGGATCGCCTGGGGTGCGGGGGGGGGTGGGGGTGGAGAGCATGGGGAACGTAAGCAGGGAGGGGTGGCAAGGCACAGGGCAGGGTAGGGATGGTAGGAAAGACAGGGCAGGGGAGCCTGGCAAGGCAGGAGAGGGACAGCGGGAAGGGGTGGAGTCTCAAAGGTGGGGCAGGAGGGCAGAGGAACAATGTGGCTTGGTGGTGGGACCCAATATTTCCGTTCCCCTCAACTTCACCAGGTCCCAATCCCCCTCCACCCTGCACTGGATCAGCTCCCTGACCCCTTTCCCCCTACATTGGCTCCTCAGCCCTGGACGACTCCCTGCCCCAATCCCAGCCCTGCGCTGCACTCCCCCTTCCTTAGCCCCGACCCCAGCGACACACCACCTCCCCCCGGACGCTTTCCCAGCCCTCTGCCAGCCCCCACCCCCAGCCCCGATCCCAGTGACACACCCTTTCCCAGCCCCATGCTCCCTCCCCCCCGCAGCCCTGCACCATCCCCCCAGACTCTTTCCCAGCCACCTACCACCCCCATTCTATTCCCGTGCTGCCCCCCTCCTTCCTTGGCCCAACACCATCCCCCGGATCCTTGCCCTAGCCTTGTTCCACCCCGGCCGGATCTACTTGGCTGGGGGCCCGTGGCACCTCACAGGAGCCCCACTGGAGCTCTCCGCAGACCCAGCCAGGCCCGCTGCAGCCCCCCTCTGCCTCGCTGGGTCCCACACTGGGCCTGCCGTGCCGCCTCCTGCCCCCGGCTCCCCGAGACTGCCTGGCTGCTGCTCCCAGGTGACCCATGGGCCTGATTTCAGCTCTTGGCAGGCCAGATTCTGGCCCGTGGGCCATAGGATGGACAAACTTGCTCTACGGCATACCAGCTACACACAGACCAACACAAACATTCTAGTTTTCCAGCTATGAGGCGGCACAGAGGTCTAAGTGAGTCAGGAGTTTAAATGGGAGGTCCTGTGGCCTAGTAGACAGAACCCTAGACTGAATTCAATTCCTAGCTCTGCTGGATGATTGTACGTAAGTCTCTTCCCATCTCTTTGCCTCTGTTTCTCCATGTGTAAAATCTGGACAGTGACCCCGACCTGTTGTGTGAGCTCTCAGTGCAAATTACTAGGTAAGAACTAAGTATACTAAGAGAAAAGTTGTACTGCTCCAACTAAATAGATTTTCAATCCATCTCTATAAACTGATGCAAAGCCCTATTACAGAGACACATTTAAATCAGTTTAACCTTTGCTTGAATCAGTTTGACTCTGGCTAAACCAGGTTAAGTGGTCAATAGAGGAGGTTTGGACTGATTAATTACATAGATTTTATCTTTAGCTAGTTAGTAATTTCTCTCATGTGGACACGGCCTAAATCAAAGTTTTTGAGTGCTAATTATAGCCTGCAGCAGTTCAGATTACTAGAGGCCCACTTTCATTTCTTAATCTCCTTCAGAACTCTTGTCAAAAAGCCTCTTCCCTCTTAATTACAAGAAGCCACACAAAAATTTATGCTAGTTCTAAAAGAAATTGCCAATTTGGCAGCACTTTTGTAACACGCATCAAAGCCCTGTATTGATTTGTTTGCCCATCTTTCCCAAACACTTTCCTTCAGCACACTGCAGTGACTTTTACATCTTCAGAGCAAAAGAAAGTGAATCTGTAAGTACACGAAA
Source organism: Pelusios castaneus (assembly GCA_007922175.1). Taxonomy (NCBI): domain Eukaryota; kingdom Metazoa; phylum Chordata; order Testudines; family Pelomedusidae; genus Pelusios; species Pelusios castaneus. The sequence continues at coordinate 28,338,072 of ML685770.1, forward strand.
GAAGAGAGTCAAACCTCATACTCTTGCATTAGAGTGGCACTATCAAGTTTCAAATTTGATTGATTTCCTGAGATTGATGAGTTCCAAAAACCTCCGAAGCGAAATGACCAGCTGCTGGTGGATTCTAGCTGAAAAGTGCAAGTACCTATAACAGTATTTACTGGTTTTATCTACAGCTAACATCCCCAGTTCCAAAAGCTCTTAATCAGCAGTGGTCTCAAAGGTCAACTAATATAGAGCTATTTCCATGCAATGCTACTGCAGCTGTAACTAAACGAGACTTTTCTGTGAGTGGCCAGTGACACTGGAATGCACTACCACTCACTTCTTCTCAGGCCAAAGACCAGATTGGCTAACTCTCCGCGGATGCTTTTTACCCACACACATGCAGGGAAGAGTCAGGAATACAGGACTGTGAGACAGGGATTATAGTGCATGTTGGTTTTACTGGTAAATATTATGGTGCTTTATGTGGGCAGTTATTTTGTCATTTATCTTTTTGCAGACTGTCAAGTGTTGGTGTTCTAAACTCAACTGCGTCCTGGGGCACTTTTAAAGACTAACAGATTTATTTATCGCATGAGCTTTCGTGGGAGAAAAATCCCACTTCGTGAGATGTTTTGAAGTGGGATGAAGTGGGATTTTCTCCCACGAAAGCGCATGCGATAAATAAATCTGTTAGTCTTTAAAAATGCCACAGGACTCTGTTGTTTTTTTGCAATAGACTAATACGGCTACCCCTTCGGAACTGAACTCAACAGTGATCAAGGCCCATATCAAACCTCCAGAAGCCAATTTGACTCCATCAAAAGGCAGTCCTATGCCAGCTTCTGAAGTCTCTCTGCTCAAATATTTATGGCTCCTTTACAAATCTGTCATATGCTCAAAGTATATTGGGAACTCATCTAGAAAAAAGTGAAAACCTCCACTTTTCTAGCAGTGCCAACGAAACGATAAACTTAAGAATGTAAAGGACTCTATCAACTTAACTTTCATGTTCAGGAATCTTGTACGTACTATAGTCAAAATGTCTATAGTTACTATAATTTGAAGTTAGAGGAAAAACATTTGTTTTTTCTAATATCTTTGCTTTGTCTATTTAACAGCATTCTGTGCTAGAAGTAAAAAAAACAATGAGTGGGATTTCTCCCACGAAAGCTCATGCGATAAATAAATGTGTCAGTCTTTATTAGTGGCCCAGGACTCCTTGTTTGTTTTGCTGAACTAGACTAACACAGCTACTCCCTGGAACACATTAGAAGTCATTTCAGTGTTCCCTCAAAAACTCAGGCAAGATTTCTCCTGCGGAAAGAAAAGCTCCTCAAATATCAGAAGGGGGAGCAGAAAGAGAACTTTTCATACTCAATGGAATCTTCCACCTTCTGGTGGCACTGACAACTGAGTCTCATTTGAATCATGAGATGTCCAGATATTGTAATTAGAGCTGCTCAATGCTGGAGTACTCTAAACACCCCAGGCAGCCACTGCGTGCCAGATACTCCACAACTCAGAGGCAAGCACCACAGGCACTTCAGCTGTGTAGATGCTAGCTCTGGTAGGTTCAACCAACCACTCAGACATGACTAAATGAGCTGGCATTTTATAGAGCGGGAGAGGGGGAGAAAAGGGATAGGTTACAAATACCCTACATACAGAAGCTTAAAGAGGTACACTTCCAAATGAACCACAATGATTTGGATTGCCCCAGGGGCCTAAAGAAACCGAAGGGTTAGGGCTCGTCAGGCCCAGAGGCTGGGGGCCTTCTCCAGGTCAGTCTGTTCAAAACAACAGGAGCAGGCTGGTCTCAAACCAGACTCCGTTAGTGGCGTCTCTCTCAACGGGGCCCCCTGCTCACGTGCTGCAGCCCCACACTGACCTGCATCCAGCTGTAATGTCCAGAAGTCACAGCACGTTCCACACATTGCTTTGTGCACAGTTCCTGGAGATGTGTCTCTGCAACTCCTGACTAGTCCGACTGGCTCCTGCTTCCCAGAAAGAGCTCATTCAAATCTTGGTGTAAGCCCTTCTTCCTACCCAGCCAGAAGAAAAGGAAGTGCACTGTGGAGTGGGCTGAAGAGAGTTGTATTCCCCTGCTTATCAGACCCATCATAAACTGCGTTCTGCCATATGGTGCTGATTTGTAGCATTTGGGTTTTCCTACAGCACACATGACCACGGAGTCCTCTAACAAATAACCCTGTGAGCAGTGACAGCAAATCTAGAGGTCATCCAACAACTAAGATAAGAGAACATGTCCCATACACACAAACAAGCAGGTCCAGCAGCATTCTGAGAAGCTACAACTTTTACAACCAGATTGCAAAGAACAATCCAGATTTTTATGATCATCTGCCTACATTAGCGTAACATGGTTTAATTGGAGTCGTACTTGAAACTTTTTCATAGGATTGCAGCAGTTAATAGCTCACCAGCAAAACTGATCCGGGATCTACACCTTGATAAGAGCGGACACCTAGACCCAGACTACCTGTCATAAAGGAAGTGCATGCTTAAAACTGTAAATACTGTCATTCCAGCCCAGGGGAATGCCCAAACAACACAATCTGGTCTCACCTATAGGAAACAAGTCCCAGCACCCAATCTGAACCAGAGGCCTGAGTGGAACACTACATGCCAGGATCCGTAGTTTGGATAGGCCACACCCCACTATTAAGCACAAGCAGTTTCACCACACTATTGTAAAGAAAAGTTGGAGGTGGGCCCCTAAAAATTTCCAATGCACCCCCTTGGGTTGGCTTAGGTTTTGGCACGGCCCCAGCTCCAGCCCTACTCTCACTGTACAGAGACGTCCTTTCAGCACAGGTAGCTAGATTCAGAACTCCGATTTCTTACTAACGCAACACGATGCATAAATGTGACCATATAACAGTGGCGCCTTAATCAGTCACGATGCTTTGGTATTTTACAAGCCAAGCAGATATTCTGACAGCCAAAGTCGCTGGGAAATAAGGAAAACAAACAAGGAATCCTGTAGCACTTATAAAGGCTAACAAATTTACTTATCGCATGAGCTTTTGTGGGCGAAAATCCCACTTCGTCAGATGCTTGAAGATGGGGAATTCGCATGGAAGCTCATGCGATAAATAAATGTGTTGGTCTTTAAAAGTGCCACAGGACTCCTTGTTTGTTTTGCTGAGCTAGACTAACACGGCTCCCTCTCTGGAACTTGTGAAATAAGACATTAGCTAATTTCTGAGTAAAAAGGGTTAACTCATCACAAAATGTGTTTTGTTAATTTGACAAGAATTTACTTCTGTTTATAATACAGTATTGAGTACTAAAGAATATCCTGTAATATATTTTACTGAAGTGATCAGACATCACTCAAGTTCCCTACTATGAAATCTTTTGAGACACAGGGAGAGACTGCCTTACATTTGCAAATGATGGGTGTGCAGACAAGTGAAATTTTATCATATTTACATTTTCTAAAAACAACTAAAAGGATTTGCCATTTTAAAACTCAAGTGAAGAAGAACGATTATTACACCACCACCTTGAGGCCTCACCTTTGTGACGCCTGGGACTTCTAGCATGGCGCCGAGCTCTGGCACAGAACTGCAGTGGTGGAGAATCCCATGCTGCCTAAAAATAGAGCCGCCTGCACTCATAGCAGCGCTCAGGGGGACTTGGCAGTACCTTAGTTTGAAGCTGGGCAGCTAGCCGAGCAGAAATTTTGTCAAGCCCTGGCGTACAGTTTACACAGAGGAAAAACAAGAAGAAAGAAAAGATGCATTACCTCCACCTTATATATAAGGGACTCAGACGCAGACTAAGGGTTAGCCCAAGGTTACAAGGGAGACTGTGGCAGAGCCAGGAAGTAACCATACCGCTTGAGCCCCAGGGAAACAACCTAACCACATCCCTGGCACCCTTAGGATTAATAAAACTACATAAATACTGTGAACTGCACATGGGAAGCCAATTGAGTCCCAACCACTTCTGCTTAACTTTATCATTTAAACATGTAATCTCTTCCTCAAGATAAGGTAAAGATAGACTTTTATTTTTTAAATATAGCAGAATGTCATAGACCATACTTACTGCGGTAATAAAAATTAATCTACAGCCTCCTTACTGAAAATGTTATGAAATGCAATTTTACAGGATCTGAACCAAATACCTTGAAAACATAAGGCAGATACTTATTCACTAAAGCAGTGTCTTTGGTTAAGAGCCATGGTGATTTAGAGACATACTGTGACCCTTGGAGAAATTCCATACTCTTTCCATTATGACTAAAATGATTAAAAAGTATTTAAAACAATACTACATAGGGGTAGTAAAACCACAGTTAAGGCTGAGACGCACCTGTTGCTTAATATATGAACTGTATGTTTAGTTTCAGAGGCATTCAAAATTTAATAAAATACATTTTGTGCATTCAACAAAAGTATGACATTTTCATACAATACGATTCTCCATAAATAAGGGATTCAAATGTCAAATTATTTTTTGCAACAGTAGAGTTTTATGCAAAAAACAAACACCGCATTGTTTGATTTTGTCCAAAAAAAAAAAAAAAAACCACCCCAAACCCACAACCCTCCAAGTTCTTCCTTAAACTTGACTGTGTCCTGTGGTATCAATAGAAATGCATTAGTTAAACAGCATGATTATATTCCAAAGGGGTAGCCGTGTTAGTCTATTGTAGAAAGACAAAAGAGTCTTGTGGCACTTTTAAAGACTAACAGATTTATTAATCGCATGAGCTTTCGTGGGAGAAAATCCCACTTCGTCAGACGCTTTGAAGATAGGAAAGTTACAGAGTGGGAGGAAATTAAATGCAGGGGAGTGTATGACATAGCATCAGGTCAGGCTGTAACAGCAAATCAAAGTAGGTGTTAGGATTCAAAACACTGGGGAACAGCACATAGAGGAGGGGGGAGGTCAATTCACTTGATGTAATGCGAGAAAAATCCATAGTCCCTGTT
>ML685770.1:28353026-28365913 GCA_007922175.1 Pelusios castaneus
CCCCTCCCCCCACGGGATCGCCCAGCGTGCCCCCCCCCCCGCACTCGCTCCCCTCCCCCTAGACGGCTCGGGCAATGGGCCCCCATCCTCCCCCAAGCCCGGCCAGTGTGGATCCCGTCACTGCAGTCCTACCCCTGCGCCCAGGCCCGGTCGCGGACTCTTCCCCAGAGAAGCGCCCAGCGCCCCTTCACCCCGCGCTGGAGCCACCCCTCGGCCTCGGCCCGGCCCGGCCTCAACTCCCCCGCCGGCGAGAACAGCCCGGCCGCGCTCTGAGGAGTTTCCCCGGACGGCCCCGAGCAGCAGCAAGGCTTCCCTCCCCGCCAGCACGTCCCTACCTGGCCGGCCCGGTGCCCGGGCCCAGCGCGCCACTAGGCCCGGCTCGGCGCCACGGCGTTTCCTGGGCAGCAGACAGGACCGAGACCCTCTGCGGCGGCGGCGACTCGGCCCCTCCCCCTCAGCACCACTGGCAGCAGCTCTTCCACGGGCCTGGCGGAAACGGCACTGAACGCACGGGGCTCCCCGGAGCTGGCGCCAGGGGCGATCCGGACACGCCCCTCGCCACGCCCCATTGGCTGCACCGCCGCCAAGCCCAGCCCTTTTCTACTACGCCCCGTTAGCAGCAGCCACTAGAGCCTCCCCTACTTACACTTTCGATTGGCCCCTAATTAAGGAGACCTCGCCCACGCTCACATCTCATTGGCTACAGTTCGCTTGCCCACAGCGGCGGCTTCCCATTGGCGCCCGGTACTGCCACTCTCTGACGAGAGTCGCAAGGCGAAGGAAAAGACTGGCGCGAGCAAGCGGCTCACCCGTACAGACACAGTCCGCCTAGCTCGGGAGGCCGGCGGATTAAAGCTTCGGGGATAGCGCCTATTGCCTGAGGAGTGTATTAGGCCGCCTTGAAAAGTTGCTTTCTCGTTGGTCGGGACTCCCGCCATTCCGGGACCAGCTCCTGGGTGTGCACCGCTTTAGCCATGCTACGTGCGGAGGCGGCCGGTAGCCAGCCTGTGATTGGCTCAACCCCCACTCGCAACACGTGGGAGCGCCTCTCGTCTACTCCCGCCTCCGGAGTGGAGACACGTGGCAGCAGAAGGGGCGGGGCTGCCTGCGAACAGAGGCTCCGAGGCGTGTCTGGCGCTCACAGCGCATGCGCGAGGGTGAAGCAGCAACGTCATCACACGTCACGCAGGCCCTGAGGCCGGCGTCAGCCGCGCGCGCTCGAGGCTCCCCTGCAGAAAAACGCCGCCCCGCCCCGCCCCCGCTAACCCGGCCGGCGGCGCCTGCCCGATCCCGCCCCGGGCCTCCCCCCGCCGAGACATTGCAGGAGAGCGGTCGGAGGCGGAGGCCGGCAGGGGGACCGCTCGATTCGGGCTGCGCGGCCCTCCTAGCACGGGCGCCCGCTGGAGCAGGCCTCGCTGCAGCTGCAGGATGGGCCGCGTAGAGCGGCGCCCGACAGAAGATGGAGAAGCAGGCACAGCAGGCACGGGCCAGACTCCTCCCAGCCGCTTCCCGAACATGGAGAACGCAAAACGGATGCAGCCTCCCGCCGCTGGGCTGCAGCACAATGGAGGAGGTGGGGATCCCTCGGGGAGGGACGCAATAGCTGCAGCTTGGCAGGCCAGGGAGGCACCAGCCTGCGACGGCAGTTTAAGCACTTACTGGAGTGGGCAGAGCAGAGGACTCGCTCCCAGGAAGTGGTTTCTTACTCCTCTACTCAAGACTGCAGCAGGTCCATTATAGTCTTTCAGTTCCGCCTTCATTCAGCTTTGCCCTGACCCCTAGGAGTCTGAGTCCAGCCCTCTCTCTGGACACTGGGGCCAGGGGCACCTCATAGCACCCTAGCTACTTTCAGTCTAGGGAGATACGGCCCTGCCCCTGTCCACTTGAAGTGCTCTTCCTTCCTCCCACCCCGCCCCACACACGAGACAGTCATTATCTTCACCCACCAACTGCTGCTTTAGCAAAGCTGCTGTGACAGAGGTTTTCACCTCAGCCCGACTGCTGCTTTGAAGATTCCCCTGACTGCAAAACAAGGAGAGTGCAGGAGCACCTTAGAGACTAACAGCTTTCTTTGGGCATAAGCTTTCGAGGGGTATAACCCACTTCATCATACCCAAAGAAAGCTGTTAGTCTATAAGGTGCCATAGGACTCTCATTTTGCTGTACACAGACTAACACGGCTGCCTCTAGAAATTCCCCTTACTGGCTCTCTAAAAGGAAGGGCAATACAGACAGAAGCAATGGGACACAGTAGTAATACCACATAGAGGAGCATTGGCCAGATGAAACTGCAGACCGTCATTTCAATCCCCCCTCCCACGTCTTAGAAAGAAGGAGCCCCGGAGCACTTTTAAAGAGTAGACTAACAACTGTATTGATTGCATGAGCTTTTGTGGGAGAAAAATCCCACTTCATCAGATGCTTTGAAGATGGGGAACTTCCTTGGTCCATGGATTCTAGCTTTAGGATGACTAAGCAGAGCTTTCAGCACCTGATGATTCTTCCAAAGCAGATGTCACCACATCAGATCCCAACAGCTGTGCTCACATTTCACCCAAGAACAGACTAAGCAAATCTGCTACGATCAGCAGACAAGATTTCAAGTGTACTCCGCAGCATCTTTTTATCCGACATGTCCAAAACAAGCAATCCTTCAGATCATCATTCAACATGCAGCTGCTTCAGGACTCCACTGAACCAGTGGTTTCCACCTTTCTAAAGAATCTCAACTAAAGCAAGTGAAGAACCCACCACTAAAACATTTCCTGCACTGCCCTCAGAGACCAAAAAAACCAGTGCTAGTCAAATCAGGGAACTATAGGAACTCCCCACCCCCCATGAAGAGGAAAGCAGCATTGCAATATTATGTATTCATGAAAGCAAATAAAGTCAAAACAATAGTATAATCACCAGGAAAGACCTCTTTTTGGCTCAGGGACCATGTCAGATTTGTACAGCTCCTAGCATAATGAGGCCCAGCTGTCCGGCATCACTTTGTGTACAAATTTAGGCACTTATTTATTTCTTTATAGAGGGGGAGCAAATAAAGTGGCCAGTCCCAGCTTAAACAGAAAGGTGGAAAAACCAGAAATTGAATCAAGATGTCCTAAATCCTGAACTAATGCTATTCTACTACTCCATCCAGTGCCTCTAACTCTAACCAGGTGGAGTATTCAGATGGCACCCATCCATTCTGTCATTCCAAACCTTCCATCTTCTCTTCTCAAATCAAGATACAAGGCAGGAGACAGATCTACCAGTTGTTAGGCAACTACAGTGAACTATAAATATCCAACATTACTTATGTACTTGACTGGTACACACATTTGATAAGTGTGTGCTTAACAGCAGTGTTGCCATTAAAAGTCATCCCTGCCTTCAGGGTGTTTAGGATTGCCAGAAGAATTCATGTGTCATCTCTACTCCAGCAAAGGGTCTCACATCTGTATACTCTATTGTAGTCTGCAACATGGGCACTCGCCTGTCATTTTTCATTTGATGAGAAATCTTCAATTACTATGCAGGTCAAGTATAAACAGGTAATAAAGGTTGTTAGTGAACTTTATGCACCTGCAAAGCACCAGCACTGACATTACAAACATGCATGGGAGTCTCCTCTAAGAAACTTCAAGCGCGTTAACATCCTGCTTACTAACAAGCATCAAAGTTCAACATGGCACACATGTAAGCCAAAAGCCTCTTCATTGGGAATACAGGAGGTTTGAGTAAGTTCTCTTTCACAAGACCAATGATAAAATATTGTCTCTGCTTCTCTTCCCCCCTCTCCCCCCTCCCCCCCCCCTTATTTGTAACATTTAAAAACAAGGGGTCTTGGAGGATCAGATTACAGGTAGTAAGATTGAGTTTATGGGACAGGCAGTTTTATCTCTTCCAACTCCACAAGTGGATTATGGTGGACTCATCACAGGTTTACTGCATAAGAGGTGCACTTGGCACAGGGTATTATTAGCAAAACACTTCAGAAACATGCCAACTTGGAAAATGCTGCCACAGCCTGTACCTACACACAGATGCAATCAGCCATGCCTACACAACTAAAAGGCATTACTATCACCCAAAATACCCAGGCTGTTTTCTACCAACAGGAAAGAATGAAGTCCAGTAGAGATTCCACACATTAAACCACAACCCAACCCAAAAGCAATATTTTAGGGCTGGGGGAAAATTACCTCTTTCCCACTTGAATCTGAAATATTAATCAGAATTTAATGCCTATCTTCCTGACAATTATTTCAACAACATATTTTGCAAGATCAATCCTGTATCACTGCCACTATTCAATTTATACTGCTAGAATAGACTTTAGGAGGGTACATATTGCCAAACCAAGGGTCTGTTTAATCCTAGCTCCTATCTGACAATGACCAGTTCCAGATATATGAGGAAAATGCAAGGAATTCCTATAGCAGATAATTATGGACTTCAAAAGGGCTAACTTTAAAACATTAAGGGAATTAGTTGGGGCAGTGGGTTGGGCTAAAGAACTCTGAGCTAAAAGGTAGAGGCGGCTGGAAATCACTTCAAGTCAAAGTTGCAGGAACTATCTGAAAGTCTACATTAGAGAGCCACTTTTTGGACACAATAGTACAAATAAGTGGCAACCATAAACACCATCCTATACCAGAAATCTACAGACTCATACTTACCTACATGTCTCCAGCTTTCTTCCAGGGGACACATCACACAATCTATTGTCTACAGCAAAGCCCTAAGCCACAAACACCTCTATCAAGCATTCTTAAAACTACAATACTCACCTGGGGAAGTGCAGAAACAGATGAACAGAAACAGACAGGTATCCACAACTCACCTACTACAGGATAGAAAAGAACAGAACACCACTGGTCATCACTAAGAACCCCCAAGAAAAACCTCTCTGGCACATCATCAAGGATCTACAACCTATCCTGGAAGACGATCCCTCACTCTCTCTCAAGTCTTGGGAGGTAGGCCAGTCCACACTTACAGACAGGCCCCCCCTTAAGCAAATACTCACCAGTAACTACACACCACACAACAGAAACACTAACCCAGGTACCTATCCCTGCAACAAACCCCACTGCTAACACTGCCTGATTTGTGTCCTTTTAGTCTTTTGCATAGAGACAATTCAGCTTGGTCAATGTACATGGCGGAAAGGCATTGTTGGTACAATCACACTGGCAGATATGCAGATGAATGACCTCCTGATGGAGTGGCTGATTTGGTTGGGTCCCATGATGTCTCTATGCAAAAAGACTAAAAGGACACAAATCACACATCAGGAATGGTGTCAAAAACCAGTAGCGGAGCACTTCAATCTCCTTGGCCATTCTGTAACAGAAACAAAAGCTACCATACTTCAGCAAAAAAAAACTTCAAAACCAGATTTCAGTACGAACCTGCAGAGCTGGAATTCATATATAAACTTGATGCTATCAGAGTAGATCTGAATAGGGACTTAGAATAGTTAAATCAGTACAAAAGGTAATTTCCCCTCTTTAAACATTCTCATCAATTGTTATTAACGGCCCACATCTATGCTGTTTGAATTAAAACATCTTGTTTTGCTGACATATATTAACATGGCTACCCCTCTGGAACTGTCTCAATTGACCTTGTGACCCACCCTTCTCTGCATGTGTATATATATCTAACATACTGCAGTTGTCATTTCATGCATCAGCAGAAGCGAGTTATGGCCATGAAAACTTATGCATTAAATAAATCTGTTAGTCTTTAAAAGTGCTACAGGACACCAGTTTGTTATATTTGAAGCCTGCATCCCAAGAAGAGGAAAAACTTCATAAGCAAGAGTTGTAGACCAAGTTGGATGAGTAAACTTCTCAGATAAATGATTAAGAGAAAACAGAACAACTCCAAGGAGTGGAAGATGGGCAGGATCAGCAAGGAAAGTTATCTTTTGGAGGCCAAAAGTCAAATAGAGTTGGATCTTGCAAAGGGAATTAAAAGCAATAGTAAAAGGTTCTATAGCCATATAAATAAGAACAAAAAAACAAACAAGTGGGAACGCTAAACACTGAGGATGTGGTGGAAGGTTAAGAATAATCTAGGCATGGCCAAATAGCTAAATACTTTGCCTCCATTTTTAATTAGACTAAGATGTGCTCAGGGATAGTGGTAGGGTGGCTAACAGGAATGAGAATATGGAAGTAGAAATTGCCACATCCGAGGTAGACACCAAACTCTAACTGCTTAATTGGACTAAATCAGGGGGCCCAGATAACCTCCCTCCAAGAAAATTAAAGGAAGTGGCACATGAAATTGCAAGCCATTAGCAAGGCTTTTTAATGAATTTGTAAACTCAGAGATTGTACCATGTGACGAGAATTGCTAACATAGTTCCTATTTTCAAGAAAAGAAAAAAAAGTGACCTGAGTAACTACAGGCCTGTTACATTCCAGAAGGGTGGCTGTGTCAGTCTAGGTCAGCAAATCTAACAAGGAGTCCTGTGGCACTTTTAAAGACTAACACATTTATTTATCGTATGAGCTTTCTTGGGAGAAAATCCCACTTTGTCAGATGCTTGAAAATGGAACTTACAGAATGAAAGGAAAATTAAAAAAAAAAAACACTCAGGCTGGAGGGAGTAGAGTGGAGTTCCTCATGTAGCGGTCTATGGGACTGATCTTATTTAATCTTTTTATTACTGACCTTGGCACAAAAAGTGGGACTGTGCTAATAAAGTTTGTGAATGCCACGAAGTTGGAAGGTATTGCCAATACAGAGAAGGAACAGGCTATCATACAGGAAGATCTGGATGACCTTACAAACTGGAATAATGGGAACAGGATAAAATTTAATAGTGGAAAGTGCAAGGTCATGCATTTAGGGACTAAGAAGAAGAATTTTTGCTATAAATAGGGGACACATCAGTTGGACCTGATGGAGGAGAAGGACCTGAGTGTACTGGATTGATGACTATGAGCTGCCAATGTGATGTGGCCATGCAAAAAGCTAATGCTGTCCCAGGGTGCATCACATGAGGTATTTCTGGTAGAGAGAGGGAAGTGTTAGTACTGTTACATAAGGTGCAGGTGAGACCCCCATCTGGAATTGTGTGCAGTTCTGGTCCCCCATGTTTAAGAAAGATGAATTAAAACTGGAATAAATGTAGAGAAGGGCTACAAGGATGATCTGTGGAATGGAAAACCTGCCCTATGAGTGGAGACTCAAAGACCTTGGCTTATTTAGTCTAACCAAAAGAAGGCTGAGGGGAGATATGACTGCTCTCTATAAATACATCAGAGAGATAAATATGAGGGAGGAATTATTGAAGTTTAGTACTAATGTGGATACAAGAACAAATGGATATAAACTGACCATCAGGAAGTTTAGACTTGAAATTAGCCATAGGTTTCTAGTCATTAGAGGAGTGACATTCTGGAACAGCCTTCCAAGGAGAGCTGTGAGATCAAAAAAACTAGCAGGCTTAAAAACTGAGCTTGAAAAATTTATGGAGAGGACAGTATGATGGGATAGCCTAATTTGGCAAGCTACCTATCTTTGATGACTGCTGGTGGATATCCCAATGGCCTGAGACAGGAAGTTAGATGGGGTGGGTTGAGTTATTACAGAAAATTCTTTCTTGGGGGTCTGGCTGGTAAGTCTTGCCCACATGCTCAGGGTTTAACTGATCACCATAGTTGGGGTCAGGAAAGAACTTTCCCCCAGGGCAAAGGCCCTGGAGGTTTTTGCCTTCCTCTCTAGCAGGGGACTCAGCTCACTCGCTGGTGGAGTCTGTGTACCTTAAACTCTTTAAACCATTATCTGAGAACTTTATTAACTCAGTCCTAGCTTTGAGTTTAAGGTTTATTGCAGGAGTGGAAATATAAGATTCTGTGGCCTGCATAGTGCAGGAGGTCAGACTATATCATATTGGTCCCTTCTAACCTTAAAGTCTCTTAGCCTAACCCAATGGTTTTCAAACTTTTTTCCTCAGGATTCAGTTGAAAAAAACCAACATATGCCCACACCCCAACAATGACATCCTTGAGTAATACCTTTCAGTCTTTTGGGGGCACTAGCAGGGGTGCTGCGACCCAGCACTGGGTCCTGACCCTAAGTTTGAAAACCACTGGTCTAACCTACCCTTAAGAGTTTTCTCTCCGTTTGAAGTAAAACTGTTTAGTCTCTCTTCAGATCCAGATGACCACAATATAACACAATATAACCTGTTTAAGGCAAATTGGATCTTCTTATCTATTCAATTAGTGAATATTTTGAACCCATTTTCCATGCCAGAGGTTAAAGGACATACACCTCCTGTACAAAAACCAAGAAATGCTCCCATCCCCAGCACTGTAGTTCACGTCGCTTGGATTTCAGTAAGACGACACGATTTGAGGGTACATAGATAGGGGAATGAAAAGAGGCACTGCCTCACCACACAAAGTGCAAGAAAAAGAAAGGCTTCTGTCAGAATTTCATCTTGTTCCTAAGTATTTTTTGAAACATACAAGCCTTCCTTCTCAGGATGATTTCTAAGGAAGCTAGAGGTAGGGTTCTCCAGAAGTCTCCAATTTACCTGCAGTACAGCAGGAAGAATACTGTGTCTCACAGTCCTAGTCTAGCAAGACTTCTCTGAGGGGCACATTCCTCCTCACCCTTGCCTCATTTCACACCCTGCAGCAGCAGCAGCAGGCAGGAAGCAGAGCAGCTGTCTACTTCCCATGACACGCTGAAGGACCTGAGATGCTGTTAGCAGGTGCTTGTTTCTCCACATTACATACAGATTGCTTGCAAGTTCCAGTTTGTAGCCAGGTACAGCACAAAGGAATAGGCCTTGGTGCTGTCCTCAGTTCAAAAGTCTCAGCTTCCCAGTCACCTTATTCACAATTTCTTCTTCTCCAATAATGGCCAGGACAGTGTATGATCCAGCTGGGACCTACAGTGGGGAGATAAGCATGCAGTTGTGTCAACAGCAATTTAGGTGATGGTAGAATTCAATATTGATTTAAAGACTTCAAGGGACAGAGTCCACCAGGCAAGTTGTTCCAATGGTTAATTTGCCTGCTTGTCCCAGTGATTAATCATCCTCATTGTTAAGAATTTGCAACTTAGTCTGAATTGTCTAAGTTAAGCTTCCAGCCACATGACCCTTTCATGCCTTTGTCTGATACAAGTTCTCTGCTATCAGAGATCTTCTTCCCATCTAGGTACTTAGAAACTGATGAAGTCACCTCAGCTTCCTGGATAAACTAGATCAGGCCTTGACAAATCTGCCGGACACCCAGGGACCAGCCCAAAAACTCAGCAGAGAAGCATGCACCCCTTGCAAAAAAAAAAAAAAAAAAAGCTGCTGCCAGCAGTGTGGGGGAAGAGGGAGAGATGGTGTCTCTCTCCCCGCATCCCCACAGCCATTGAAAGAGCTGCTGGCAGTGGCTTTTTACCAGGGGAGGAGGGTTATTTAGCACACCACCCAAAGAAACCCTCCTCCCCCCATGCCGGTAAAAGCCGCTGTCAGCAGCAATTTCGGCAGCGCTGGGGGAAGCCCGGGGGCAAGAGGAGAGCACCGCCATCTCTCTCTCTTCTCCCTGTGCCACCAGAAGAGCAGGGCACAGCAGCTTTTTCTCGGCGGGGGTGGGTTGAACACACTGAGCTGGCTGCTGAAAGGAGCTGCTGTGGCTTTTCAGTGGCAGAAGTCCGGTGCCCTTTGCCCCAGCACTCTTAGGCATCGGGGCAAAATCCTAGGTGCCAGATTTGGCGAGGCCTGAACTAAACAGATTTAGGGTCTTTAATCTGGAAAGCATATACTCAGTAAACACTCAATTCTTGTGGATCTGCTTGGAACCCATCCCGACGTTTTTTATAGTGTTGGAACCAGAAACGGACAGAGCACAATAATCTAATACGAGTGGGCCTGCCCGCAGGCCTGCCCAACCCCACCCACCACAGGGCCAGCAGCAACCCGAGTGAGGTTGCCGCGATCACAGACCAGCTGGCAACCATGGCCATGAGCAGCGATACGACAGGCAGACAGTTGAGGGTGGACAACTCCCTGCCTGTGCAGCTCTGAACCCGGGAAGCCACTGTGGCCTTTGTGCAGGGGTCAGGCTGCCTCTCCCCCACCCGACACTCCAGTTGAAGCTGTGTCAGGAAGCCTCCGGTCACCGGACAGGAAGCAGGCATGGCTGGGCCCCACTCTGGAGACTCGGGCCCAGCCAGAAAACAGGAGCTGGCTATGCCCCTGGTCCAAGTAGGCCTTGACAAATCGCAGGCACCAGCTCACCATGACGCCCAGATTTTGTACCCTGGTACCTAGCCCCGCCGCGAAAATGCAGTGGAGGAGCACCCAGCGACAGACTACTGGCTCCTTGACTGGATCATGGGAGATTTGGCGGGACGTCAGCTGCAAGGGGCTCTGCTCTAGCCCCACGGTTTTTCAGCGGTCAGGCGTTTCCCAGCTAGGCACCTTGCTTTGAAGCTTGGCACCTAGCCGGGACGCAATTTTTTCAAGCCCTGATATAATGTTAATACCTCCCCCCTACTTCTACATCTAACTTGCCCAACCTGGACATCTGGGAACTGCAACCATAGGGCTGGAAGGGACCTCATGAGATCATCTAGTCCAACCCCCTGCTAAAAGCAGGACCACTCCCCCTAAATCACCCCAGCCAGGGTTTGTCTAACCGGGCCTTAAATATCTCCAAAGACGGAGATTCCACCACCTCCCTAGATAGCCCATTCCAATGCTTCCCCACCCTCCTAGTGAGAAAGCTTTTCCTAATATCCAACCTGGACCCCCCCCCCCCCCCGTAATTTGAAACCATTGCTCCTTGTTCTGTCCTCTGTCACCCTCGAGAACAACCTAGCTCCCTCCTCTTTGGAGCACCCCTTCAAGTAGTTGAAGGTTGCTATCAAATCTCCCCTCAGTCTTCTCTTCTGTAGACTATATAAGCCTAGTTCCTTCAGTCTCTCCTCATAAGTCATGTTCCCCAGCCCCTAATCATTTTTGTTGCCCTCCGCTGGACTCTTTCTAATTTGTCCACATCCTTTCTGTAGTGGGGAGCCCAAAACTGGACACAGTATTCCAGATGCGGCCTGACCAGTGTCGAATAGAGGGGAATTATCACATCCCTCGATCTGCTGGCAATACTCCTACTGATGGAGCCTAATATGCCATTGGCGTTTTTGGCAACAAGGGCACACTGTTGGCTCATATTCATCTTCCCGTCCACCATAACCCCCAGGTCCTTTTCTACAGCGCTGCTACTTAGCCAATCGGTCCCCAGCCTGTAGCAGGCCATGGGATTTTTCCATCCTAGGTGCAGGACTTTGCATTTGTCCTTGTTGAACCTCATGAGGTTTCTTTTGGCCCAGTTTTCCAATTTGTCTAAGTCTCCCTGGATCCTGTCCCTGCCCTCCAGCGTGTCTACCACTCCCCCCCGCTTGGTGTCATCCACGAATTTACTAAGCACGCAATCTATCACATCATTGTGATCATTAATGAAGATGTTGAACAGAACCGCCCCAGGACCGACCCCTGGGTACTCCACTCATTACTGGTTAGCAACAAGACATCACCAGTTTTCTATCCACTTTACGGTCCACTCATCCAACCCATACTTCCTTAACTTGCCGACGAGAATGCTGTGGGAAACCGTATCAAAAGCCTTGCTAAAGTCAAGGTATACCACGTCAACGGCTCTTCCCGCATCCACAAATCCAGTCATCTCATCATAGAAGGAAATGAGGTTGGTCAGGCACGATTTGCCCTTGGTGAATCCATGCTGACTGTTCCTGATCACTCTATTTTCCTCCAAGTGTTTCAGGATGGATTCTTTGAGGACCTGCTCCATGACTTTTCCAGGGATTGAGGTGAGGCTGACTAGTCTGTAATTCCCCGGATCCTCCTTTTTCCCTTTCTTGAAGACAGGTACTCTATTTGCCTTTTTCCAGTCCTCCGAGACCTCTCCCGTTCACCACGAGTTTTCAAAGGTAATGGCCAGCAGCTCCGCAATCACTTCGGCCAACTCCCTCAGCACTCTCCGATGCAGTTCATCCAGCCCCATAGACTTGTGCATATCCAACTTTAAGTAGTCCCTAACCTGACCTTCCATCACCGAGGGCTGCTCTTCTTTTCTCCATTCTGCATTACCCAGCCTAGTAGCCTGGGAGCTGGCCCTCTCTGTGAAGACTGAAGTAAAAAAATCATTGAGTACTTCAGCCTTTTCCACATCATCCAACACGAGGATACCTGCCCCATTCAGTAAGGGACCCACACCATCCCTCATCCTCTTCTTGTTACTGACATACTTGTGAAGGATAACAGAAAGGAGTTCTACATCCCTTGCTAGCTGCAACTCCAATTGCCCTTTGGCCTTTCTGATTTGATCCCTGCAGTCCCGAGCAATATCTTTATACGCCTCCCTTGTCATCTGTCCAAGCTTCCACTTCTTGTAAGCTTCCCTTTTATGTTTCAGCTCATCACAGAGTTCCCTGCTAAGCCACGCTGGTCGCCGTCCACATTTGCTGTTCTTTCTGCACATCGGAATGTTATCTTCCTGTGCCTTTAACAGGGTTTCTTTAAAATACAGCCAGCTGTCTTGGACACCTTTCCCCTTCAGATCAGCCTCCCATGGGACCCTGCCCATCAGCTCCCTAAGGGAGCCAAAATCTGCTTTTCTGAAGTCCAGGGTGTGTGTTCTGCTTCTTTCCTTCCTTCCATTGATCAGGATCCTGAACTCTTACCATCTCATGGTCGCTGCTGCCCAGGTTGCCATTTACTTCTACTTCCCCGATCAATTCTTCTCTGTTTGTGAGCAATAGGTCTAGAGGTGCAAGGCCCCTAGTTGGTTCCTCCAGCATTTGTACTAGGAAGTTGTCTTCAATATTCTCCAAAAACTTCCTGGATTGCCTGTGCA
>ML685770.1:28370913-28567778 GCA_007922175.1 Pelusios castaneus
CCTGTGGCCACCCGATCCCCCAGCTCTCATCAGGAGCTGCGGCGTTAAGCCGCCGCAGCTCCTGCTGAAAGCCGAGCCCTGGGGCTGAGGGAGCGTCTGTGGCCACCCGATCCGATCCCGGTTAACCGAATTTACGGTTAATTGAGGACCGGATAATCGAGGTTTCACTGTATATACTTTTTTTTTCAATCCAACAGTTATGAAGTACTAAGGCATTTGACTTTCAGATGTCTAAGTGTGTTGTGTTAATTATTTTTATAAGCCTTTTTTAAAATTAACCTTATGAAGTTTATCAAGTTTTTCTGACAAGACCTATTTTTCCATAAAACTGGGTTAATACATCCCAGATCAGCTGTTCCATTATTTTGCCTGGGATCAATTCTAGGCTAACTGGCCTGCAGTTAACTAATGTTTTGTTTTTTCCCTACAATATTTTAAAAGGATAAGTCATGCCAATTTTCTAGACCTTCAAGAGTATTCCAAATTTGTTAACCATCAGCAACAATGCCTCAGAGAGCTCTTCGACCCTCTTTCAGGCCTCATGGGTGCAAGATACCTCTACAAATCTGTGTTTAATTTTAACAGTTGCTGTTTAGTTACTCTTGGAATAGTAAGTTTTCCATCACCATTGCAGGACATTAATAAGTTATTAATATTTTAAAAAGCTGGAACAGAAATATTTACCAAATATTTCTGCTTTTTTGAATAATTACTGGTCATTTTACCATGCCTATCAAATAACAGACCTACAGCACTGTTAGAGTTTCTTTTGTTTCAGATATTTGAAAAATTCCTTTTCTTATTGATACCTTTGGCTACCCTATTTAATAATTCATTTTATAAATGCTACTGTATTGTCACTACTATTACTGTCTACTTTCCCCACCCAACTTTTTAAAAATATTCTTATTACTTTTCACATCCCTGAACTAGAACAGTTTAACTGAAGAATTTTTCTTGGATTCTTCCTAGTGGGGCTTTTGCATGTCCAGTGAAGTTTCTTAGAAACACTGCCACTTATCATTCACATTGTTTTAAATTTTTCCTTCTAATCCATTTTTCACACAATTGTTTTCAGGCTTTGGGAAACTCACCCTTTTGAAGTGCCAAATGTATTATATCAGTTACAGACAACACACTGGATTCCTAGCTTGGTTACCTGTGTTCTGCCTGCATCCTGCACCAGGTATGTTGGCAGCTCTAGGCTCAAAGCCAACGCTTGGAGATCCATCAGGTGGGCAGTGTTTGCTCCTTGAACTACAACCTTCTTTGCACTAACAAGGAAAAAGCAAGAGATCAGGAAGAATGCATGCTGTCAGCTAACACTTATCACAAGCAGAGCTTAGCTAAAGGAAGCAGTGTACAAACTAAGAAAGTCTTCAATATCATTACTTCACTCCTTCACCCTCCCTCCCAGCAAAGAAGCTGGATCAACGTAAGCCAGCCAGAGCTTTGTGTCTGAGTTTTACAACATACACTCAATGGGTCGACTAAGCACTTGTCTGCCAGGGACATGCTACCATCTTACCCACATTCATCCCACTGGCAGCTCATCTCCCTCTCAGTAGATTTTTCCTGTATCAACTGGTACAGGCCCACAGCTGCATGTCCCACCTGGGCTGCTACCTGCAAGGGGAAACGTTACATCTGAACAGCTCCAAAGTGGTAGTTCTTACATCCCATCCCCTCTGAACGGGCCCCCCTGGCCACTGAGTCACCTCCCAGTGAGCGGGGCAGGGGCACACAACCCATCTGCCCCGCCAAACCAAAGGAGCCCCCGCGTGTCCCGCGCGCTGGGTGCAGCCCATGCCCCGAGGCCGCCCGCGCCTACAGAGCCAGCACCCAGCTCCAGCAGAGCCACCAGCGGTTCGAGACGGCTCCCGTGATGCCCCTCGGAGCGGTACCTTCCCGACGCCCAAGGCGAGCTCCATGTTCACCACGAACACCATCTTGTAGCCGCCGCCCGCCGCGCGCTCCTGGAAAGAGAACACGGGTGGGCACGGGGCCGGCTCCCCCGAACGGGCTCCCCGGGCTACGTCAGGCGAGGCCCCGGGGCCAGCAGGGCGAAGGGGCGGCAGACTTACCTGCGTCTCCAGCCCGCTGAAGTATAGCTCTGCCGCCGCCGCTACGTTCCCGGTCAGCGCCAGCGCCTGGGAGCCGAGAGAGAGCGAGACAGAGCGGTCAGCTCGAGTCGGGAAACTGGCCCGGCCCGGGACCCCCTCGCCGGCCCCGCCCGAGCCCCGGGTCCCTCTCCCCGCCGGCCCCCCCCCCCCCCCCGGGCCCCCCGCCGGCCCCGCCCACCTCACCCGCCCCAGCCCGGGTCCCCCTCGCCGGGCCCCAGCCCCATCTCACCAGATCCGCCCCAGCCCCGCTCCCCCTCGCCGGGCCCCAGCCCCATCTCACCGGCCCAACCTCGCCGGCCCTACTTCGCCGAGCTCTGCCCCAGCCCCATCTCACCCGCCCCCCCTCGCCGAGCCCGCCCCAGGCCCCACTTCGCCGGCCCCACCCTGCGCGCCGCCGCCTCCGGCACCCCCAATTCCCGCAGCGACGCCAACAGCGCCTCGTCGGGCTCAGAATCCTCCATCCCGCCGCCTGCATCCAGGGGCCGCTCCAGCTCCGCCCTCCTATTGGCTGCGCCCGCCGTGCCCGGCCGCCAGCCAATCCCATTTCTTCCTCTGTCCCATGTGATTCCCGACCACGCCCCCACAACACATCCTCCACTCCTACAGCTCCCCAGCGCCAGCAACGCCGCAGGCCCCGCCCCCGCCTTAGACCCCGCCCATGAGCTTCTCGTTCATTTGTCCCGCCCCTGCCCCGCCCCCATTCACCCACTGCACCAGATGGGCAGGCTGGGCTCAACCCCAGGCAGCGAGGCACCCCTGCCCTATGCATACCCCCTCCTGGGGCTGAAACTGCCCCCCACATTCCACACCAGCCCCCTGGACATGGACTCTCAGCCAAGCTCCCCCTGCCCTCATACCTCAGCGGGCGAGCAGAAACAGTGCATCCATGTGAATCTGACCCATGGCAGGACAATGCTCAGACACATAATTAGCTCGTAGAACTCAGTCCCAGGATATAATTGAGGTCAGAATTGTGAAGGCTACTGAACAATGATCTGCATAGCAAGAACATCCACGGTTACCTGAATCAAGATTAACATGAACGGGGGTAAGGAAGTTCCCCCACAGTGAGGGTTGCTCTCTAATTGTTCATTCACCTCTCTCCAAGACATGAAGTACAGGCCCGTGTCTGAGAAAGGATACTGATTTAGACAGACCACTCATTGGAATTGCCAGCCTTAAGCCACGTTCCATGTTAGTCAATTCGCAAGACCCAGTAAAGACTGGTATTTAAATACGCCTACAAACCACTCAGGACTAAAGGGACTGAGGAAGATTACGCCTTTTTAGAATTGGGCCAGTTTAAGGGAAGGATGCATAGGACACTGCAGTCAGGATAGATGGAATATCCTTTGATACAGTATCCAACTGCAAAAGCTTCAGCAAATGCAATAATGCCTGGCCAGCCAGTGAGAATGGCACATCCACAGACAGGATTTCTAGGGGTATGGAGAAGGAATCAGGAAGTGCAATATTGGGATCAAATTACAGAAAAAGGTAGTTCTCTTCCCCTCCTCAAACCCACCCTACCTATCACCCTAAAAGAGCTGATCAGTACTGAAATAATTAAGTGTTGACATGTAAATTGCCATCATTTCACACAGCATTAACACCCCTCTACATGCACAAAATAGTCACTAATAAAGCCTTCCTTTCCCCTCTCTCCCTTACTCCTGTCCCAAGCAAGACAAGCACGGGGGCTTTTTCCTCACTGCATTTAAGATTTGAGGGGAAGAAATCCTGCCTAGAGCTTGCCCAGCTTCTCCACATATAGACTAAGTGATGGAGCTGATGAGTAATTCTCAACAGGGGAAAGAAATGGAGTGAAAGCATCAAGGTTCGGGAACTGCGGATCCATTTAACAGAGAAGGTGCTGAGGAAGGAGAATAGGACTCAGTCAGGCTGCTTGGATTTTAGTGTTGGGAACAGAAGTTGGTGAAAGGAAAGGAACACAGGTTGGGGAAGAAGAGAAGCTGCCACTGCTTTAATCCTCCTGTGAATTCTATGAATTGCACCTTCAACAGATTCACCATCTGAAATAGTTCTGCGTCCTGTGGGAGAGTCACTTCCTGAAAGGAGGACAAGGCTGATCTGGATACTGGGAATTGAGCCATGGGTGATGAAGGCATATCACGGCTGTTGTCCGTTTGTCTGGTGTGTATTCCAGCATTGGCAGAAGGAAGCTAGCAAATGAAGCAGCATCATGCTTTGTCCAGTTGTAGCGGTCCACGAGAGTGTTAAACAGACTGCAAGGGAAAAGCCTAGAAATCCGTAGGCGAGCACCTATCAAAGACAACATAAGCACAAGAGTTCATCTTTGAGAGTTAAAGCTGTCTACCCTACATCCACCTCTTCTATTTTTTTATATACATCTGCCTCCTGCTTCTCCCCTGTACCACCCTAACTAATTCCTCCTGCTCTTCACACCTCTTCAATTATCTGTAAGTTGCCACCCTTCAGCTGTCAACCAGTTATGCTGATCATTATTTTTTTCCCTGTATATCAACAGTATTCTGGTGGTAATATGCCCAGAAGTGAATTGAATATTTTAGATGCAGTCACATGCTTTCCCTGCTCTATGATGCTTCTGTGTATACAGCCCAACAATGCTTTGCCCTTGCTTTCTTGCCACATGTCAGTCTCTTCACCAAAGAGCATGCCATGTGTCGGATTAGGCACAGGCAACACTCAGTGGATCAGTACAATTTACAGATGTACACAATTAATGAGAATATTATCAAATAATTACTATCTCTGACTCACGTCTTGTTGGTACCATGCAAGGAGTGAGCCTTAAGGAAGGACCTGAATGACGTGGGAGGGGCTTGTCAGATTAGTATTTGGAGGTTTTCCAGACAGGTAGGGCACCAAAAAGTACAGAGATGGTAGTGAGAGAAAAATGAGAGGCAAGTCCTTTGGCAGTGAGTGGAAAGGGTGACACAGTAAAAGACAAGGTGGGAAAATGGAGAGGAATGGTGTCAGGTAGGGCCCTGTAATCAAGGACAAAACATTTAAACTTGATGAGCCAAGGAGAGACTTCAGAGAGGAGATGGCATATTTTTGACAAATTGGGCTGCTAAACACATAGATGGTAGGTCAGAAGGAACCATTACGATCTTGCACAATGCAGGCCACAGAAGTTCACCCACCCATTCCTGTAATTAACCCCAGCTAAGACTGAATTATTGAAGTCCTCAAATAATGATTTAAAGACTTCAAGGTACAGAGAATCCACCAGCAAATGATCTGTGCCAATCTGCCCTGGAGGAAGATTCCTTCCCAATCCCAAATATGGCAATCAGTTAAACCTTGACTGTGGGCAAGACTTGCCAGCCAGACACCCAGAAAAAAATTCTCTATAGTATCTCAGAGCCCACCCTTCAAGCTTCCCATTACAGATCACTGGCATATCTATCACAGTCATCAAAGACTGGTCAATTGCCAAACTAAGCTGTCCCCTCAAAACAACCCCTCCTTAAATTTATCCAGCTGTCTTGAAGCCAGCCAGGTTTCTTGCTCCGACTGCTCCTATGGAAGGCTGTTCCAGATCTTCACCCCACTAATGGTCAGAAATCCTTGTCTTAATTTCAAGTCTAAACTTCCTGATGGCCAGTTTGTATCCATTTACTCTTATGTCCAGATTGGTGCTGAACTTAAAGAACTCCTCTCTCTCCCTGGTATTATTTACAGAGCAATCATACCACCCCTCAGCCTTCTTCTGGTTAGGAACAAGCCAAGCTCTGTGTCTCCTTTCATAAGGCAGGTTCTCCATTCCACGGATCATCCTAATAGTGCTTATCTGCACCTGTCCTAGTCTGAATTCATCTCTCTTAAACATGGGGGACCAGAGCTGCACACAATATTCCAGGTGAGGCCTCACCAGCACCTTGTATAATGATACTAAACCCTTCCTATCAGCTTCAGAAATTTATTCCATGAGTCTCTCTCAGATCAAAAGAATGGCATAGAAGGTCCTAGAGGACTTCACGGAGTCTTGAGCTCTCCTACCTTACCTGCTTACCAAGAGCTTTGCTTAAGATGGCTTTTTGTTTGTTTTTCAAGGAACAAGTTATTCAGGGGCAGGCAAGAGATCTGCACCTTTCTGGATAACTCCCCAGTTCCTATTTGCACCTTGCTTGCTGAAGAATTTTGATGACTGTTTCCAAGAGAAAGCAATTTTAGGAGGAATTCTTCCCAGGAGTTCAATAATACGAGCAACATGATCTAGAGAGAGAGAAAATGAGGGGAAAAAGCTGCATATTTAGATTTCATAATCCTTTCATTAAGGAAGTCACTGAAGATGACAGAATCCTACCGTCATCTTTGGAGAAATATTTCCCAGCCTGCGGTTCAAAAAGGTGCTCTCCGGTCACCATTTCAAATGCCTGAAATGAAATCGCCTATTAATCCACCCAGTGCCAAAGTCAGACAGTCAGGATAGTCATTCTTCACTAGTCCCTCCACTCCCAGCATGACCACTATCTCCAATACTCCATCACCCAAGAGTGTTCCCACCATAAGGAAACTCCTACAGGCTCTTACATTCCCAGCTGCCACCACAGACATCACATTCTCCCTTGCCATAAATCTCAGTGTGTGTCTGGCTCAATTTGTCATGTCAGATTCCATACTTAGACTATGAAATGCCTTGTAATCAATATAGGGGCCAGATAATTAAGAGGTTTATATGCAGTACAAATGTGAATGGAACTTGGTACAGAGTGCAGAGTGCCTGTTTTTATCATGTTCCAAAGGGGTAGCTGTGTTACTCTAGTTCAACAAAACAAGGAGTCCTGTGGCACTTTTAAAGACTAACAAATGTATTTATCGCATGAGCTTTCGTGGGAGAAAATCCCACTTTGCTTTAAGTGTCTGACGGTCGGATTTTCTCCCACCAAAGCTCATGCGATAAATACATTTGTTAGTCTTTAAAAGTGCCACAGGACTCCTTGTTTGTTTTGTTTTTATCATGACTTCTTCATACATGACCCATCACTCTCAAATGCAGCAAGATAAACTGATGGTTGCCAACAGACATTGTCAAAGAGTCACTGGGGTCATATCTGCAGTGCACTATCACCAGTGTCCATCAAGCTGTGAGTCCCTACCAGACAGGCTGTGCTCCAGATATCTGCAGGAGTGCTGTAATCTAATCCAAGAAGAACTTCCAGGGCTCGATATGGCTGGGTCTGGATCTCTTTGGAAAGGGGCTTGTACTGAAACAGAAAGGACAGACTATGGCCAGTGATTCACAACTGGTTAAGAACAAAGAAAATCACAGCCAAGTCCCGGACACAGTGGGACAAGCCATGGACAGAAGATGCTGAAAGCCCATACCAAATCTCCATGAAAGATACACCAGCACCTGGGGCTAACATGGGTCTAAAGACTTTCTCGTCAATGTCTTCATGGTTAGACATTTCTACGGGCTGACATTGTATGACATTCCCAACTGTGGAAATTAAGTCTGTGCACACAGGAACACGTCCAAGGCATGCAGCACGGCCCAGAGCACAGCTCTGAGCTGGTAGTGCAGAGGACAACACACAGATTAGGAGTTGAAATCAAATCAATCTCATTTAGAGCACACAGTGAAATAACTTTCAGGGAGCTGTACAATGATGGACAGACACCAAGAGCAGAGTCAGAAAAGAGAGGACAAGCTCCTGCAGTGAGGGTGAGAGTTGAAACTGACTCACGGTCCAGCATGCGCTGCCTAGATCTGCAATCTTCACTCTCATTTTCATTATATTGCAGTGATCCAACTGACTGGCAAGAATTCCTACATTTAAAAAACAAAAACCAAGAAATCAGCTTAAAGTCATAACTCCACTCGATACTAAAAACCTGGCTTGGCTCAGGCACCATAACTGGTCTCCATTGGGCCCATCGTGCCCGCTCTGCTCAGCCGTTTGAGTCTGTATTTGGGAAATAAATACAGCACTCAGTGCTAACATTAAAGCACAGGGCCTGGAGCAGGGCTCTGCAACCTGTGGCTCTTTCGGTGCCTCCTTGCAGCTCCGGGCTCCAGGCCCCACCCCCACACCAGGGGACCCTATGGGCAGCCTGTCCTGGCTCCAGGTCCTTTTCAATGCCACTGAGGGACTGTGCAGGCAATCCACTGCTGGCTCTGCCCCCCTCCCTGCCAAAGGGGGACCTTGTCAGTGGCCCATGCCAGGCTCCAGGCTCCCTTCTGCCACTGGCGGACCATGAGCAGGGACCTGCCCCTGCCAAGGGACCCTGCAGCAGGCACCTTGGCCAGCTCCCCTCACCCCCTACCAGGAAGTTACACTCGTTGTGGATCTCAAAACACTTAGTTACTGAAGGAATTTTAAAAAATGACTCTTCTTATTTTTTGGGTTGCTGACCCCTGGGCTAGAGATAGGACTATTTACTCCTTGCAATTAATACTTGGGAAGCAACCACTTCAGGGTAATTCACAGTGGCAAGTAAACATTGCCTAGCCCCTAAAGATACATTACTGGGAATCGCTGTCAAAATGCTCCTCCAAAGCCTCCCAGATTTGAATTGCCTCCCACTGTGTTCCTCTGATCGCCCTTATATCTGGCTGCTCAAAATCAGCAGTCAGTTGATCAACTGCAGCAGTCCACCCTGGGGAAATTTTTCCCCCTTTGATTCACAAATATTATGGCGAATGCAGCAGGCCAAATGACCATTGGAATATTTTCTTCATTGAAGTCTCAATGGCCAAAAAGATAGCACCAGCAATGCTTTAAATCAGCCAAGGTACATTTGATAGTCATTCAGCACCTGCTGAGTCTGTTGTTGAGGTGCTCCTTGCTGATGTTCAGGTTCCCAGTGTAAGGCTTCATGAGCCACAAGAGCAAGGGCCAGGCAAAGTCTGCAAGGATCACTATGGGCATTTCCTCATCTCCCACTTAAATCGTCTAGTCTGGAAAGAAAGTCCTGAGCATTCAGTATTCTATTCAAACCAGTCTTCCAAAAGTTAAGTGCATCATGCATCTTCCCTGACCACCCTGCATTGATGGCAAAGAAACAGCCTCCCTGATTCACCAGCACCTGCAAAACCATAGAGAAATAGCCCTTTCAATTGCTGTACTCTGTCGATGATGGTAGGGGGACAACATTGGAATGTGTGTGCTATCTATCACCCTGCCACACTTAGAGAATCCCATTGCCTCAAAGCAATCAGTTATCTCCTGCACATTACAAAGAGTCACAGTCCATCAGAGCAGGAAGTGATTAATGGCCCTGCAGACTTGCATAACAGCAACTCCAGCATGGACTTTCCATCTTCAAACTGATTCACACCTGAATGGTAGTCTGGAGTTGCCAGCTTCCACGCAGCAATTACCACTCACTTTTCCACAGTTAGGGCACCTCTCATTCCGATATCCTTGTACCACACTGCTGGGGTGAGCTCTGCACACAGTTCCAAGAAGGTGGATTTGTGCATCCGAAAGCTCTGCAGCCACTGCTTGTCATCCATACATGCATCACAATACATTTCCAGCACTCAGTGCTTGTTTCCTGAGCCCAGCACTGAGTGTCCACTGTGGCAAGCTCTTGTGTAAATCATAGAATCATAGAACAATAGGGTTGGAAGGGACCTCACGAGGTCATCTAGTCCAACCCCCTGCTAAAAAGCAGGACCACTCCCCCTAAATCACCCCAGCCAGGGTTTTGTCTAACCGGGCCTTAAAAGCCTCCAAAGATGGAGATTCTACCACCTCCCTAGGTAACTCAGAACACACGTGCTAGTGTTTGTGTTTACATTTTGAAAAGGAAGCTGCATTTTCAGAAAAAGAACCTAAACAGAACAGAGTGGAATGGGGTAGTCTAATACACAGAGACGAAGCATTTCTTGTCAAATATGAGGACTAGGCTGCAGTGGTAGAGCTGTGTGTATGTTTGGGCAGGACTAAGGGGCATTGATGATCTGTAGGAGGGAGTGAAGGAGATGCTGCACGGCTGCATGAATGGCATTGGCAGAGTCAGAATATCAGGTGGAGCTGTGTGTCCATCTGCACTGCATAGCTTGGAAGCTGCTGCGACCTTCCAGCAGATCAGATTTGTTTGCAATCTCCTCTTCTGTTTCTAATCCTTGGATCGTCAGACGTGGTTCTTAGACGTATTCTGACTAACTTAATTTGGTAAAAAGTAGCTGAATAAGAATTCCTATTTTGTCCGCTTCGCTGGGACTAACAGGAAACAATGGGGCCTTGCTGGTGCCCAGTGAGGCAAGGACTTTTGGAATAGCTATACATTTCCTGGGACAAGAGAGTCTGCCCCAGTAGCTCTTGGTGACAGATTACTGAGCTTTGTGAAACAAAAATTGGATCCTGATTGTGGTTGTGGTTGTCATTAAACTGTCGTGGAGCAAATATAAGTAATGAATGAGACTGTTTTATTTATCACAGAAGCTAGCACATAAAGCCACAAAAAACCCAAAGAGTTTTATTTTGCAGTCTTCCTTTTTTTATAAAGGCTGTTGGTCTGGCTGCACGGACAGAGGTGCGGGGAGTGCTCCTGCCCCTCTGGCTTGAAGTGGTTTCCATTGTATACAGGTTTTACAGTTTGGTTCAATGGCTTGCAGCACTCATATTATAAACATTATTCCAGCCCCCCTGGCACTGACTGCCCCAGGTGAAAGGGGCGCCAGAGGGAAAACATTCATCAGTTGAGTTGCATAGATCCTATCCACAACCAGAGGAAGTGCTAAGATGAAAAAATCCTGAGAAGTCATTGCAATGCCTAAACAAGCGCAGTGAATTCAGGTCTCCTTTAAACATCAGATACTAGAGTTGGGCCTCGGGGCGTTTAAAGCAAAGCGCTCTGGGGTACAGTTAGCATGGAAAGTGCTATCCAAGGTGGCCTGTACTGTAAGACTGTATTTGCTCAGAAGTGATTGAAAGGTATTCAGCAAATGCTCATCATTTTCCAGTTGTCCCTATACACA
Source organism: Pelusios castaneus (assembly GCA_007922175.1). Taxonomy (NCBI): domain Eukaryota; kingdom Metazoa; phylum Chordata; order Testudines; family Pelomedusidae; genus Pelusios; species Pelusios castaneus. The sequence continues at coordinate 28,381,978 of ML685770.1, forward strand.
AAGTCACCTGCAGCAGCAGGTTCATGCACAAACAGACTTGAGTGGCTTGAGAGATTAGCATATAATACCAATGGGCTAACTACTGGAAGCTAGAAGTGAAAAAGGCCTACCTGAACAGAGTCATCTAGGCCAACGGCCTCCCACCAGCCAGAGCAGGGATTTCCACAGCATATATTTGCCCTTTGCATGAAGTCTCAGTAGGCTGAGGTTGGGGTGCATTACACAGCAATATTTTTACTCCTGGCAGGAATCCTAGCTCCTGACTGAGCCCCACTTCTTGCACTAACCAATGCAAACATGTACCCTTTCCAGCCTACCTGATCTCTTTAGGCCCAGGTTTATGCTTTGGCTCCAGGCAGCTGTGTCCTGCAGAAGCTTCTGGAGACTCTCCTCATCCACCTGCAGCAAAATATTCTCTGGCTTGATGTCTGCATGGATAATGCGACAGTTTTTGTGCAGGAATTGCAGTCCTGCCAGTACCTAAGTGAACAAGAGACAGCGATTAACAATCTGGAATGCGGAGACCATTCCTAGGAGCAGCTTCAGATGGTGTGACAAGGAAGAGTCCAACACAGCAGACTCTGATCTTCATGCAAATTGACACACAGATAACATGGAAAATTCTGGAGGAGCCCAGCCCTATCTGAGTAATCCCACTCATCTGCTTACAGTCAGCTTTGAAAGTAAAATGACACTGGTCGAAAAAAAGCTCTGTAAGCTGAAAGCTTGTCTTTGTCACCAGGATAGGGTGGTATTACCCTTACCTACCTTAACTGATTGGCGGGGCAATATGGGAGCAAATGGTGTGATAAAACGAATGGCTTCATCATAGGTGCTAGAAAGAAAGGGGTGAAGTCTAAACTACTTGGATTTAACAGAGTAAGAAATGGGGCGCTCACACATTGCAGTAGTACAAAGAAAGCAGATGTGGAGGAACCAAGTAGCAAGGTGCAATGGAAAGAAGTGTTAAATGCATGAGTGGAGAAGTGGCTAAAGACACTATAATTAAAGTGCTAAAGGATATAATTTGGCTAGGAAAAACATAAACAACAAGATGGGGATTTTTTGGGCCACAAAAGCTCATGCAAAAAATACATTTGTTAGTCTTTAAAGTGCCACAAGACTCCTCTTTTGTTCCGTTGTCTTACACTTCAATTGTAAGAGTTTCAGGGCACAGATTTCGTTTACAGTGCCCCACACAAAGAGGCCTTGGCCTCTACAATGCTCCCACATTACAGATAAGTAGAAATAAAACCTGGTATTGGGGATAGACCTATCAAGAAAATACAGACCTAGTTAAAGCATGAAGGAAAAAGAGAAGGACAATGCTTCATCACTGCAGGGAAAGGATATCTTCTTATGGAGCAGGGAAAATCTGTAGAGTCAAGAATTTAGGGAAGAGAACATACTGTACATATGAAGAATTAGTATGCTCACTAATAAAAACTTTATTTCTTAATCAGTGTTCAACAGACTCATTGATACTCACAAGACACCTTTGAAATTTTAGATACAAATAAATCCTGGGTTAGTCAAATGGAATATCAATAGCAGTGGAATGATTTACTGGAAAGGTCCATTTTACACTCTGTTAAGTCCCATGTTGATAGATCTCTTCACACTTTCCAAAGAAAGCTCTTTATCAGCTGCACACCAGCTCAGAAGCTATATCAACCTTAAAGATAATTTGTGGAGGGGAGAGGATCTAAGCCCTTTCAACTGCAGGGAACAGAAGTAAAATTCATCAGGCTGTAGTTCTTGCAATAATAAGAACTGTTTGTACAGAACCGGCTTATTCAACCTATGGCCCACGTGCCAGACTCTGGCCCACCTAGGGTTGCTATCCAGCCTGTGGCGCATGCCTGGGAGCTGGGACCTGGCCAGGGCCCTTTTAAATCTCCCACCCTGTGCACACCCAGGTCCATGGCCCAGAGCAGGAAAGGCCTGGCCAGGAAGCAGACTCCAGGGGTTGGCTTCGGCCCTTTTGAGCAAGGTGAAGTGTGGGGCAAGCAGGGAAGGGGTCGGGGAGCTGGCACAGTGCAGGGATCAGGTCTGGGGCTGGGAACCAGCACAGGGCCACGGCAAGGGGAGGTATGCAGGGGACAGGGCCGTCCCTGAGGGGAGGGGGGCGAATGGGGCAATGGCCTTGTGCCCCGCAGTTACGTGGGCCCCACGCTGTCCTGCTTGCAGCCGGGCAATGCAGGGCCTGCGCACGAGGCAGCCCCTCCTCCCTCGGGTGCCCCACTGCCTTTGGTTGCAAGCCAGAGGTGGCGGAGCGGGGGGGCTATGCCCAGCCCCTAGGGCAGCCCTCCCCGCCCCCAAGGTGAAGCAGGCAGGCCCAGGGGCGGAGCACATGGGGCCCAGCCTGTGGGCCGGCCTGCCCCACACAGCCAGCTCCCTCCTGCAGGCAGCCTCCGGGCCGGGACCAAAGCTGGCTTCCCCGCCCCAACAGGTGGCCTCGGCCTCCTGGCCCAGGGCCAGCTCCCTGGTGGGGTGGAGCGGGCCAGTCGGCCCATCACACTCCCCTCCAGCATGGGGGGCAGGGCCCCGTTCTGGCCAATTGGCCTTGGGCCCTGCTCCCCCCATGGGACAGCCCTGGCGGGGGGGGGGAGAAGTAGTGGGAGCCTCAGCCCCCTACGATCCCACCCCTTATATAAGAGATGTGTTTAGGTCTGAAATGTAAGTTTCCACTTTTACAGAATCAAACTGCATTTGTAAACCAGTGTTTATTTACTGACTGCTTAAATTTTATTCATAGTAAGATCAATTTCTAAGCCTTATCTATCCAAATTTGATCACTAACCCCCCGAGTGAGAAAAGAACTGCAATGTGGCTCCTCATCTAAAAAGTTGGACACCCTTCCTATAGAACAATCACTGTGCTTAATACTTTATAGACAGGTATGAAGACGAAGGTCCCTGCCCCAAGATATTACAAACTCAAGCAGACAAAGGATGGAGGATTGGACCCAATGAAGCAACATCTGGGTGAAGCTGTGTACACAGTGTGTTAGTTACAAGATATTCAGATAAATTTTCACATGGAGGCAGGAGTTAATTCAGAGTAAGATGGCCTGTTGATTCAGACCTGTAGTGTAGAGGGTTTCAGAAGCTATTTGAGACACAGGATAGCAACTAACAGTCCACCTTGTCTACACTCAGCCTCTAGAGGAGGATGGGAAGCTTAGGTGGGAAATGTTCTTCTGACATCTTGACAAGTGGACCATAGATGGCGACGGAAGCAAAGAGTTGTTGAAAACCTCAGTGTCCACATGGTGGTAACTGTTAGATTTTTTTTTCCATTCCCTAGCAGCTCGAGGACACTGTAAGAAATGCCGTTGCTAGAACTTTTGTTTAAGTGAAAGTCCAAGACTATGCAGAGGATGGAGAAAATTCATGACTCTGATCAGAGCATAGGGGATTACTATCTGAAAGAAACCTTATCATGTATTGATACCAAATTAACTGTGGCACTTGCTGTAGCCTAGGCCTCAAGGCCTCTGATAATGTTGTGTGGACTGGTTGGAAGAAAAGAGCTACAAAGCAAATCACCAGCAAGTTTTAATACCAGAAAACTATACGGACAAGCCTCACAGCCAAACTGGATCCAATTCAAGGCCATTTAACTAAGTGGGCTCCTTGTGTCTTGCTTTCATGGCTGGCTACGATGAAGCTGGCTTGTCAACAGCAGATGTATAATTGTAGGGGGAGGCAGAAAGAATTTTCCATGATGCTGTCAAAGCTCCCACAGCCAGATGGAAGGTCCTATCACGCCAACAGACAGTGTGGGTGACAAGCAGGCTTGTTCCATGCGTCCCTGTGAGCAGCAGATTAATTTACAAGGCTTGCTCAATGAAGCAACACTCCATAATAGGGACTATTTTGAGCTGAACCAACTCTCTGAACATGTCCTCTTGCAATCTGCAATCTCGCCCGTATCTGCACAGAGTGCCCAGGTACAGCGAAATCTAAACAAGAGACGCTTTTACCATTCCAGTGACAGTCAGGCCTGGCTAGGCGACCCCAAGGTCATGTAAGGACACTGGTGACTTCCCCCTCCCCCCTCCAGTATGTATTTTAATGTCAAGTACTGCCACACAATTCAGTTTAAAACATAATTTGTATTTACTGTTAGCTTTTTAGTCATTTCATCTTTTTGTTAATTCACTTGACTTGTAATTGCTTAAAAATATCTTGGATTGTTACTGGCTTTCCACAGCAAAAAGTCCTGAAACGTTGGGCAAATAAATCTAGACAAGCTTACTTCTGCTACTGCAAGACAGGCACTTCTGGAGCACGATGTTTCATACTGCATGGTAACAGTACCCATCGGTTTAAAACAAAGTGCCTCAGAGATGATTTGCTCTGATCTTGCTTAGTTGATGAACTCTGGCTGCCTGCTGTGGTTTTATTTATTTTGAAGAGCAGCAAATGATCCAGCTAACCTGAAAGATAAGACCCTTGCACAGCTTTTCTATATTTGTTCTTGGGCTTATGTGATATTTTTACTTTGTGCTGTTTTCTTTCATGAAACGATAACTGTACAGTATTTCCTTGTCCTATGTTTGATGCCTTTGGTCTGTTCCTCTCTATTATTTATTTAAATCACATTTATTTAAATCACCCTACACCTGAAGCCAACCTGGAAATACTTAGCTGCTCCAGCGTTCTTCCTTGGAATATAAAAATACACTAGTTTCAGAGGTGTAAGTGAGTCAACAGATGTGTGACGGGGTAGGGAAATGATCCCCATCTCATGGGAGCTGTATTTCAATTTGGGACAAAAACACATTTAAAATAATCCTGAGAGTGCTGAGAAGTTCCTCCACTGCCCACCCAATCTTCCCAGCTCTCCCTCTATCTCCCAGGCTCCACCCCTCGCCCCCAAACCCATGTCTTCACTCTTCCAGGGCTCAGAGCTCTCACCTGCTGCAGGGCTTTTTTCACAAAGGGCAAGGGGAGACCCTGAGATCCATGGTTCCTCATCAGACACCGCAGAGAAGGGCCCAGCAACTCAAATACCAAGCACACATGTAGGACAAAGTTAAGGGTTCAGCAATAGAGAGAATGCTAACCCCTTCACTTTGCTCTTAGACAAGTCCAGTTAACCCGCTCACTCCCAGCTGCCATCCCGCACACTACCCAGGCTGGCCCCTGGCTTCAGCTCTCAGATGCCATCCTACAGCTCCCCCTCCACCCAGACCAGACCCTGGGTCAACCCCCACTCCCACCCACCATCCTAGAGCACCCCAGCTGTGCTCCCACCTGCCATCCTACATCCCTCTCCCACAAGCTGCCCCAGCCCCTGACTCCCATTCCCAGCCACCATCCCCTCTTAACTGAAGGATATGGAATCCATTTTCTCCAATCATTTTAAAATCATCTAAACAATGGACAATATTCTCCCCTGCCTGGTCCTTCTTCTTCATGCTGCTCACCTGAGTGTTAAAAAAAACAACAAACAAACAAACAAAAAAACAAAACAAAATCTCTTATTTTGTGGAATATATGTACTGGGGTCTCCCTCTGCATTTTTAGCTTGCCATCAATCACCAGAGTATTCGAGCCTCTTCCATGTAAAAATGGATAAGGCGGCCCCTGGTGGAGTCTATGGAGTCTCTGATATGTCTCCCCACTTTTTTTGGATTAGAAACTTTGCTTAACGTATTTTGATTGGTCACTTAATTCTGATGCTTTCATGTATGTTTTATTGGTGAAACCCAACAATGAGAGAATTGAACAAACCTAACTCCAATTAAATTAGCAGAGCCTGATCCCCTAAGTTGAATTCCCTCACAATTATCCCAGATAGGGAGTTGTGTACAACCTTAACAAGTAGTCTACCTGGGTCTGCTCAGCTCAGAAACTTTCTCTCCTGCAGCAGTTACCACCACTAAGCCCATCATGTCTGACTCCCTTCCCAGGGTATTTCCCAAGAATATTGAAAGTTTGTTTTTCCATATGACCACAGCTGATCAGGCTCATCAGAACTGTTTCATTGTTTCCTTGTGCACCTCCTGTCCATCTGTATCCACCTCTTCTCTCATCTTTTGCTTATGGTGTAAGACAGTGGTTCTCAACCTTTTTGGCTTGAGGGCCACAGATAATAGTTTTACAGCCCCAAAGGGCCACCAGCCTACACCAGCAGGCCCCCCTTGAAATGCAGTTTGCCTTGCTTAATGGTCTCCCACTTCCCTGGCTGCAGCAGGAAAACCACACACATCCCGTAGCTCTGTGCAGCATATCTGGGTCCCTCGGCAGTGGTTCTCTTCTGCAGATGGAAGATCAGTGCTCCCTTCCCCTCCCTCTGGCTCCAGCAAGGACCCTAGCACCTATCAACCTATCTGGGCAGAGTGCTTTGCTGTGCTCCCTGCTACAGACAGGGAGATGGGAACGCTAATCTGCTATCCCTTTGGCGGCAGCAAACAGCCTGCATCAGTCTTTTAGCCCTGCAGAAACATGTTCCACCTGGATCCCTAGGCAGCAACTCCATTCTGCAGCTAGCAGGAGGGGAGGGGAGGGCCAATTTGAAAGCCCCATAGGGCCACTTTTGGCCCCTGGAACACAGATTGGGAACCACTGTTGTAAGATATTTGGGGTAAGAGCCATCTCTTTTCTCTTTGCTTGTACAGCACCTAGCACAATTAGGATGGGGCATCTAGACGCTACTGAAGTGCAGGTAACAAATAATAATAGTATCACTTCACGAACCGAAGGATTAGAATTTTTTGGCACATTATCTGGTATAACAAATTATGTTAGTCCAGTGAAAAATATGTTTGCATGCTGGCACGTTTCCTTGTTAAAACTTATAGCTCTTCTATGTAACAACACTCAGACCTGCTATTGCAGAATTATGGTCTGCTACGCTGTTAACAGAAAGGATTTCACAGAAAACTATTTCTAAAATAAGACTCAGACCAGGTTTGCACACAGAGTTGTACTGATATTCCTAAAGGGGTGATTTTATACCAATGTGTTGCGAGTTGTGCCTCCATGGTGCCATATACAGGGTCTCACCAACTAACCGTCTCTTCAGTTCCATCTTGCTGGCTGGCTCCAACAGAAGGGAAGATGAGTGGGTCTTGGAAAGGATATGAGCAATGTATTTTGAACAACAGTAGTGATGGAAAGGTATGTAACTGTTTTTTCTTCTTCAAATACTTGCTCATGTCAATTCTAAGTAGGTGACTCCCAAGCTGACCCTAGGAGGAACGGTCAGGGCTCATAGAATCACTGACTGAACCACCGCACTGCCAAATGCTGCATCATCCCTGGCCTGCTGGGCGATTGCACAATGCAAGGTGAACATGTGGTTCAATAACCACACTGTAGCCCTGCAGATCCCCTGAGTAGGAACATGCAACTGGAATGCTGCCAAGGAGGCCTGCACCCTCATGGAGTGCACTGTCAGGGCCGGGGCTGGCATCTTTACCAGGTCTTAGCAAGTCCTAATGCAGGATGTGAACCATGATGAAACCCTCTAGTATGCCACCATGAGTGAAACACATCTGCCTTGTAGATGGGACTAGAAGATTTGGCATGTTATGCGAACCACTTCCAGCTCCCTGACATTTATGCGGAGCAATAGCTCTGTTTGAGACCAGGGCCTTTAGTCCTGAGAGTTCCTAGATGTTGACGCATCTGTGGCTAGACATGATGGCTGGGGTCTGATAAAGGGCACTCCCACATATCGATTGAGGACTGAGTCACCACAGAAGAGACTCCATGACCTGAGGAGGAAGTGAAACTACCGTGTCTAGTTTCTCTGTTTGACCAACATGCTGATGGGAGCCAAGCCTGGAGAGGTATGAGCAGCAGCCTCACGTGCTAGTCCACATACATCCAGGAGGCCATGTGTCCAAGAGCATCAAGCAGTTCTGTGCTGATATGGTAGGAAAGTGTCTGAAGTCTTCTATGATGGAGCAAAATGGTTTTAATGAGGGGCATTGCCACCCTTCAGTGGCCATCTAGGGCTCAGGTGTTCAGAATAGGGTCCACTGACTATCACGTCTTCTCTTTGGAGTCCTAGGTTCTGGGCCAATCTTTGCAATAGATCCTGGTGAGTCCTCTTGTCCACTGGGTTGGCAGAGTCAAAGTCCCTGCCCCTGATTTGTCAGGAGAACGAGGAGGACACCCTGGGTGGTACTGGGCCTTCCTGACCCTAGGCCACAGGTTTCACCCTGCACAAAGTTGACATGCTCAGTGCCAGGATTGGCCGTGGTGCTGGACCATGCACTGCACTGCATGCCGCCCTCAGTGTTGATCTTGATGTCCGCCTTGGTGCTCAGCACTCCCTGTGAGATGGGGATCCCATTTATCAGAGGCCACTGAACGGGAATACCTACCTAGAGCAGGGGTCAGTAACTTTTAGCAAGGTGTGTACCAAATTTCCACCACCGCCCCTACCCCAGGGTGGGAGGGGTCTGGCTCGTGGCAGTGGTGGGGTTCCTGTGGTTCCATTACTGCAAGCTGGGCCCAAGCGGGAGAGGAGAGGGGCAGGGCCACGTTGAAGGGGAGCATGCAGCGGCTGGGAGAGTTTGGCATTCATGCCGCAGATTGCCAGTCCCTGGCCTGGAGTAAGGCACCATGTCCCAGTGGACAAGATCCCCTTCTCTCTGTAGCGGCCCTGCTCTGACCAGAGCTGACTGTGCCCGGAGGGGTCTGACTCTGCTTCTGAAAAGAAACTGTGCGGTAAATCACCACACACAATGCTCGAACTCTAGCCCTAGGTTGTGAAGAGGAACTGAGGGATGAATGGGGGTGTCAGGGTGGTGCTGAACTGAAAGGGCTGGAGCCACAGGGCATGAGAACCATCCCTATGGGTACGTGGCAGCTTGCCGTGCACTGGGCGCATGCACACCTGCATGGAATGCAAGTCTGCACCCATCCAAAGAAGAACAGAATAGTCTTGAGCACACCAGAAAACAGAGTCCATGGGACTGGAGGCTGTTTCAGAAGCAAATGCTGGACCAAGGCTCTCTGCTACATAGAGTTTGACGTGTTTTCCCTGCTGCCAGCCTGGCTCTCATCAGGCTGAGACCTTTTGGGAGAGCTGGACTGGTACCGCAGAGCTCCGAAAACAGCTGCAATCCTCACAGTGCAAGCACCCAATGAGTCAACATGCTCCCTGGAGTGCAGCCAGGGAAGATACATACACACTGGAGGAGAGAGACTTCATCCTGGGCAGCCTCAGCGAAGCTCTCCCCACCCTTGGCCACCTTCACAGCTACACGTCTCTTCCTTCTGTGAAAGGAACCACATCAGCAGACGAGTGCACAAAAATGCCGTCCAGCCCAGCTTCCCACCAGACCGCCTGGAAGAGTCTCCAGGCCTTTCCTTTCCCTCTAGTGATCCACCCTGATGCCTGCGCTCTGCACAGAGAGAGGCTGCCCTACATCTCTCCTCAGGCCCTGACCCCCAATACATCCACAGAGAGCAGGGTGGAGACCTGTATTCATCTCTCCCTGACAACTGTCACTTTAATCCTAGAGCCCTGTGGCCCTCTAGGAGTAGGAGAGGTCTGGCCAGGCGAAGGTAGAGCACATTTTCAAAACAGGAAAATAAGTATAAAGACAGACCTGTCCCCATAAGGGCCCAACACAAATCCTGTAGGACTCCCTGCAGGCACGGCCCAGCACCACCGACTACAAAGCATTCCACTCACCACGGAGGTCTAGGTGAGGCTCTTCGCCGGGTGCCCAGGCACCAGGTCTCTTCCTAGCAGTCCCTCCCTTCTGATTCTTGCTGTCAGACTCACCCCTACTGTCTTCAATGCAGCCGTCATGTAGCTAGCTGCTTGAGAAATAATTCTTCACAGATGACCTAACTCTCCACCACCCCAGATACAGTGCAGGCTACCCTCTGCCCAGAGAGGGGGGAATGAATTCCTTCCCTCCATCCCCTGGGTGGACACAACGCACCACTTTACAGCACCAGTCTGCAGAGTTGCCCTCCCTTTGGAATAGTCTCTGTTGCACTACTCACACCATGTCCTGGCACAACCAGACTGTAGAGAAGTAGCCAACGCCCAGCTTTTGCACCACCTGGTATCTTCCATTGAAGATGTCTCCCATCTGCACAGGGTGGTAGCCTCCTATGGAGGTGGATAACCAACAGACCTATTAGTGAGACAGGTCTGAAACACTACCAAACAGGAGGGACTGACCTCAACAATTCAGCCCAGAAGCTACAAATCTCCTGGGCTGAGTGGCAGGCATTTTGACTAACAAACTCTGAGCACTGCCTGGGACTCACCTGCACAGTACTCTGCGGGGTCCTCGTGCCAGCCACACTCTTCCATGCCAGGAGCTTGCTGAAGACTCGGGATGAACAGGTGATGGGAACGCAGATCCGACATGTGGACCAGTCATAGCATGATTTTCACCATTTTATTCCTGTAAACAGAGTTATGTATGTGCATACACCCCTGTAAGCCTCTCTGCAGCTTATGTATTCGTCTCTCCAGGGCTCACCTTTACCCTCCCTTACTCTCTCCCCTCTCCATCCCTTGTTTCTTCCACCCTGCTTCCTCAGAATTTGGACCTGGGTTATAAACATTTCTGGCATTTCCTAAGGCATGAGAGACTATTTTAAGATTTCAAGATAGGGGCATTCGGAAGACAGTCTGAGTCAGGCTCTGTGCTGGGTGCCACTAGAGTAGAGACAGGCAGGAGGCTCAGGTTTCCTGCTGCATGGCTAGGATTTCCTGAGGATTAGTGGGGCTTGAAGTAAAGGGCCAGGCATTCCCTCTGATGAGCTACAAGGCTGGCCAGGCCTCCTGCCGAGAGCAGTCAGGTCCACATCTCCAGCTCAGCAGAAGGAGGGACAGGTTTCTAATATGCACAGTTGAACTGAGCTGCACGTTCTATTTTAGTATTCAATTGCCTCTGCTCATGGGAACTTCAGTACACTGCAGCCCTCTGGCACCCGAGCCCAAGCCAAAAGTTAAGTGGCTCTAAGACAGCATCTTAATGTTCCAAAGCCCTGCAAACCCCTGTCACCTGGGCGTAATCTACTCTTTTGGGCACCTTAGGAGGCAACTGTTTTAAAAATAACTTTGTGCTACGGGTTTGTCTGTGTAGTCAGCATCTGGCACTTTTCACTCATTGGAATCTGAAGACATTATATTAGTTAGTCTGACTACTCATTGCTCTTAAATTCTGATGCATTGCCTGGCGAAATCCAAGGGCTAGACTAGCTATTCCAAAGTAAGAGTGCCCAGGTGAGAATTTATTCAGGAATAAGTGTTCTAAAATAATTATTCCATAACTACTATTCTGGTCAGTTTCCATATGTAGACAAGTCCTAAGAGAATTATCTCCGCATCTCTGGAATGGAAGTGTGGTTTCTTCTGCTATTTTTGGTTCTTCAGCAAAAAGCATTTTCCTCAATCTCCTCATCCTGTTAGCAGAGAAATTAGAGGAACAAACTGCCATTAAGGCCCCAATCTTACAAGCCGGAGCTGTATTTCTTGTGGAAGCTGGGCAAGTGCAGGATATGAGCAGATTTCCTGCCCGCTGTAGCTACACTTCTGTAAAGGAAGTCTGGGACCACTCTAGATCTCCTCCACACTCCCTGGCAAGGAAGAACAAGTTAGAATGCAGCATGAAAAGGGGCTGCAACTGCCTCTAGCCCACCTCACATCTCAGTTCTGTAACTGAAGCATAATGCATTACCTCAATCTCTCTCTTTAGACACAAGGTTCCAGGGGTCCCATCTGCCCCCAGTCACTCTTGTAAATAACTTTTCATGACCAGGTTCATACCAGTGTAACACTGAAATCACTGGGAAGTTACCCTCAGTTTGCACTAGGCTGAGTAGAGAATTGGCCTGTTCAATCTATTACCATGGCACAGACCCCTGCCATCCATCTCCCAACGCTCTGCTAGAGCATTAAGGGACAACTACAAGAACAATTTGAAGCACAGAAACCAGCCTTCAAAGCTTCTCAAATCTCTCTATTTACATGAATAAAGAGAAGGTTAAGAGGAAGACAACTATCTAGGAACAAGCACCTACACAGGAGAGAGAGTCCCTGATGTTCATCTCTAATCTAGCAAAATAAGGCCTAACAAGCGGGAAGCTGATACTCAAATTCAGACCAGCAAAAAAACCCACCAATTTTAACAGTGGAGTAATAAGCCACTGGAACACACCACCTAGGGATGTGGTGGCTTCTCCATTACTAAGTGTTTACATCTAGACTATGTAGCTTTTAAAAAGAGCTGCTCTAGCTCAAACTGAAGGGATGGGCTTGAGTGAGGTTTTCCAGCTTGTGTTATGAGGAGCTTAGAGAGCCAGAGCGCCATACTGGGCCTATCTCCAAATGGAGCAGCACTGCTGGAGATGCAGTCCTGGACAAGCCGAGCTCCATCTTCCAGGGTCCCAGAGTAGTGCTGGGGGTAGGCAGCCCTTCTTCTGGGCTTGCTTCCTCTCCCCGTCCCCTGGGAGGTCCATGAGGATACCCGGCATATTCTGCTGGGTGTGATAACCAGCCGACCCACAAAGAGCAGTATGTTTGTCTCTCGTGCGACAGAGCCATGTCAGGACAGTTTGGGCAGGGCTTTCCAAGTCAGCATCTCTGCAAGCCTTGGCACATACAGCAAAAACAAGCCCTTCAGAATGCAAGGACCTAAAAATTTTTTTCAGACTTACCTTGTAGTAACTCATGGACGTAGAGCTCATGGCTCCACTTGAGACCTGGGGTTTTTGGGAGCTTTTGGAAGTGTGAGCCCAAGAGCTCCTGCTTTCCTTTTTTGTCTGTTCAGGATGGGAGGGGTGTCCTTGAGCAAAGTGAGTTCCTCCCCACCACTGGAGGTATGTGTTGGGGAAAGGGGCATAGGATCAGATCACAGCAAGGCCCCTGGAAACAGCACTGGCTTCAGAATAGTTAAGAGACCTTGGACAGTTTGGGATGGGATCATTTTACCAGACCCATAACTTTGCACCTGTTTTAACAGTTTCCTGCTTCAACCTCTCTCTTAGCAGCAAGTCTATCCAGCTACAAAATAAGCCCTTTGAAAAACCTATGGCGGCTATTTACAGAACCAAGTTTACAGCTCAGCTGTGATCATTCCTGAATACTGACCTGCCCAGCCGCAGGAATCACAACACACGGCTCAGGGGCAGTTCCTAGTTCTCTCAATAGACAGCAGACAGGACAGGACCCCTCAGATTTCTGCTACGCCCCTCCTGGGTTTTGCCTTATCCCTCCTTTCTCGGAGAGAACAGCACTCTCTGGCATATGCAGCTCATGAACTGTGAATGGAGGGAAGGAGCTGGGGTTTGTCTGTGCAATCAGTCCCACATGTCCCAGAATCACATTCCCATAAGCGCTTATATGCACACACATATGCACACGCACATGCCAAGCTGGCTTTGCAGAGGTCCAGCAGGGGCTCTGCATCTTTTCTCTACCACACTCTCTCTTTCCAGTTTTGCAGTATTTTCTCCCCCGAGGGTCTCTGCACTCCTGCTGGACTTTCAGCCTGTGGATTATTCTGCACATAAGTATTAAATTATGCAGCAACAAGGCTCCTTTTTTCAGTGGCTGAAGAACTAGGCAGCAATATGAATTGATTGCAGAACCATTCAATAACCTGTGCTTTTCCGAAAATGGGGACGTAGGGGCAGGCATTGGGAGCATCTTAAGAAGTTGGCAAGGAGAAGAGTACAATACTAAATCTACCGTTGGAGAAGGTATCAGACACATGGCATGCCTACGCTAGGCAGGACAGAATTCAGTGCCTGGAGTTCCAGGTGTCCTCCAAGAAGCCACTTCACTCCTTCTGCCCCATACGGTTGCAAGTTCCCTGCTCATTTCCCTCTGCTGCAGGCTTCTCTATAGCAGCAGATAAGCTAAGCATTGGAAGATGGGTTTGGTTTTATACACCTTTTGGCAGAAAGACCAGTTGTAGGGGCCTTTATACAGTAGCATGTTCACATTATGCAGAGGGCCATGCTTTGAACTCCAGTTGTGAGTCCTCTGAAACCCTACTCCCTCAGGCCCCATAGAAATCATATTTGCAAATAAGGGTATTAAAATGGCATCTTACCCCTTCCTCATCCATTGTGCACTGCTTTCTTTCAGACACGCTGGGCATTCTTTGGGTCCTTCTCTCTTCCCAGGACCCCCATCTGGCTTTTATTCCTAAACCTATCTTGTGAATGTTACAGTTGCTGTCTGTCAGGGAAGTCATTGGGAGGGGTTATCACCTCCTGAAATTAGATCTTGCAGCTAAGCCACAACATCACACTGGCAGAGGTCAGGCTATGATTTAAGCTAGTCGGTTTCCAACCCAGCTGCTGTTCCCTGACCTCTGACCCTTTTTCCTCCACCACTAAGAGCAACTGCCAATGCAGCCAGAGAGGCAGTAAGGAAAATCCCTGTTGGGACTGGCTTGCTCCAACCCCACTAGAGAAAGCCTCATTCACAATCGGGAGCTCAGTTTGACAAAGAGCTAAACCTCTCAGAATGGGTACACCCAGGCGAGGCACACAGCCAGGCCTGTAGCTGTGACAGAGAGCCTCCCACCACATGATCAGAGGAGGAAGGTCACTGAGGCAGAGCTCCCCCACCTTTTGGATCAGCTTATATTTCTTAAGCACTCAGGAAGCCTTTGCTTGTATTTTAGTCTAAATGAGGAAGTCATACACCATAGCTCTTTGCACCAACCAGCTACACTCCTAACAGTCCCCACCGCTGTCAGTACCAGCCAGGTTCCAGGGCACTATTTATTATCAACTAGTTGCAATAATTTCAGTGTTCACATAAAAGTCAGACTATGCCCCCCAGCCCAGCTCCGTGACCAGGAAAGGCAGTCAGGCGCTCTCTACGCCTGTAAAGACTTAGATCACATGTCCTGGCTGTGCAGCTCTACTTGCTAACATTCAGTCCAGGCTCTGCCCAGGGAACTGTGGAGCTGAGGTAGCCTTTATTACTGGGAAACCAGATCCAATGAACCCAACAGTTACCTGCACACAGTGGACTAGACCTTCCAAAAGGACTTAGCAGCCAAAAGCTCTGATTCTCCTAATGAAGCAGGGATAGAGGGTCACCAATGTTCTCCATGTGCCGAACACGTCTGAAAATCTGGCCCTACAGAGAACAGAATGGACTGGATTCTTCTATCCTGCATGCACAGTTCATGAGAAACAAATTGCTTGGCTCGAGTGAGCAGTAATGTGAGGGGGGCGAGGGCAGGGCTGAGAATATGGCGTCAGTGGAGTTGGGGGCATGAGTCCATGGGCCATGTAAAAACAGTACCAGGTGCTGCAGGTTAGCAGAGCACTGCAATGGGTCAGTGAGGACTTTCCTCCACTCCCTCATCACAGGCACTCTGACATTTTAGTACCTGAGCAGGTAGATGGAATGGAGAACCACTGCAACTACCCAGTGCCTTCCCTGGGGACTGAGTGCTATTTTGACAGTAAAAGGCCTGATGGAGTGGGGAACCTGTATGCACATTTCGTTCTCATAACATTCATCAAACTCAGAGCTAATGAAGAGAGAGCACCCTCTTCTTCCCTTCCCTCCTGCTCCCCAAGACCAGCTCTCTGATTTCTGCTGGACCACATTACCCAGGTGGCACATTCTTCAGGGCAGAAGCCAGAGATCTGCTCTCCCCAGAGCGCACCCTGGAACTATAGACATGTTACAGAGTCAGAATCACCACAAGTCGCAGCAGTCGTCTTCACAGGCAGCTGCCTCTAACCCAGTCCAGGATGGGGCTTGGATTAGGCTACAAAAGGGAAGATAACAACACAAAATCCATTTCTCTTGTGGCTTTGAGGAACTGAAGACAAAAAAGGTAAAAGAGTGTTGGTTCCTTTCACCACTGTCTCTTTGGCCAGACTTCCCATTGCTACAGGCCCTCCTGCAGAACAAGGTCCTCACACATAAGGTAGCGCTTCGGTGGGAGTGGGAGGTCAAATCCCCCAATGGCTTGTACTCTCTGATGCCCAAGGATGGTTTGGATACACAGGCAGCTGAGGTGCTTCAGGGAGTGCAGCTGCTGGCAGCAGGATTCAACCCAGGGTATCAGTGCAGTTTGTGAGACCAGACGCTTGGAGGGAGCTCCAGTCTTCTGAGATAGGAAGAAAGCAGCTGGGGTCAGGCTTTGAGCGGGATGAACAGCATTTTATAAACAAACGGAGAGGAGAGTGGGGCTTGAGGGTGAGGGCAGATGCTGTGAGGAATGGCTGAGTAGGAAAGGTCAGGTTCAGCTGAGGGGCAAGGAAAGCAGGGGGGGAAGTAAGGGCTTGTGCTCTGAGAGGCCACAAGGGGTCAAGGTCAAGCAAATCAAGTCGGTAGTTAGTGAATAAATTCAAGCAGAAGGGTCTCATCCCACCGGCCCTGACTTGCAGGGAGGGAATTAAAGCCTAAAGCATAGCCTACTTGTGGGGGAGGGAAGGAAGGAGGATGTTCCATGATGGGAAGAGAGGTAGGAGATGGCTGTGCATCAAGAAGAAGAGGGAACGAACACACATGAGAGAAGTTACTGGGACATTGCACCCTGAAAGAGAGGGGAGGGAAGAGTGTGGACGGCATGGCAGGTGAAGCAACCTGAAGCATGGAAGAGGGTGTGAAGAAGTCAGTTCAAACTAGACTAAAGCAGAGTAAGGAGAGCGCAAGAATTAAGGCATGGCAGGATACAGCTGCCAGACTGAAGGAAGAGTCTGGGGAGCAGAGACACGAGCAGTGAAGAGACACCAGTGCTGCAAGTCTGGGAGAGGTGGAAAGGGGGTTATGTGGAATAACTTCTATGCAGGGCCAGTGTGGAGAGTCACTTTAGGAGTCCTGGGACTACTGAACTTTGTGAATTTCCAGCTGATCAAGCCCCTATAAATAATCAGATGACTTTTTAATTCCTTTTAAAAATGACAGTAAGGGTCCATTCCTTTGTTGATAGTATTTAGAAGGGAGACCCAGCTTAAATTTGCAGGGGGTCAATGCAACACAGAGGGAATATCCTGGAAAAAGAGAAAAATTTTCCTCTAGCTTCTTTCTGTTAGAATAAACTCACTGGGGGAGTATTTGTAACAATCGTAGGTCCCATATATTTTTGGAAATGGAAATGCTGTTCTTCAAATGAACAATGACATTGTATCAATTATGTAATGGCCTTTGGGATGGAAGGTGCTGTGGCAGTCTCAGCTGACTGAACAAGGAAACATTTTTAGAGAACTCTCCAACTCAAGGCACTTTCCAACTATTTACACAATTTTACAGACACCCATTACGAATGGGGGGCTGGAAAATCCAGCAGCATAAAGCAACAATACACATCAGTTTGCAGTGGGAAGTGAAGAATCCCGTATCTAGAAGAAAGCTGCAGGGAAAATCTAGGGAGGCAGAATGTAATAGGGCGCATGGACAATGGAGCAAGCACTTGAGCTTTAGTGTGACGCTCCACGGAGCCTTTAATGATCACACACACAGGCAGGACCTTGCTTTTTGTTCTCATATGGAAGCTGGCACCTCCGGCACCAGGTTGGGACGTTGCTTCGGTGCTGACGGAGGGAAAAGTGCCACTTCCTGAGACCTCCCATTGCAACAAGCTGTTCCTGCCATAATGACCCAAACCCAATTCTGCTCAAGTTGTGAAGACGGACAAGAGCCCCACTCAAGGTGGGGTAGTTACAGGCCCCCTTTAGAGCACCTCGTGTGTCTTTGTGAATGTCTCACTAAAACCTAAATACCGTGTTTTGCTAAGTGATGTCAGCGCCAGCCTGCACCAGAAGCCATATACACTCTATCTGCTCCATGCATGCTGCCGCATACATGGGGCTCACTGCCCAATTATCCTGAAGGTTCACATCAGCACCATGCTGGGGGAAAAGAGATAAGTCACTTTTCAATCACACACGTCTGAGTTATCCAAAGGCTGAAATAATCAGGAGAGGTGGCCAGACATACAGACATTCCCACCCCACCCTGCAATGATCTGAGTCCTGAAATGAAGGTTGGTGCCAAAGAGCAAAGAAAAAAGCATAACGTGCATACTACACGTCTGAGCAGGGGACAGTGAGCAAGCTCTGAGTGAGAGAGTGAGCTCAGAAGAAAACTGGGGTGGTGGGGAAAGAGATGGTCTAGTAAGAAGGAAGGGCTCTTGCTTTCCTTGATGGACACAGAAATAGTCCTTGAGTTGCTGTATTTCCTTCTCCCAGCCCCTGCTCCACTAGTCGCTAACTGTTTTGTGTCCTTCCCATCTGCTGCCGGTCCAATCAGTTCCTCTCCAAATGCACAGAGACCTCCTGTTACCCATGCACAAGAGGACATGGGCTGTTATAAGGTTATAAGGACAGATTACACAACAACTGCTTACTGTGACATTCTTGCACATTCCTCTGAAGCATTTGATGCTGAGCACTGTCAGAGACAGACTGGGCTAGATGGACCTTGGGTCACTTTCATTACAAGCCCAGTTAGCCCATGTACTCTGTGCATCTGACTGCACACTAGCGGCCATCAGGAGAACTACAGGGGACATGCGAGCTACTGTAGGAAAAGGGTTATTACAGAAGGATTCAACAGCAGGCCCAGCCTTGATACCTCGTCAGCTTTTTGGAAGCTCTCCACCATTCTTTTCATTATTTAAATAAAAACAACTGCTTTAGTATTTACCTCTCACCCTGCAAACAAGATCCTCATAATGCCCACATCAGTGGGACACTGAAAAGTAAGGATTACCAGCATCTGGCCTAGAAAGAGGATTCACATGGGATGTCCCTATCGTAGTGATGCCCAGACCATTCACTACAAGGATATGGGCTGGTTAATAAATAAAGCACACAATGTTTTAATACCCTGTGCTGCAAAAGCACGTTAGAGAGCCACCTGCAACTCCAAAACCTCAGTCAGACTATAAATCCCCTCCTATGAGCACCCTGAAAACAGCTTTACCATATTTACCAGGTGTTACTTGTACTTGAAGGAAGGGCTCCACATTTCTCTGCTACAGACAGGGGTGGATTGCATCACTTGATCCACTTTTCCTGGCTGAGGTGGATCCGACCCTCTACCCAGACGTTCAAGGCCACAGCTGAGATGTGACTGTCACATCCAACTGCAGCTGCAAAGACTTAATCAATGCACTCTTTATGCAAGGGAGGAAGACTTCCCAGTGAACATCCCTTGATCATGAATAGCTTCCAGGGAGGGTTGGAAACTCTGCCTCCAAGATGGAAATTAGACAAGTTTTAGAAAATGCCCAGGGTAGTGAATGGGCAAAAAGCCTACGCTTAGATTTCCTGAAGTGAGAGCAGATTTTGTGAACGTTCATTTTTGGCTGTCTAACTTTAAAAACCTAAGACCTTATTTTCAGGTGTAGCTCCCATGGACTTCACTTGGAGTTGTGGGTGCTCAGCATTCTGAGAAAAATCAGGCCCCTATATTTTTAAACTGAACATCCCAACTGAGACACCTTACGTTAGAGAAGCCATTTGCACAATGGGGGCCTTGAATTGGGGTATTTTAGGCGCTGCCCAGTTAGAAGATTTTCCACATGTGCGTTGAGAGACACTCTGAGAATGCCAGCAGGTGCCACATTACATGGTGATTAGATGGTCATCGATTCAAGACACATTACCTGTATCAGCAGCAGAGTGCAGTCTGGGAAGAGGCCAACGGCTGCGTAAAAGGGGGGTTCCTCCGTGTTTACCGCAGGTGTTCACACTGGCTGCATGTTGTAGCAGTAACTCCATGGAAAGCTTCCTCCCTTTATACGCAGCCCAACAGAGTGGAGCTTTGCCATAGTAATCCTTTTTGTCAACCAGCTCCCTGTCTGAAAACCAAAGGGACACCATCAGCAAGTGCATAGGGAAGCTGCCTCTAGCACAGAGACCTGGCCATGAGGGTCTGGCTACGGACTGGCTTAAACTGGGGTCTTGGGATCATAAACCTTTAAACAGCAGCATCGAAGAATACTCCGAATCAATAAACTTGAGTGTGATCATAAAACTTTACTTTATTCAGAATATGAGAGCGCTCACAGGGAGAGAACAAAGGAAATCTCCACCCCCATGATGTCAGGCAGTATCCTTTATAGATCCTCAGAATACATTCGACAGGAAAGAGCTACAGCTTCTCATTGGTTCAGCTACGATCCACCCTTACTTAGAAAGAGCAAGGGCAAAATAACAGACACAGTAACAGGCAACTAGTTCTGACCAGACAGGACAAGTCTTCAAGGCCAATGCACAGCAACAGCCCTCATCAATGCTCTCCAGCTGCATTCTTCTACAGCAGAGACAGGAGACACTTCTCCTCAATAACTAGCATCAGTTACTGGTAAAGACTGGACACTGTACTATACAGATACTGGATATCAGATGGTCCTTCTCACCCAATCCCTCTGGGAGCAGCAGCAGTAGCCAGAAAGGGCGCTCTCACATCCGCCCTGCTTTAAGAGTAAAGGAACTGCTGTAGTTTCTTCACATTGCCCCTGCTAGCCTCATAGTGAAGATCTGTCCAGCCACAACTGAAGCTTGGAGCCACCTGATAATGTCTTGGGGGTGACTGGGAGTGCCGGTGTGACCTGCTGCAGGTCAAGGAGCTGATGATGTAGAAGCCCATCATCTTCACCTGAAGAAATCCCTCTCAGTAAGCACCATTCACCTACAACAATAAAGGAAAAACAGGACATACTCAGGAGAAAATATCAGCCTTCACCATTTCCATCTTTCTCTGCCACACCCTCTGATCCCCCCCGCAAAGGAAGGCAGATTCAGGTTGACAGGATTTGATGACTTTAGACATTCGCTAGCAAAAGAAATAGGGCGTCTACAGGGATGACAAGAGACAAAAGGAACTAAACTAGATGTCAGTAAAATGCCCTTAACCTCCTTAAAAAGCCCTTCATAATCTGGGAACATCTCTAATTCTGCGGGCAAGTTCATGACAGAAAGGTAAGGAAGGTGTTGCTTGATTTGTAAAAAGATATAGAATCATAATTGCATTGGTGTCTCCCTTTGTGCTGTGGTAAGGCGGCTCATTACCCCACTTCCTCCAATGTTGTTAGAAATGGATGAGTGGAGTCTCATTCAAACGCTCTTTCTCACAGTGATACCAAACCTGACAAACCAACAACAGTTCTGTAGATAGGTGTGATGGGATGCACATCTGTGCAGCCCTAGGGCATGATGTGTATAACTTTTCTGTTCAGTTTTGCAGTGTAATTGTGTGATTTGATGCCAAATACGCTATACCAGGTTCCTTTGTGAGTGCTCAGAACATATTCCACATGATTCCCATGGTGCCATGTTCCCTATAGCAACATGTATGTATAGATGTGAAGCATGTTACAGGGTTCAGACTCTCGGGACTCTCTCTAGCACAGTGGCTGGAGATTTACCTGTCAAAGGGGATGCTAATGCCTTCCCTGGCTCAGGTAGAAGTGAAGAGAATCTCACAACAGGACAGTGAGGGGAGGGGCTGTCAGCAGTTTGTTAAAACAAAGACACAGAGAGATTGGGGGAAGAGGAGAAGACACCATCTTGCAGCCAACTTCAAGCAAGATCGGGGCCTTGCCTGAGTACAGGCAGAGAATGGCTAAAGGGGCGGAGGCATGTCTCCAAAGGTTTGGAGATCATTCCCTTATGACATGGGATATAGGCATTACAAATAAGATTAAGGCATGCAGTAATTTCCAAGCATTTTACAGAGCCTAAAAACACATCATTGCAAGCCTAACCCGTCCTGAACAAATCTGACATACAGGGGAGCTGGTCTGGCTTCCAGCTAGGAATTTATCAGCGTTCAGCTGACACCTAAAGCCTTGGTAAGAGCTGGTACCTAGTTTACTAACGTCATATGAATCAATATTTCAGCTTCCAGGCAAAAAACTACTGGAATCCCTGGGCAAATGATATTCATGTAGTTATATAACATAATTAATTACAACTCCAAAGTAACTGATTACAAATCTGTTTTTACTTTAGGCTTCATCATTTTTAAGCATCAATGGAGAGATGAAGAGTACCGACTAGTAGCTGAATCTCTGGAGAATATCGTTGTGGAGGCTGAGTTTAATAAAACACTTGGGGGCCCCTTACATGCTGTACTAAGTGCATCCATAAACTGAATCTGGCAACGTTAGAGAGGCAGTGCATCAAGCAACAGGAAAACGGTTGAAGATACCAGGACAAATGCCAGCTACAGGTAAGATTTAGCTTATACTAGATCTGATATTCAAGGGGAACATCTGCTTCTTCCATGGAAAGCTGGAAGCCAAGAGGAATCCATTGAACACAGCTTCAACACAAAAACCAGGTGAGAAACTGTAAGAAGTGAAACAAATGAGGAGTCCTGTGGCACTTATAAAGACTAACAAATTTATTAAAACATAAGCTTTTGTGGATTACACAACCCACTATCTCAGATGTATGAAATGAAAACTGCAGTATGCTAGAGAGATATATATATACACATGAATGATGAGGTAAAAGGTTAATTCAATTCAAACAGTGCAGTTGTGGGTCATTAACAGTTGATGAGAAAGGGAGAATGTTTAAAGAGGGAAATGAGCTGGAAAAAAGAGGTAAACAGTGAGGTGGCAAAATCTATAGATGATACAAACCTACTCAAGTTAAATCCAAAATAGTTAAGTCCAAAATAAACTACAAAGAGATCTCACAAAACTGGGTGATTGTCAACAAAATGCAGAGTAATTCACACTGGAAAACAATCCTACCAACATATATAAAAGGATGGGGTCTAAATTAGCCATTACCACTCAAGAAAGATCTTGGCTTCATTGTGGATTGTTCTGTGAAAACATCTCCTCAATGTGCGTGCAAATAAAAAAATATAACAAATGTTGGGAATCATTAGGAAAGGGATAGATAAGACAGAAAATACCATTTTGCCTCTGTATGAATCCATGGTATGCCCACATCTTGAATATTGCATGCTGATCTGCTCATCCGATCTCAAAAAGATATATTGGAATTTGAGAAGATACAGGAAGGGTCAACAAAAAGTATTAGTGATATAGAACAGCTTCCATATATGAGGAGAATAATAAGACTGTTCAGCTTGGAAATGAGACAACTAAAGGGGGATATGATAGAGATTTATAAAATCATGAATGGTGTGGAGAAGGAAATGTTATTTACATCTTTACACAAGAACCAAGAGGTTACCCAATGAAATTAACAAGGAATCTGGTGGCACTTTTAAAGACTGACATTTATTTATCGCATGAGTTTTCATGGGAGAAAATCCCACTTCGTCAGATGCTTGAAGATGGGGAGCTATACAGAATGGGAGCAAAATGAATGCAAAATAAATGAAATTAACAAGGTTTATAACAAACAAAATGAAGTATTTCTTCACACAAAACACAATCAACCTGTGGAACTCCTTGCTAGGAATGTTGAAGGCCAAAAGTATAAGTGGAGTCAAAAAAAAGAATTAGATAAGTTCCTGAGGCATAAATCCATGATCAGGCTGGTCACAGAAGCACTCTCATGGGCGGTACTAAGCTTCAGACTGCCAAATGCTGGGACCGGATGATAGGGAAGAGATCATGCAGTTTCCCTGTTCTCTTCATTTCCTCTGAATCATCTGGCACTGGCCACCATTGGAAGACAGGATACTGGGCTAGACAGATCATTGGTCTCTCCAGAATGGTCATTTTTAAATCTAGATCAGAGGTAAAAGCTCCCAATAAACCATCAACTCTTAATAGACTTGCTGAGATTTAGCTGAACACTTCATTATGAGGCTACAGAGAAAATACTAGTATGGCAAAGTACATCTGGTGTCTGATGTGTATCCAAAGAAATGTGTTATTGCACTGCCCAATACAAACTCACTGATACCACACACATTTCCAGTGTCACAAAGAAGCTAGTGTCTCCTGCTTCCAAAGGACAAGCTAACTGCGTATCTTAAAGGAAACATTGCCAGTCTCTAAAAAAAATCAGTCACATGACGTCACGAATCTGCTGCCTCACACTGGTCCTGGTGTTTCTTCGCGGTTCGCAAGCAAGGCTGACACTCAAATGGTCTCGCGCCCTGTGACTGCCACCGGGAGGTGCTACTAACTAAACCCAGGATTTCCGCACAAAACAGGGATGCTCGCCTGCACCCTGTGAGACGCTACCCCAGCTTCCGTTTCCGGGCCTGCTACCGGGGACCGGATATTGTCCGTCTGTCCCCCAGAAACGTGCTCAGCCCATGAGGCCACCGTACAGTCTCCTGGCCGGAGAGTGGAAATGGGCGTCAGCTCCTGCACACGCCCTCCTCGCAGGATGAAGGCGCTGGTGAGGGCTGGGCCCGGCCTTCGCTCCGAGCCCTGCAGCACCGGACAGGAAGGCGGGGCGGGAGGCAGCCCAAGCCCAGACGGCGGCGATCAAAGGTCACGGGCCGGTCAGGCCTGGGGTCTCCCCTCCCGCCAGGGCATCCCCGCCCCGCGCTCTCCACAGCAGGGAGCTGGCACGTGATTGGCTCCGCCCGACCTACGTAGCCTGGACCAGCACGAGCCTCGCAGCCGCCTGTGCATTGTCATGGCAACACACCACGTGCGTGACGCGAGTGACGCAGGGCTAGCTAGTGGCTGGCCCCGCCACAGCCTAGGGCGCATGCGCGTAAGTACCGCTCCGTCCGGCTGTGCGGTGGGGCCCTGGGAGTGGCAGTTGGGCCTGGGATAAACCAGTTCGGTCCGCTCAGCACCCGTCTGTGCGCTCACAGTTACAGAGCCGCATTCTGGGGCCTGGCCCGACAGACACGCCCACGTTGGCGTATAACGAGCGGCTCCTCAGGAGTGGCCCCGTGCGTGGCGCAATGACGTCACGTGCAACAACCAATGAGCGCGCGGCATGTGGTAATCCTTGTAGAGGGTCGCCCAGCGGAGAGGCGGGGCACGCGCCGGCAGCTCCCTTCCCCCTGGGGGATGCCCCGCTGAGCTTGCCTTAGCCCTGCCCCCCACCCTCCATCCACCTGCGCATGCGCAGACTCCTCCCCCTCCCCCCCGTGCTGGGCTCTGGGCGGGTGGAGCAGGGCCGGAGGCGCCAAGCCGGGTTGGGCAACAGACGCAGAGAACTGGAAGGGACCTCACGAGGTCATCTAGTCCAACCCCCTGCTAAAAAGCAGGACCTCTACCACTAAATCACCCCAGCCAGGGTTTGTCTAACCGAGCCTTAAAAATCTCCAAAGATGGAGATTCCCCCACCTCCCTAGATAGCCCATTCCAATGCTTCACCACCCTCCTAGTGAGAAAGTTTTTCCTAATATCCAACCTTGACCTCCCCAGATGTAATTTGAAACCATTGCTCCTTGTTCTGTCCTCTGTTACCCTCGAGAACAGCCTAGCTCCCTCCTCTTTGGAGCAACCCTTCAAGTAGTTGAAGGTTGCTATCAAATCTCCCCTCAGTCTTCTCTTCTGCAGACTAAATAAGCCTAGTTCCTTCAGTCTCTCCTCATAAGTCATGTTCCCCAGCCCCCTAATCATTTTTGTTGCCCTCCACTGGAATCTTTCTAATTTGTCCACATCCTTTCTGTAGTGGGGAGCCCAAAACTGGACACAGTATTCCAGATGCGGCCTGACCAGTGTCGAATAGAGGGGAATTATCACATCCCTCGATCTGCTGGCAATACTCCTACTGATACAGCCTAATATGCCATTGGCCTTTTTGGCAACAAGGGCACACTGTTGGCTCATATTCATCTTCCCGTCCACCATAACTCCCAGGTCCTTTTCTACAGCGCTGCTACTTAGCCGATCGGTCCCCAGCCTGTAGCAGTGCATGGGATTTTTCCATCCTAAGTGCAGGACTTTGCACTTGTCCTTGGTGAGCCTCATGAGGTTTCTTTTGGCCCAGTTTTCCAATTTGTCCAAGTCTCCCTGGCTCCTGTCCCTGACCTCCAGAGTATCTACCATTCCCCACAACTTCGTGTCATCCGCAAACTTACTAAGCACGCAGTCTATCCCATCATCACAATCATTAATGAAGATGTTGAACAGAACCGGCCCCAGAACCAACCCCTGTGGCACTCCACTCGTTACTGGTTGCCAACTAGACATTGAGCCCTTGATTCCTACTCACTGAGCCCTGTGATCTAGCCAGTTTTCTATCCATCTTACGGTCCACTCATCCAACCCCTACTTCTTTAACTTGCCAATGAGAATGCTGTGGGAAACTATCAAAAGCCTGGCTAACGTCAAGATATACCACGTCAATGGATCTCCCCGCATCCACAAATCCAGTCATCTCATCATAGAAGGCAATCAGGTTGGTCAGGCCCGATTTGCCCTTGGTGAATCCATGCTGACTGTTCCTGATCACTCTATTTTCCTCCCAATGTTTCAGGATGGATTCTTTGAGGACTCAATAGGATTCAATAGGGGACTACCTGCCACAGGGATCTGGCGCAGGCCTGCCTCCCTCTCCCCAGCCTGCACAGTGATGCCGCCTCAAGCAGGACTGCACCCTTGGGTGGCACGTGGCTGCTGGGGTCCGCCTTTCACGCTTCCGCAGGGCACCCTATGCTACAGTAACCGCCAACTCCTCCTAGCACCCCAGCCCAGGACCCCCAGTCCACATCTTATATTAAGCTTTATTGAATTACTTGTGTAAGAATTTGTTTCAGTAAAATGATTTGGATTTAAACTGATTATTTACAGACATAACCTCATATCACCCATAGAGTGCTACATCTCAAAGTATCTACAGTTATTACACTATGTAACAATTCAGATTTTTGAACTTTTATATTCATTAATTCCAATTTGTTGAGAAAGACAGCATGCTGGGCGCTTCAACTATAACTGAACAAGAAGGGGTGGGATGTGGACATGGGGCTGGCCAGGCCACAACAAACTGGAAAATACAAAATGAGTCTGTCAGGAGAAGACGTGTAAGGACAGCTCCTCTACTCCCTTAAAACGGCCAGAGAGATCAGAGCAATTGCATGTCATGTCCTCGAAACCCAGAGAAATCAGCCCAGGGAGAAAGGCACCACAAAGTGACATTTAACTGCAACCACTGAGGCAGTACATGCTGCTTCCCTGAACCAGACCTGCTACTGCAGAATTTTTTCAATGTACATTTTTAAGCACTTATGGCTGTAATGAAAAATTTCTAAATTTGACTTCCCAAGCTTGTGGCCAGTTTGAATCGGCAGCCAAACCAACAAAGTGTAGGGTCCCATCCTAGGAGGTGTCAGGTGCTCCTATTCAGCACAAATCTATTGAAGACCATTTATAATCTTATGTAAATTGACCACAGCTGAAAGCTAATTGCTTCCTCCTGCTTCCTGAGGCCAAAATCACTTTACGTCTGAGAGAGGATCTGAGAACTGTTAACAAGTTGTACTTCAGGGTGGGAGAAATTAATAAATAAATGTAAAAAGCTATTTGTGTGTCCCGCAGGGACAGAGAGACTGGGTGTATGCAGCAGGCAGGGATTACCAAACACCTATAGAAGCTATAGTTCATGGAACATAGTACATCTCCGAAGGTGATATACAGAAATTAAAATACCTGGGGCTTTTGACACAGCAAGCATGTAGACAGTAAGGTTGAGCAGAACCGCCCAGAGGTAATTGGGACTCATCCTCCTGCCCCAACCAGGGATTCTTTTTAAAGATTTTTGCATAAACATTAATGAAACTTCACTTAGTGGAGGTAATGGACTCTCCCCTATCGAAGAGGCACACATGGAGAGACCAGAAGGGACATGTTTGAATATGCAAACTGACTCAGTCAGAGGATATTCAAAAATGGGTCCAGATTACAGCAACAGGGAGTTGGTATCTGGCTGGCCTGACAGTGCCAGTCTGGAGAAATGTATGGTGCCAACTTCTTTGATTTCACTTTATCCTGCTTAGCTTAAGAGATGTATTCAGCTGGAGATGTTAAACAAACCATTAAAAAAAACCCCCCAAAACTAGTTTTGCAGTGTTTTTGTTTTTTTTCTTAATATTGTTATATAGGCAAATCACACCCATCCCTGGAGAAACAAGAACATTTATCTCCAAGGAGAGAGACTCCAAGGTACGTACACCCCACTGAGTCCTGCTCATGGCCAGTAGCAGGGAATGGGCAATGGGATGGATCACACTATGATTACCTATTCTATTTATTCCCTTTAAAGCACCTGGTACTGGACTGTGTTGGGAGTCAGGTTACTGGGCGAGATGGACCATTGGTCTGACCACGTCTGGCCTTTCTTACGTTTGGTACCCAGAAAAAGATATATGCTGATGGCTGTGTGGCCCTCAGGATCTGGCACACAAACTGAAGGGGACAAACTGATGAACCAAGCAGGACACAAGAGTTGGTTGGGAGGGAGGTTGGTCACAGAGACAAACACCTGACTTCAGGTTAATCTAAATTCTGGACAAACAAGAATTCACATCTCAGATTGACCCACAGAACTTTGTGAGTGCCCAGAGAAAAGATTTTTCCAAAATTTGGGAGAGGCACAGGTTCTGCAGGGCCACAAACAGCAAAGAAAAATCTGTCAGATGGTGGTGGCTGGGGTGGAAAAGTTACTAAGACAGAGGCCAAAAGAGTTTTGAATCTCATGCGCCCCAGCTCTGGGAGCTTTGTTTGGTAATGCACAGATGAAATCCTCGCTCTTACCCGTCCATCCCCACTCATATTTGTTTCACCTGCCTGCTAAGTTTTACCTTAACCCAAGACTGAAAGCTCACTGTGACTGTATGTGTGTGCACAGCTCAGCCCGGCAAGGCTCTCATCTGGCTGGACAACAGACAGGCATGTCCTATTCTCTGCTCCTTGTGATCCACTGTTCCAGGCATTCACAATCCAAGTTATACTCTGTTCTAGACATGGTCTGTTCAGCCATGCAGGGCTGGTGTGATTCAGTCCTGGAAAATCTCCTATCTCGACAGTGGGCAACAAGAGGGTAATAGGAAAGCAAAGGCACTCACCCCAGTGCTCAATATGGGGAACACTGCTGGGAGAACAAAGGGGAGAACCCCACCACTCTGAGAAACAAGGAAGTGAGGGTTACCAGAGCCCTGCTCAGCAGAGGTGGGGGAGAGGGAGAACTCCCTTAGTCCTCTTTCTGAGAGAATGGATGGGGGCTTGGTGGAAGAGTCTAGGGTAGGGTTGAGTACAGTTCCATTCAGTTTGGAAAGAGTGCACCAGAGGAGCTGGTTACTTCACAGAGCCTGGGCCCAGTTTGATCCCCTCTTCCAAATGCTTACCCACTGGGGCTCCCGGCCCCATGGTTCCTCTGCTCTGCTCTTTTGGAGGCTGTGGAAACACTTCATGATTTCCTCTACAACTTCGTGTGGGAGATCACTAAAGAGTGTGAGCCCCATGCAGGAAAATTTAAAAGGAAGAAACTCAGTTGCAGGGGCATATTTTGAGTTGTGTTTGAAGCTGAGATTAAGATGAGGAAGATACAACTGTCAATGAGATGGAGCCTTGAACTGCTTCAGCTTTGGGAAAAATGTGGGGAAAAGCCAATTTTTTCTGAAAAAGAAGCTCCTGTGCCACCCCGTGTGACATAACCTGTGCTTAGTGTGGGTAGTTTGTGATGGCGACCATGTACAAGGGATGCTCATCCAAGTGAAGCACTGTCTCAGAAAAAACAAAAATTAACATTCCCCTTCAGCATGTCAGTACTTTGCTATTTTGAAGATATCTACCGATCCAGTTCAGAACAGCAAAACAGCTACAAGCCAGAGGGGAGAAATGGGTACCAGGCCTTCATTGTGCTTTCCAAGGGTAGGACAGAATCTGACCACAGAGAGGGTCAGACGTATATCTAGGTTAGAGGAACTTCAGTAAGGCCCATTTGCCCTCTCCCTAAGCCATTCTAACTTCAGTCTGAGAAAAAGAGAGTACAGTTCCATAGACAATGGACTAGGACTGGGTTCAGCCTCCTGGGGCAATGTTTTGAACGGGTGAGCATGTTACTCCCATTAGCACTAATATGAGGCGCACACAAGCACTGAGAAAGACTAGAACCCTGAGACAAAGACACTTTCTCCTTCTCCCCCTCAGTCTATTTCTCATCCCTACATTCTGTATTCCTGGGTACCAGATGTAACGCCTTCAGTGCTCTGGTGCCTTATAGTGGGAAATGCTCCTCAGCTCAGGCCTTGAACAGATGGGCAGCACAGCTGGGAGGCTGCTGCTACAGCTGTGTTCTGAAGTAGTACTCTCTGGTCCAGGGGTGTAGTGACCTCTCTGTTAGGGTTCATTAGGGTTCTTCCTGTCCCATATAGTGCTGCAAGAGAGCCCAGAAAGCTCACACACTTTCTGTCCAGCATTACCATGGCTACTGTAGCGTGGGCTACTCCCGTAATAGAGAGGTGGTTATTCAATGTTCAGGTCATCAGTCACAGCACTAATCTCTCCCATTCCTGGTGCTAGTACCAAAATGAGGCCTCATGTGAAACCAAGTGTGGTCTCTCTTTGTTCCAAAGCTCTTCTGTTATCCAGCTCTTCAACAACAGTGTTTGGAAACTTGGCACATTCACAGCATGTGGAAGAAGCTGCCTGGTATCTCTCGGAGATTTGGAGAAACCCCCTCCAGTAAAGTTCATTTTAAAAAAAGGAAAAAACCTGTAAAAAATATTCTCTGAGACGTAAGAATGGTGGTAGCTTTGCATTTTCTTGGCCACCTCCTCCTGTGTCGCATGCCTCCTCCCCAGAGTGCTGGTTCCGAAGGCAGTGGGACACCTTGTGTGTAACTACGAAGCCCCAGTGAGCAGCACCATCCACCTTGGTTCAGCCAGCCAAGTGTTTGTTTGGGTCATAAATCAGTGACTTTGTTCTCCACAGCAGCTGCGATCTGCTGCAGTCGGTATCCCAGCTGCATCTTCTGAGCTGTTGGGTCTTCTTCCAAGGCTGTGATGATCTGCAACAAAAGTCAGTTCACTAGCAACCTCCCTCATGCACAGAATACTGTTACGAGCAGATTGCCCTTGCCGAGAGCAAGCCACCCTCAACACTGCTGAGGGTTGTGGGAACCACAGCGACAGGATCTCTCAGTTGGACTTCCTGTAGCCTTGCCCTCCTGATGGTGGTATCCCTGGGTCCTGTATGTTTTCCTCTTTACCACCACCTACACATCCCCCAAATAACATTCATCCCTTTTTGGCTTTTTTCCCTTGGGGGGTAGGTGGGTGAGGAGGGTGTTAAAAATGTTTTTGTTTACCAACTGAAAAAAGGTTCTGCAAAAAACCGCAGGGGAGGTGCCAAAGAAAACATCTTCATTTTAACAGCCAATACAAATTGCTAGGTGAGAACAGTGTAGCCACTTGACATCATTTCCTCTGTTGCATACAGTATTGTTGTAGCCATGATGGTCCCAGGATATTGGACAAGGTCAATGAGGTTATATCTTTTATTGAAACAGCTTCTGTTTGGTGAGAGAGGCTATGTACACATGATCACTTTATTGCGCGATAAGGCTCTTTAACACGCAATGAAGCTGCCTGTGTACACACGATCATTTTTCTTGTTGCGCAGCAACACCCTCTTGCCTCGCAACAGTTAAACCACTCAAACGAGAGTGGTAAGCATTACTGCGGGACAGCTGTTCCACAGTAATGCTCGTGTGGATGCTTTGTGTGCGGTAGACAGCCTCTGGAAATGTCCCAGAGTGCCAATTGAGGCCACTCTGGGACATTGGAGCTGTCAAATATGTCAATTTCACTGCTCTGGCTGAGCAGTGAAATTGACTATTATGGGAGCTGCCAGGTTCCGCGGCTCCCCTGGACTGAACTAGGGGGCTGGCCCTGCCGGTTCAGGCCAGCCCCCTAGCTCAGTATAGGGGTTTGGGTGGCGGCAGGGGCTTCCGCCGCCACCCAAAGCCCCGGGGCTGAGCTAGGGGGCTGACTATGGGCAGTGCATGGTGGGACAGGTGCCCACCATGCACTGCTCTTGTATCGCAAAGGAGCGTTCACACGGGTGAATGCTCCTTTGCGATATAAGGAGAACGTGTGTACACACGAAAGTGCTATATTTATAGCGCTTTCCTTGTCCCACAATAGCTTATTGCGGGACAAGTTTGTCGTGTGTACATAGCCTGAGACAAGCTTTCAAGCTTAAACTCACCAAACAGAATTTGGTCCAACAAAAGATATTACCTCAGTCACATTGTCTCTCTAACGTCATTTTCTCAACAGCTGCAAGTATACAAATACATATCTTTCATGCTGTAAATGTAGCCAAGTCATTATTCTTAAGTGCAAAAACCAGGCATTTCATTACAACAACCCAGCCTTAACTCTCCCCCAAAATAGATCATATTCTTTCATCAGTAATCTCAAATAACACAAAGCCCTTCTGAAAAAGAAACAAAAATTAAATATGTAAACATTCATCAGTTTCATATGCAAATCCTCATGCATAATTTTAACCATAAAATCAATACATTTTACCCATTAAAATGCATATAAAAGTATCAAGAAACTGCAATCACAAGTATTTCTTTTGTCAATAGATAAATGTCTGAACTGATCATATTTTCCTTTTAAGCTACTTTTTAAACTAAAATCAGACCCCAAAAAATCAAGGTAACAAAAATACCTTAATAAAACCCCAACAATCCCCAGGAGAGAGGTAAGGCTCTTTTGCTGTGACAAAATATATATTTCCTTCTATTTGATGATGATAATTAATCAGGCTGAGATTTTAAAACTCAGCACTGCAATGCCTGATTTAGGAATCTAAATCTCAGTTTTAAAAGGGATTTCGGCACCAATGTGATTTCAGCTCTAAGTACCTAACTCGCTTTGGAAAGTAACTTCAATCAGTTAGATGTTGCAACACTGAATGCAGTATTGCCTAAATACCTTTAAAAATGCCGGTCTATCTACTATGTGGGCAGTGGAACATATGATGTTGTCATGGGATGCACCTCCCCAACACCCCTGTAATGTGATCTGGAACCCATCTTCAAAGCATCTGACAAAGTGGGATTTTCTTCCATGAAAGCTCATGTGATGAATAAATTTGTTAATCTTTAAAAGTGCCACAGGACTCCTTGTTGTTTTGATGAACTAGAGGGGTCTGCAACCTGTGGCTCTGGAGCCACATGCGGCTCTTTGGCTGCCCCCTTGCGGCTCTGGGCTCCCCCAACCACCAGGGTACCCTGCAGGAGGCCCATGCCTGGCTCTGGGCTTCCCCCAGCCACCAGGGACCCCACGGGCAGCCCATGCCAAGCTCCAGGCTCCCCCCCCTGCATAAGGGGACCCTGCAGCAGAAATCCTGGCTCACCTCCCTGCACCTCCCACCAGTAGGCTACACCCATTGTGGCTCTCAAAACACTTTGTTATTGAAGGAATTTTCAAAAATGGCTCTTCTTATCTTTTGGGTTGCAGACCCTTGAACTAGACTAATACAGCTACCCCTTTGGAACTTTCCTGTGACTCACCTGGCCTTAAGGAGGAGGGGAAAAGTCATGCTTTAAACTGGTCAGGGGCTTTTTGCCAGGGAATCTCCACCTTAAAACATCTCCACCTATGAGCAGGTTTTGGGCCCTGCCCCAGGAAGGGCACAAACTAGCTGCAAAACCATCGTCAGCCAGCCATGTGAGTAAGATTTAAATGGGCTACAACAGTAAACTTCAGGTTAGAGTGTGTATGTATATGCCAGTGTGCATTCTCTTTTGTTTAATAGTGACTAACTCCTAAGGAGTTCATGATTGTGCACTGACTTGCTATATACTCACTTAAAATTATGCTTTAATCAATACATTAGTGTTTGTTTTATCTAAAGCTGTATGAATCTTAGAGAGTGTGAAGGAGCAAAAGCTGTTTGCATTTTCAGTTTCTTTGTTAAACTGAAAAATCGGTGTATATGAGCCTACAGTAATCTGGGACGAGTCCTGATCCCTGTAGGATCTAAGATCCCAGTGGGGCATCTGAGGTGCTCGCTGGGGGATCATCCTGAGTGGTTGAAAAGCACTGCCTGAGACTGATTACATGCAGGAGGCTGGTGTGAATTGACCCAGGAGTAAAGTGGGGTTGTGGTCCAGGAGTGGGCGATCAGGGAGGCACAGCAGCACACCAGACCAGATTCCAGGAGGGGAACGTCACGGATGGTCTTACCCATTCAGGTTTGGACAAGTAAGCAAGGGTTGCACTCACCTGGTCATAGTATTTGTTGATGTATTTGTAGAGTTCATGCAGAGCCACCGTGGAATTGAGTTCACCTGAGTAATTCTGAGGTAATATAACAAACACATAAATTAGCCAAAATCTCTGGAAGGTACCAAAACAATTGTTCACCCAAGTTCTGCTGCCATGAATAATGCTCCAGAGGGCTTCTAAACCCAGCTTGGAAGCAACAGCAAGAGGGATTTAGGGAAAAAGCTAGAAGGTAACAGCTGTGGGACACCAAGGTCATGTTTAAGAGGAAACGGACCCGAAACCCAGTTGTTCAATGTTTTCCTCTAAAACTTTCCACTGATACTATCCAGTGCAGAGCCCTGGCTGTAGCAGTAGTGTTAGGATTAGTACAGACAAGGCACGAACACCACTGTTTTTTAATCACCATGTAGTCTAGACCTCCTCTGAGCAGGGTCATGATGCCTGGTCCCTGCCACCAATAACATCAGAATTCTGGTGGGAGCAATGGAAAAAAGGCTAATTCAGACCCCGTGTCTGAGAGTCAGACTCCCTGCCCTTTGGGATCCCATAGAGAATGCACAGATTTTGGAAATAAGTTGCTTTATTTACCCTTGACAGCTCAGCCAGGGCAGAGTTCATCTCCTGGTCGCTGGCAGAGATGGTCTGGCGAATGTCTGCATAGTACCTATGCAACGGGAGTGCAAGGTGATTACTGCATTACCTGCTCTTCCCCCTGTGAACCAACCCTGCTGTCCCCACATGCCCACTCAGGCGTTACCTTTCTACCATCTGCTTGTAGCGAGGAATGTCCCGGGCATAGAGCAACTTGTTGATCGGTGAGTCCTTTGAAGGCCAGAAACAAAGTGACAGGTTACACCAGCCAGGACCATGAAGAGTAGACATATATCCTGGGTTCCCATAGGGGCAGGCAGCCTCCATCCCTCCCTGCTCTTCCAGAGATGGGCAGAACCTGCCCCTCCCACACAAAATGACAGGGCAGGGAAGACCTGTCCCATGCCCCAGGATCCACAAGTGTTGCCAGTCATGAAAACATTTCTCAACATGAGTACAGGCTGTGGAATAAGCGCCTGAGAGAACAGCCATCACGTAGCTGTGTCCAATCTGAATCTCTTCGTGTGAGGCCTCCAGGCGGATACTCTCAATATCTGTTATTTTATGGACGCTGGCAGCAGTACCCTAATAGGCCTAACGGCAAGCAGAGGGAATGTACTGTGCTAATGTTTAAAGGAACAGGAAAGGATTCCCTCAAGTGTCAGGCAGGGCAGCCCACCCATTAACGTAGGGGAAGGAGACCCTGCCATAGGTCTAGGCCTGCAATAGAAGCACAACAGGCCCCAGAGAACTCAAATTCATGTCTTTACTTCCAAGGCCCTTTCCCATCTACCACAATCAGTTTCTTTTCATGGCTGTTCCTTCTGTGTCACCTATACATGCTCTCTGGCCTGCCTCCTCCTCACAGCCTTAGCCATGCATGGAGCGCCCTCCCGGAGTGTGTTCCATTCATCTGCAGTCATTAGCCCTCAGTAAAGAGAAAGAGAACGGTCACACATGGTTTCCTTTCATCGCTAAAAAGGGGGTGATAAACACCACACAGGGCTGAAGCTGGAGCTGCCACAAGCCGGCAGAGCAATACAGTTCTGTCCAGGTTTGGTATTTAGTAGTTCCTGCTTCTTGGTTCCTCTCCCCTCTATCTCACAGCATTATTTATCCCAGTACCAGAGGACAAATCACTCTATTTTTCCTCATTCTTTTGTTACAGCCAGCCACATTTCAACATCTACAGGAAATTGGCTGGCTGAAAATTGTATTTAATCCAATTTCCAAGACGAGTCATACTGCCCTTCCTTCCCCACACTGTGAATTAGCCGTGTGTAATCCTGTCATGGAGGGGCAAAGGACTGTCAGGAGGCTGCAGACAGGGGTGCTGGATCACTGAGTCCAATCTTCTGCTATCACAGACAGCTGTCATAGAATTCGGTTTGTAATCTTAAATGAGTTGGTTTGTTTGGCCCCATTAGTCCTACTGGAGACTATTCCAGAACCTCACTTCTCTGATGCTTAGAAGCCTTCTTCTAATTTCCCACCTCCATTTCTTCATGACCAGTTTATACCCATTTGGTCTTTAGCTCAACCAATTCTTTTCCCCCATACATTTATAGTTAACAATCATAACCCCTCTCAGCTTTCATTTCACTGGACTAAAGCCATAAGGGACAGTACCCAGTGTGCAATGAGAGTTGAGAAGGGACCCAATCTGTCTGCGGGAATGGAATAACAAGCTGTTCTTCTCCACACTCAGCCTGCACCTCCCTTAGAGCGTGACAGAATTTAACCATTCACTGTGTTGAAACTCTGCCTGCTCCTCCCCACTTCCATGCTTACCCGCCCCAGCTTGTGGTCAGCAATAGTACAGGAGTCCATGAAGGTCTGGGCAATAACCAGCAGCACAGCATCTACATTGTCTGATGTCTGCACATCAAACACAAACTGAGGATTTTTGATGATGTTGATCCAGAATCTGAGGGGCAAGCTGCAGAGAAGAGAGGAGAGATAAGGAGAGGTGGAGCTGGGTAGCATAGCAAAATGAGCCTACACCAAGGAACGTACTCCCTGCTTATTGCAAAGCACTTCAACATCAATATGCAGTTCCCAATTCAGCTAGAACAGAACGTTCCCAAGCCACTGAGACCTGGCCACAGAGATGAAACCTACTGGAGAGCCCAGCAGCCAGTGCTGTGACTTCAGAAAAAGGCACAGATGAGCCTGTAGGAAGGCAGAATCTCTTTTGCTGTCAGAAGTTTCACTCTTAACACACGACATTCTCAAAAAAGCCATGTGGCAAGTCTCTCTCAAACCCCAAAGTCTATGGACAGCCAAATGTATGTTGAGCTTCGGGCTGCGAATGAAAACTGTGAGGGTTAATAAGGCCACTCTGCAAATTAGGAAATCCCATCTCACTGTATTGCTGAGTCATTAATCTACTCTGTTACAAGCACATCTCCAAACAGATCTAGGGCTGTGCCTTCTCAATCTCATTTATTGCAGACCACATTTTTACAGAGAGACTGTCTCTTGAGCACCTTCCCCATCTCACTCATCACCACTTAACATCCTCCTCGCGGCTACAGAAATTGCTCGCATGTAGGACAGCACACCTGTATTTGTAGGTGTCTTTAGCACACTAAGTGCTTTGGCCTCTGATGGAGATATCACTTACCTGTTCAGTAATTTAAGTTAGATGTTTTGCCCCTATGAGTGCTCCATCATAAGATGAACACATGCTCATGCACTCTCAACTGGAGATTTGAGTTAGCAGAGTCTGCACCTGCACATTACACAGCCTTCTGCTTCAGAGCAAGAGTAGATATGTAGGTGTAAACCCTCAGCCACTCCAGTTCCTTTTC
This sequence comes from Pelusios castaneus, assembly GCA_007922175.1. Taxonomy (NCBI): domain Eukaryota; kingdom Metazoa; phylum Chordata; order Testudines; family Pelomedusidae; genus Pelusios; species Pelusios castaneus. The sequence goes on from ML685770.1 coordinate 28,419,468, forward strand.
AACCACAGAGCCCAAAGAGTCTCCACAAGAAAGAGGAAGAAGAGCAGAGCTGAAGCACCGAGCAGTGGTTCCCAACCTCTTTGGCTTGAGGGCCACAAATATCATTTTTACAGCCCTGAAGTACCACCAGCCTCTGCCAGCTGGCCCCACAAAAAGCAGTTTGCCTTTTTACTCACTGATCTCCCATCTCCCTGGCTGCAGCAGGGCAACTGTATGCAGGGCTGTCCTGTGGGGGGAGCGGGGCCCAGGGACAATTGGCCAAAATGGGGCCCCATCCCCAATGCTGGAAGGGAGCGTGGCTGCCCGACCGGCCCGCTCTGCCCCCCAGGGAGCCGGCCCTGGGCCAGGAGGCCGAGGCTGCCGGCACAGGGAGCCAGCCCCGGCCCCGGAGGGCCGCACCACAAACCAGCTGGCACTGGCCTCACACCCGGAGCAGAACAATCAGGCGCTGGCCCACCCCATACCCAGAGGCAGACCAGCCAGCCCAGGGGTGGGGTGGGAGCACGCAGCCCAGCCTCTGGCCCACAGGCTCTCTCAGTACCCCCCAGTGCTCTGGGGGCTGAGCGGGGTGCCAGGGAGAAGATTAAAGCAGGGGCTATGTGGCTGTAGCCTGGGGCCCACCTTCAGACCAGGGCCAGGAGTGCAGCCCCTATTGCCCCTGCATTAATCTGGCCCTGTCAACCGCATGCCCCTATTGCCAAGAAGGTTAGCGGCATATTGGGCTCCATTGGTAGAAGTGCTGTCAGCAGATAGAGGAAAGTGATTATTCCCCTTTTATCAAGATGGACTGAGTCCTGGCAAAATGAGCAGCCTCTCCCAGAGGAGGATGCACCCTGGAATCTTTGTAGTAAGCTAGCATAGATCCAGACACCCACTGACAGTGCCTCTATGTTGAAATCAGCTGGCCCCTCACCTTCTCAGCAAAGAAAGTGAGGGGTCAGGGGGAAACCCTGAAGATTTAGCAGAGTGGGGGTAAAAGGTGAGTGCTTGCCTTACATCCCTGGTATGGACACTAATCACTTCCCTCAAAGAATGACATTTAGGCTAAAAACACTGGAAGTCGAATGTCCTGGTTGATATGAAACTCTGAGGCGATCTTAGGCAGGGAGAGATGATGAAGTCATTGGATCACTTTACCAGGTAGTGTCAGGGATGGGGAGGAGAGAGATGACATCAGCCATGAGTGTGCCTGTCTCTTGCCCACCCTTCTGTCCGATGTTATGGATACCAAGAATAAAGTTTTGGACAAGAGGCGGAGGAACGAACAAGCAGTCATAGACTCAAAATGGAGGTTCCTTAAAATGTTGAGGTCCCAAGCAGGAATGGCGTCCTTGACATGAGGGAACAGACAAAGCAGACCTTTAAGGAACCTGACTGTGGTGGGGTGGGAAAGATAGAAACTCCCTAGATAGGAGAGCAGAATACTGCAATGGCAGCCACATATTTGAAACGATATGAACTTGTAAAAGTCAAGTGGGTTTCTCAGGAATCTCGAGGAGGAGGGGTATGCTAACATAGCTCGGCTTGTTAGGGAAGAACTCAGCCATTTGGAAGTTTGTCCTAGGGAGAAGACCCATTGTTTGGCTGATCACCTATTCAAAGCCTCTTCAAAGACCCCCCAAACTGGATAAAGGACTCACTCAAGAGTGCTTACTGACTTTGGCCATTAGGCCACACCACCCCAGCCCCCAAAGGCAGTCATTCTGATTCATCCCCACAAGCCACACATCTGGGGGGCGGGGAGGGGATAGATGGGTAGACTGCAACCCTCGGGGTCACTTTGCAGCCTTGTCATCCTCTAATTTTCCTTCTGAAGGGTGGTGGGGTGAGTTTACCCCACAACAGGAACCAATAGGAAAGGGGAGAAAATAAGCCAGTAAATATCATAATGCCTCCATATAAATGCATGGTGTGCCCATACTATGTGCAGCTCTGGTTGCCCTAAATAAAAAAAAAAGATACATTAGAAATGGAAAAATACTGAGAAGGGCAGCAAAAAAGATTAGGAGTATGGGTCAACTGCTTTACAAAGAGGGAGTAAATAGATTAAGACTGTTCAGCAACTCTACACAGTAAGAGAGCTAAGGAATAGCTTTTTCACCCCAGCAACTCCAGTCATTTGACTTTCTTATCAGATGTGTGGGTATGGGTGGGGTGTAGTATGAGAATTTGATATGTTATGATCTTTTCTCTTTCATTCAACATCTACCACTAAAGAGCTGGGGGAAACAAACCAAGGTAACAAAGAAGGTACAAAAGCAACGGACACTGCTGTAAGCTGTCTCAAGACAAAGGCAGCCTCTGTATGTGAGAATATATAGTGTGCAGATGTGGACCTACAAACATGGCCAACTAAAATCTCAAATCAACTGTGCCTGGGTGCACTTACCCTACAGTAGAACACTCAAAGGGACTCATTCAAAGAAGACCAAAGGTAATCTCACACACTACTTCTCATCATTTCATCTCCCCCAACTCATCTCTTCTGTTTCTCTCCAATGGAAAGAGGAGCTGCCAGAACCATGTGACCAGCCAGCTTTCCATAGACCTGCAGAAACTACTCTAGGCAGAAATTACCCATACCTGCTGATAGTGGGAAGACAGAGTGAGGGCAGCAGATTCAATGGATGTTACTAAGCATGCTCAATCCATGTGAGCACCCACAGTAAAAACCAGCAGCAGGTTTGGGGGGGGCATGCACCTCCCCACACATCACCTCTGACTCCAGGGACCAACGTTTGGGATTCCCTGCTCTGGAGAAGTGTCAGGCTGCAACTTTGGCCCCATACCTATTTGTCTTCCAGATGTGAATGGTCTCAGGGTCCAGGATTCCATGATGCATTGCTTGGTCATCTAACAGGTCAAAAAAATATTTGACAGCAAGAGGAACAGGGCGGCTGGTACTGAGGATCACTTGGAACAGGTCATCCACAAACTTCTGCAGAGTCCCCTGTGGACAAGCCAATGTTAGTGTAAAAGCAATAGGAAGAAAGTAAACTAAAGAATTCAGCCTCTGGGAAGGGAAAAGATTCTCCTAAACTCCAGGGCCAGAAGTGACCATCCAACCTGATCGCCTGTATAATACAGGCCATTGAACTTTTCCAGTGTAATTCCTAGAGGAAATGTTACAGAAAAACATCCAATTTTGATATCAACTTTTTCTTTAGTTGTGGGCACCAGAACTGGATGCAGCATTTCAGCAGCAGTCATGTCATGCCAAATACTGATGTAAAATAACCTCTGTAGCCTACTCAAAACTCGTGTTTATGCATCTCAGGAGCACATTTACCCTTCCGGCCACAGCATTGCACTAGGAGCTCATGTTCAGCTGATGAGCCACCATGACAACTAAATCTTTTTCAGAGTTGCTGTGTCCCAGGATAGAGTCCTCCATCCTATGAGAATGGGTTACATTTTTTGTTCCTTGACATATGTATTTACATTTATCCACACTAAATTGTATGGTTTGCTTAAGCAGTTTACCAACCAATCCAGAACACTCTAAATCAGTGATGTATCCTCTACATTAAACATTGTGTGTAGTAAATAATGAAATGTGAAAATCCCATCAGTAATGATTTTGTTTTCTGCTAGGTCAGAAATAAAAATGTTAAACAAACGAGGAGTCTGGTGGCACTTTTAAAGACTAACAAATGCATTTATCGCATGAACTTAGGTGGGAGAAAATTCCACTTTGTCATCATTTTTTTTTAGTATGTCTGAAAACTCTTGGTACTTTGTGGAACATGCAGCACAATGTACTTTGTATGGAATGAGCAGCATGGAGACCCACTCTGTTTTCCAAGCATCTCTTCCTGTTTCTGAAGCCTGGGCAAATCATGTGACCTGAGGTTCTGGAGGCATTTGTCCTGGCAAAACTTAGAATTAAATGTCACAGTGTGCTGAGCACAAGAGATATGCAGGTCATGTTTCATCAACCAGCAGATTCAGAGTCTCAGAGGGAAGTGTGGGGACTGGATCGGGCTAAACAGGAGGAGTTTAGTGCTCTCCAACCATTAACCTTAATATTATAGTTTTCTAATTGATCAGGGCAGAGGTGAACTGCGATCTCTCCACTGTCTCAATGAAGTCAGGGATGGTCTTAGGTTGTGTAACTCAAGTTGTAGATGCAGGGACATTTTCAATGCATCAGTATTGGCATCTGGAATGATGGATGGGGAAGTTTAATGGGGTCTTCTCTGCTACCCAGACTCAGCTCCGTTACTGAGGTTCAGCATAGTAGTTTCCCAGACCATGTCACTGGGGATTTAGCAGGACAGATGGACACCTCTTGACCTGTACTACCATAGTAGAACCACCGGTGTTCCTGTTAGGAAGGGTCCAGTTGGGTGTATTCCATGTCCACCTGCATGGGCTCAGGGGAGGGGGCCTTTGCTGCAGGTGTGGACAGTGCCTAGATATGGCATGGAAGCTTTCCTCCTGAGTCACTGCGCACCAGGCTGATGGTGATTCAGAAGTATAGTTCAATAAATTATCTAGATACACAAGAGGCTCCATGAGTGGCAAGCTCATCTTTTATTTCCTTGCTGAGGCCAAGACAGATTTACTATACCTGGGCTGGCTCAATCCAAGCCATATTTGCTGCCAGACATCAGAACCAGGCTGCATATAATGCAGCCGAGCCTGAGACCTGCTGGACTCTCTGTAGGACCACCTCTGCATACTGTAGATCATCAAATGTCATCATAAAAGGCTCCAGGGAAATGTCCCAAATGGCCTGATCCATCAAGCAGGTGGTGTTGGGCCATGGCAGGAAATAGGCCCTGCACTGGCTCATAAAACCCTGGAACTTGCTGGGATCCAATCATAGTGCACTCTGATAGAATATCATGGGTTTGTGTTCTGAATGCAACATGGGCCATGAGAGACATTCTCCTTGCAGTCCTGTGATCTGCTCTCACAGGGTGCAGTTTTCTGCCTGAAGCTGGTCCACTGCAGCCTGTAAGGCTTGGTTTTTTCCCTGTAGGCTAGTGACTTGCTTCAGGAAGTTCAGTGACCCCCTAGGGCTCCTGTAGTACTGTACATGTGGTCTCCTTCTGGCAGCATAAGCCTAGGAAGAGACCAAAACTGTCTGACCAAACGGTAATGCCCAGTGGTTCAAGTTGGCTAGGGGCAATCCAGAGCAAGAGTTAAATGTTTGCAAGATGGTCAGGTAGTCAGCAGTCAATCCATATCACAGGCCATCCAGAGCAGTGGCTGGAGTTCTCTCCGAGCTCAGTAGCTAGAATATCCAATCCAAAGAGCTCGGTCAGTGGGTTGGAGATGAGGCTGGACAAGGTGGCAAGGCAGCAGAGAAAGGTGGCTAAGGGAGAAAGCAGCAGCCAGACTCCTGTAGGCCTTTAGCAACACGGGCTCTGGGCATCGCCATGGGCACAGCTATGGCTAGTGTCTAAGGACCTGGTGGGCTGTGTTCAGTACTGAGGTCCTGAAAATTGTTTGAGGTGCTATAGGTTTTCGAGGGGTCTCCCTGGACTTCCTCATTCTTGTGGAGAGTGTCTAGCACATGGCTACCATCAAGACAAAACAGACAGTGGCTGTGGCCGTCTGGGAGTGGAATGAGACCTTTGCAGGACGAATGTGGTTTGAAGCTGAAGGACTCAATCTGTCATTTTAGCCCAGATAGAGGCACTGAGAACCAAGGGATAAATCAAATTTAGCTTTTGGGGTTTTTAAAATATGTCTAAAATAAAATAAAATGGGGAATTTTGAGGAGCATTCCCATAGTACCTAAAACTTTGCGGATGAAGCTGACTCCACCAAGGACCAAGCAAATGGTGCTCAGTCAATCTTGCTGTCATTGGGGCAAGAGGGGACTGCTCTGCCTTTTATGCCACTGGGGCATGAGCCGGTGCACAGTGCAGGCACGGCTCAATGGACATTGAGTCTAAAAGAATCTGATCTCCCACGTACAGGGCACAGCATCTCCAGTGGGGTCCACACACACACATCCTCAAAGACGAGCTGGGAACCCCTTAGAAGGGTGTTGTAAGGCTGACTCCTTCAGCTTGAGTGACTCAGATATTGTGGGGCTGCGACCACAGAGAAGTCAACAAATAAATACCTCAGTAAGCTGGGCAGCAAGGAATTCTTTCCTCATGTGCAGTGCTGCAAAGCTGGCAAAACACATCCTGGGGCTTGAGCGTTTACTGGCCATGATCCAAAGCACCAAGCCTTGGCCATTGGAGAAAGAAGTACCCTAGGCATGACCCAGTTTAGATAATCTACCACTATGTTCTTTCCTACCTTCATAGAGAGGAGACGTGTCAAATAAATTTCAGGAATGGCCTTGGCTCGCTCCCGATCCCGTAAGCTTCCTCTCCTGTGCTTGGGGAGCTCTGGCTCTTCAGTTGGTTTTACTAGGTGCCAAAGTTTCATTCCACCCTCATCTGCATCCTCCAGCATCGGAGTTTCTGAAACATAAATGCTAATGACATCGCTAGGTTCTCCTCAGAGACTGACCACAATGCTCGGAGCCACTTGCCACCCTTACAAGACAGAAGATTTCCCTGTACCAAGGGAGCTAGGATTATTAGTTGGGGGAGCCTGTTAGCTGTTTATTGTGCCCAGCTTTGGAGGTTAACAACTGGCGTATTCTAGCTTAAGCCATTCTCTCATGGCTGGCCCTGCCTCCATTCACTCTGCTCCTGTTTTTAGGGGGCCTCTAGCTCTCAGACACTTCCTCAGCCCCCAAAGCTGACAGTTCCTATAGTCTGGCAATGCTAAAAGTGAGGAGGGTGTAAGTCATGCAGTAGCTCTTGGGGGTTACCATAAAACGAGGGCAGTTGCCTGGGAGAAGTCCTTGTTTGCTAGCTGATGGGCTATTTTATGAGACTGGAATGTTAAGGGTTAATGAGACTCACTCTCTCCAGGGATGTAATCCTGATTCTCCCTGGGGATGTGTCTGGTCAGACGTGGGACCAGAGCTACAGTTGCTCCATCAGGCACCTGTGCACAAGCAGAAGTTGGGGTAACAATAATATTCTCCTTCTCAGTGTAACAGGCAGACTTTATACAGTACAACATCCTAGACTAGGATACAGGTCACCAGGGTTCCATTCCTGGCTCTGCTACTGACTCGCTCTGATGATCTTGGTAAATCTCTTCACTACTCCATGCCTCAATTTCACCATCTGTAAAATGGGGATAATGATACCTGGACCACAAGGACTGTGAAGGTCAAAGATGCCTGTCAAGTGCTTTCAGGAAAGGTATTTTAAATACTATTTTTCATTCTCAGAAGCCTGATCCCAGCTCAGGAGACCATCACCTCCTATACTGGGCATGTAGCCTTTATACTGGTTTCAACAAGCGAGAAAAGTACACAGCTGCAAGCCTGCAACGTGGTGCCTGGACAATGACAGCAATGAGAGACAGTCTAGTGCAACCCAACTTCTATGTCGTTGAATAGAAGGTGATATGGAGAAAGGAGGAAAAGAAAGCAGTGAGCAGTATAGAGGGCAAGTGATAGCAGACACTTTGGAGAAGGGTGCATTAGGAGAAGCTACAGAAGAAATGGGAGATGATGGTTCATTCTGGCCTTAATATCAGTTACTCAGAGTGAAGGGCTGAAAAACACCACCGCTGTTTCCTAGCCCTTCAAAGGTTCCAAGTGCCCACAAAGGGGGACACAGGACTGTTTCCTCACATTCCCACAACCCTTCTGTGACTGCTGCTTGGTTCTTTGACGGTGACAAATCTACACTAGGAGTAGAAAGCTGTGCACCAAATTTGCTTTCAATTGTAAGTGAGCTTGCGAACAGGGACTGCAAACAGGGGAGTTTGCGAGGGAAGGAGAAGGAGAAGCCCTGAGAAGGAGGCGAAGGAGATCCCCTTGCTGAAGAAGCAAGGGAGAGAGTGAATTGCTGACCGTGTGTGCTTGTGCTTGTGCCTTTTTTTCCCCACAGGTGATTTCTGTGAATTGTCAGTTACTGTGTGAGTTGGGATTGTGATTGTGTGATTGTCTGGGGGCTGTTTGTACCATTGTTCTCTGCTCAGCCCTGCTCAGCTCAATCAGCCTTGTGATCACCCTTCCCCTGTGTGCTTAACGAGGGGCAAGGGCTGACCCAGGCAGAGAAGGCCTTAAAAGCCAGTGGCTGAGCGACCAAGGGGAGCTTGCGAACAGGGACTGCAAACAGGGGAGTTTGGGGGAAGTTTGTGGTTTGTGTAGTTACTATGGTGAAGAGGACCCGCACCGCTTGTGCCAGCACTGCTACTGTCTCCTCCACCTGCGCCTGTATCCAGACAGACATACTGACCATGGATATCTCTACCCAGATCCTGGCATGGACTTGCAAGGACTGTGGCCTGCATTTCCCACTCTCAGATGGTCAGGCTGGGGAGATCATTCACTGTGACAGGTGTCTCCTGGTGGAATCTCTCAGGAAGCAGGTGGGGGAGTTACAGGAGGAGGTGGCCAGGCTCAGGAGTATCCATGCCCTGGAGAAGTTCCTGGATAGCATCCATGAGGAAACATGCAGGGATGAAGGAACTATCCAGAGGCAAAGGACTGCTGCCACACCCTCGGAGAAGGATGGGATGGCTCAAGCAGAGGGTGGACACTGGCAGCTGGTTACTTCTGGCAGCAGACAGTGCTCCACCCCTGCTCCCATCCCACCCTCCGTTGTGGTAAAGAACCGCTACGCAGCACTACAGACAGGAGATGACATGGAAGAGGAGAAGCCATGCACCCCCGAGGTTGGGAGGATCACAACCATCACACCCAGGAGAAAACGTCAGGTTGTGGTGGTTGGTGACTCTCTTCTGAGGGGGACGGAGGCACCCAGCTGTCGCCCAGATAAGGCTTCTCGGGAGGTATGCTGCCTGCCAGGCGCCCGTATCCGAGACGTTACGGAGGGATTGTCGAGAATCATCCGTCCCTCTGACTACTACCCCATGCTACTCATCCATGTGGGAACCAATGATACTGCGAGAGGTGACCCTCTGCAGATCAAAGGTGACTACAGGGCTCTGGGAGCACGGGTGAAGGAGTTCGGTTCACAGGTGGTGTTCTCCTCGATCCTCCCGCTCAAGGGTAGGGGCCCGAGCAGAGACAGATGCATCCTGGAGGCGAATGCCTGGCTGCGGAGGTGGTGTTACCAGCGGGGCTTTGGCTTCCTCGACCATGGGGTGCTGTTTCAGGAAGAAGGACTGCTAGGCAGAGACGGACTCCACCTATCCAGGAAGGGGAAGAGCATATTTGGAAGCAGACTGGCTAACCTGGTAAGGAGGACTTTAAACTAGGTTCGAAGGGGGAAGGTGACCAAGGCCCACAGGTAAGTGAAACTGAGGGAAACCTGGGGGAAGGGATGGAACTTGGGGGATGCTGGGGCTGTAACAGCAGGAATAAAAGAGAGGGTAGTTGGAACTGGGGGGTGGGGTCAAATAATTGTTTTTTATTTCCTGATGAAGTCATAATACCTCAGGCGAGTGGGGAAGGAGGACACCGGGAGAAATTGCAAGGGGGAAGATGCGATAGGAGGGAGAATCGACAGGGCAAAGTAGGGCAATGGGCCCGGTATCTTAGGTGCCTGTACACAAATGCGAGGAGCCTGGGAAACAAGCAGGAAGAATTGGTAGTACTGGCACAGACAAGGAACTATGATATAATTGGAATAACAGAAACGTGGTGGGATAACTTGCATGACTGGAGCACTGCCATGGATGGATATAAATTGTTCAGGAAGGACAGGCAGGGAAAAAGGGGGGGAGGAGTAGCGTTATATGTAAAAGAGCTGTATGAGAAGAGTGGAGAGAAGAGTGGCCCTCGGTGATGGAAAGTCAGGTTAGGGAACACTTAATGAAATTGGATGTGCACAAGTCCATGGGGCCGGATGAACTGCATCCGAGGGTGCTGAGGGAGTTGGGGGAAGTGATTGCAGAGCCGCTGGCCATTATCTTTGAGAACTCCTGGCAAACGGGGGTGGTCCCGGAGGACTGGAAAAAGGCAAATATAGTACCTATCTTTAAGAAAGGGAAAAAGGAGGATCCAGGGAACTACAGACCGGTCAGCCTCACCTCAATCCCTGGGAAAATCATGGAGCAGGTCCTCAAGGAATCCATCCTGAAACACTTGGAGGAAAATAGAGTGATCAGGAACAGTCAACATGGATTCACCAAGGGCAAATCGTGCCTGACCAACCTGATTTCCTTCTATGATGAGATGACTGGATTTGTGGATGCGGGAAGAGCCGTTGACGTGATATACCTTGACTTTAGCAAGGCTTTTGATACGGTTTCCCACAGCATTCTCGTTGGCAAGTTAAGGAAGTATGGGTTGGACGAGTGGACCGTAAGGTGGATCGAAAACTGGTTAGATCAACGGGCTCAGCGGGTAGGAATCAATGGCTCGATGTCTGGTTGACAACCGGTAACGAGTGGAGTGCCCCAGGGGTCGGTCCTGGGGCTGGTTCTATTCAACATCTTCATTAATGATCTTGATGATGGAATAGACTGCGTGCGTAGTAAGTTTGCGGATGACACCAAGTTGGGGGGAATGGTAGATACTCTGGAGGGCAGGGACAGGATCCAGAGAGACTTGGACAAATTGGAACACTGGGCTGAAAGAAACCTCATGAGGTTCAACAAAGACAAGTGCAAAGTTCTGCACTTAGGACGGAAAAATCCCATGCACTGCTACAGGCTAGGGACCGATCAGCTAAGTAGCAGCGCTGTAGGAAAGGACCTGGGAGTTATGGTGGACGGGAAGATGAATATGAGCCAACAGTGTGCCCTTGTTGCCAAAAAGACCAATGGCATATTAGGCTGCATCAGTAGGAGTATTGCCAGCAGATCGAGGGATGTGATAATTCCCCTCTATTCGACACTGGTCAGGCCGCATCTGGAGTACTGTGTCCAGTTTTGGGTCCCCACTACAGAACGGATGGGGACAAATTAGAAAGAGTCCAGCGGAGGGCAACAAAAATGATTAGGGGGCTGGGGCACATGACTTATGAGGAGAGACTGAAGGAACTAGGCTTATTTAGTCTACAGAAGAGAAGACTGAGGGGAGATTTGATAGCAACCTTCAACTACTTGAAGGGTTGCTCCAAAGAGGAGGGAGCTAGGCTGTTCTCGAGGGTGACAGAGGACAGAACAAGGAGCAATGGTTTCAAATTACAGCTGGGGAGGTCAAGGTTGGATATTAGAAAAAACTTTCTCACTAGGAGGGTGGTGAAGCATTGGAATGGGCTATCTAGGGAGGTGGTAGAATCTTCATCTTTGGAGATTTTTAAGGCTCGGTTAGACAAAACCCTGGCTGGGATAATTTAGGGGGAGTGGTCCTGCTTTTTAGCAGGGGGTTGGACTAGATGACCTAGTGAGGTCCCTTCCAACCCTATTATTCTATGATTCTATAAGGTAAGATCTGAGCCTCAATTTCCAGAGTCAAAGGGCTCAGGTGCTAACCAACATACCCACCACACCTGCCCTGATTACAGCAACTCCAGAAAGTAGCTCAGGGCGATAGATCCAAACATCAGACACTGTTTGACTCCCCAGGCTGTCAGAGGTGGAGATGCAGAGGACAGAGGAGGTTAACACTGGCTGAACAGCTGCTCAGAGCCGTGACAGGTTCTTTTAACAGGATCAGGCAAGAGTCCCATGTAGAGGTGGTATCTATACCTGGAACTGAAAGGTCATTGAAAAGGTGAAGGGAAGAAGGAGGCTCAATTCTGACCTTGTAGTGCTGAAGAGTATTCAGTCGCTTCCAGTTTCCCTGAATGACAGAGGTCACATCCTCATCGGAAAGGATCAGGTGACCTGCCAGACCTGATCTCCACTCTAGTCACCAAAACAGAAAATAGAAAATGGAAATAAAATATTTACTGTAAAAACAGAACTGTCTTTAAAATCTCTTGCATATTTCACTTTCCATCTGCAGAACCAATGTTGGGTAAGACTAATAACACGCTGAAACGGTACCAGCAGTGCACTACATGAATGCTGAGAATCTCATTACAGTTAGGAAACACAGGCATAAAGTTCCAGCAGAAAAACTCTACCCCTTTGGGCTCATCCACTGCAATAATGCAGCCAAAGAACATCTGTGCTCTAACTCAAACCAGTACAAATGTGTTACCGGAAAAAGGAATGTTTAAAGGTCTTGTGTCTATTAGGATTGTTACTTACCATTTTAGAACATTATTAGACATAGGGTGGTAGGTTACTGTCAGGATGCCCGGAACTTCACTGCAGATATTGTCCTTGCCCCAAAAATCTTTACGTGAGTAAAGGCACCCCAGAAACACTGCTTAGTTTGGATATGGGCATCTTACCCCTGCCTGGCCCGCACTGTGCATTTCTAACGCTGTGAGCATGGCAGCCTCCCCGTGCACAGGAGAGGGGCCCAAAAAGTGTTTGGTGCTACTGCTGCCTTTCTTCTCCCTGTCTGATCATGTGTTAATTGCTGTAATGGCGATGAATGGTTTGATGAATGGTTTGAACTACGAGTGCTGTGCTAAGTGCTACAGAATTCACTACTTTCATTTTCATCTTTCCTTGCCAAGCAAAAACCTGAGCTTTCAGCATCAATATGGGAATATTACTCTTTGGTAAGTCTACCGACCGCAGATATCTTCTCCTACCCTACCAAGCAAGGGCAGTTACAGATGAGGAGATGGCTCCACCTTCCAGAGGCAGGGAGGGATGGGAGAAGAGGGAGGCATGACAGGCACTGTCGGCCAAGCAGACACTGACTCACAGAATGCATTACTGAGATCCAGTCTACACTGCCGGGGAAATTTGGCAGCAGGCGATAGGAGTTACGCAGGCTACACAGATTAGCTTGCACAATGCCTGTTGACTTCCTAACTCCCCTTTAGCACAATGTCTTCACTCTGCTGCCCCACTTGACGGGGTGGTTTTACTTAGTCAGCTTCCGGATCGACTTAGGCTGTCTTAACTGATGGCTAAGTTGATCTGGAAAGGTCGATCTGACAATGGCAACTTTGTCACCATCAGTGTAGACGTGCCCTGAGTGAGACGTCCTATGAACGCAGCCAACTGAGACAAAGGAAGAATACCTGGAGCTCCAATCCCACAGCACGGGTCCTGCATTTCATTAGCCCACGTAGGGCCTGACCTTGCAGGGTTGAATGGGAGTTCTGGTACTGGCTTCAATAAGAGCAGGATTGAGCCCATAACCTGATAGCACCTCTGCACCATTCCCATGCTGTCCCCTACACTGAGTGCCCACTCTGATCACATTGCTTTCATAAACCTCCCTCTCATTCAAATCCTTCATCAAAGGCCACCATCTTCGGACAATCATCAGTTCCAGGCTATTTACAGTGACAACAGAGATAAGAACACAAGACACTATGCATCTTCTTTTCCGTCCAACTTCCTGCCATTCTCTCTTCCTCATTTATCACATCACACTCAGTCCAGTTCCTCGGGGCAGAGACCATGGTCATTCTCTGCTGAGTGTTCACTGTCCTCACACAAACAGTACCTCGTCCAAATATGAGATAACTCCAGTTTTCAATCTCATCAACGAATTGTGCTCACCAAGGTCCAAGGAGTCTGGCTCTGGTCGCTGACAATATGGTGTTCCTTTAGAGATCTGATCTAGGACTTTCTCCTTCACCTGTGTGATGGTGTCACAGTCTAGTACTTTCACAGAGATGCCCTGGGAATCCTCTGCCTCTCCCACAGCAGTGCCCGTCTGAGTCAGGGCACGTAACGTCTGGGGAAAGAAAAAAGAGCTGATCAGGCTCCAGACGGTGATGAGCACCTGGACCTCCCTCCTCACAGTTACACTATCACTTAGCAAACACCAGGAAGTGATAATGTTCATCACGTGTGGAAGGGAATCCCATGAAAGTAATGAGCCAGATTTTCCATCCTACTTCAGTGGCATGAAGGGGATGTAAAGCTGGTCCAGCAGCTGTTCTGAAGGGTGCCTCCTCAGATGGCAAAGAGTTGGCACAGTCCTTCTTACAGTGCTCCTCCTTCTCCCATTATTGCGCCCTGGATGGAGCTGGAGAGGAGGAGATGTGGCTATAGTAGCACTTTACTCTGGCAATCCCTAACTACTCAATCTCTTCAGGCCATAGGCAGCACGGCAGTACTAAAGGACACTGACCCTTAGGTGGCTGTAAAGCCATGGCTCCCAGAAGGCAGTGACAGGACACTCCTGCAATGAAGTGGGCATGATCTCGGTGTGTGTGACTCAGTTTCCCCCACTATTCAAGTTTCTAGGTGTTGGATTAAGGGTGTGTGATTTTTGTAATGGCTGCTAGAAAGCAGGTGTGGCTGACTCCACCTTCCTACAAATGGACAATGCCCAGAGTCCATTCCCAGCAAAGAGCCAGCCAGAGGTGCTGAAGAACAAAACACCAGGTGACCTGCTTTTCCCGAGAAAGGACCAAAGGTGGGAGATGCGGCAGCATATGCATGTCTGGTGCTAGGCAGCTGGAGGAGTCAGTCCCCTGTGGGGGAGCTCAAGAGCAGGGCCCAGGAATGGGGCCTCTGGCACTCCCCAAGATTGGTTTTCTTGCAACCTCTTAATTCATCTGCTAACAAGTTCTGTTACACGCTGTGATCCTGAGGACTAATAAATGTATCTGATCCCACACTGACTGTGAATTGCTTCTGACTGCAAGGAAGAGCGCACGGCCCCTTTGAGGACATGTAAATGCTCCCTGGCGTTCCCCCCCTCCCTCACTGCTGGGAGCTCACGGCGGAACAGTGCTGCTGACTGCTCTGAGGCCAGATTCAGGAAGCCATTGCACTGGTGGGAGGTGCCTGTGGGGAGACCGGACCCATGAGAATCCTGACTGGCTTCCCCCGAGTGGTTTCAGACACTGTCCTGTGGGACTCCCTCACAACCCCCAGAGGTGGCTTTGGTTCTGATGCAGGGTGGATTAGGCCAGTAGCTTTCAACCTTTTTTCATCTGAGAAGGCCTGAAAACTTTCAAACGGAGGTGTGGACTCCTTTGGAAATCTACTGTGTTTCTATAATTGACTTCCCTTTAGTATGTTTTCAGTCAAAATACATGCAGACCCTTCGATATAGTCCATGGACCCCCAACGGTCCACAGATCGCAGCGCAGAACCACTGTGTCATTAGCAGAGCGCAAAGAGAAAGCACAAAGGATGCGTCTACACTGGCAACTTACGTTGACTTAAGGACACTTAAGTTGACCTACACAAAGTCGCGTCCACACTGGGCTTTTATTAAGTCGACTTAATAACACCACCTCTGAAGGTCGACTTAAGATAGTGTGGATGCCCTAAATCGACCTAACAGCCTAGGTCAACCTAATTGCCCTCCAGGCTGGGGAGAAGGGAGCCCAGCTCAGGGGAGATGGGCCCCAGGCTCCAGTTGCATGGGGTTGCCAGCTCCCCACGCGGCAGAGGAGCTGCAGCCGTGGGGAACCTCTGCAGCCCCGGAACTCCAGCCGTGCTGGGAGCCAGCAACCCCACGCAGCTGGAGCCCTGGGGCCACGGGGGGTTTCCCTATGGCTGGAGCCCCGGGGCTGCGGGTGTTCACCCTCAGCTGGGGCTCCTGTGTGGCAGGGGAGGCTGTGGCTCTCCTCCGTCCACCTAGCACCTGCTAGTGTGGACGCAGGCAGCCAACTTAAGTTTCTAGTGCAGACGCTCTAAGTCAACTTAATAGAGTCGACTTAACTTAAAAAGTCTAGACATAGCCAAAGGGAGTTCTCACCAGAGTCCGGTACTCCAAGTCCTCTCGCAGAAGGCGGTTATCATTCAGAGTGTATTTGGCTTTCCCTGTCACCCAGTCTACTGGTCCCTTATCTACCTGGTGCTTGATTCCCCGGAACAGCATGTAGAGTGGCTCTCCGACAGAGTCCTGGCAGAGACAGAGAGAAGGTCAGGTCACTGTCAGGTTTCCGAACAGGGACCATCCCCCATCCCTGCTCCACCTACAGGAAAAAGGGGCTGGTGGCTAAGGCACTGGACTGGGACTTATGGGACCCGGATTTAATCCCATCTGTGCACAGCAACCCTGAGGCACCCAGGTGCCTGAGTTTCTTCATCTGTAAACAGGGCTCTGGAGCAGTATTCACTTGGAAATGGACAGGTTGTAGCTCAACAGTTTCCCAAGTCCAGGGTGGGCTGGGCAGGCAGCCTACAAGACTGGTAGCTGGACTATAGACCTTCATTCCCCTGTGCTCTCCAGGCACATAAGGAGAAGGCAGGGGGACCTAGGCCCTTCCTCTCCACCAGGGCCCAAAGGGAAGGGGGCAAGGAATGTCTCAGCTCCCTCTGGCCAAGATCTCAAGACCAGCCACCTCCCATCTCCCCACTTTCTTCAGTTTGAAACTCTCTCCCTAGCAGAGAGTTCCCAATGAGTCTCAACAGTTCTAGCTGCCCAATGGGTACTTGCCAGCTCACATCTCAGCGTCCAGGTGTTCTACCTTGCTAGGGAGCAGGGGTCAGGCCCTGTGCCAGCTCTTACCCACAGTCCAGACCTATTCCTGTAGGCTGCTCTGTCTCAGAAGCAGCAATCTGGCATCCTCCTTACAGACAGCCTCTCCTTCACTCTCCCGTGCCTGGCTGTCAGCGTCCCCCTTAAAGCAGGGCCCTCCATTTGGAGCGTGCTCACCAGCTGCTGAGGGGCAAAGCCCCCTTGGCTCAGTACTGCCCCTCCACTTCCTTAGCCTTTCGGTCAACTGCACCACAAGCACAGCCCAGCTTCTGCATCGGGCACATGATCCCATTGCTGCATATGACAGGGCTGTGTGCCAGACCCACATGTGGGCATGCCGCAGTCCAGTTTAGCTGTTGGCTGCAGGCTTGTGGGAAGTGAAGAGGAGAGGGCTGATGAAGTGCTAGATGCTGTGCAATCTATGCTGGGAGCACAGGAATTGGAGACACCACTTTACAGACGGGTTGTGGCCTTCCTTTAGTCTCCATTTCTCTAGGCTTCCCCACCCTTCCCAGGGCCAGAGAATTCTTACCCTTACGAAAGCATACAGACAGATGGACATCCAGTTGGTGAGGAGCTTCTCTACTACTGTTTCTGTCCTGAAAGAGAATACCAGGCTGGTTACTGCATGATACCCTCCATGGGGAGGCACTAGAGCAGGGAGGGGTCACAATATGCTTTCTAGGCAAAGCCTATTTGAGGAACATTGCAGAAAGGGGAAAGAGACGGAAAGAAGAGCAGGACCTCATGGACGTTACGGCTAACTCTTTAAACCTCACCCGAGTACAAGTATCAGGGATTTGCGGAATGAGGCACAGAACATCTGGTGTCTGAACAATAAGGCAAACAATTAAGCTGAGAAGAGGCAGACCTGACTGGCAATTAATGCTTCTCCAGGCTGCCTCAAGGACCCTGCAATGGGACAGATCTCCCAAAAGGGCACTCAGGGGGTCTGTGTCCCCTGCTCTATTTCAGAACTCTATGGGGAGCGATTTAGAAATAAAAGGAGCAAATCTCTTCCAAGATAACAGTCATGCCACCAGCTCACTGCAGAGGGGATGGGGTTTACATGGGCCAACCCTGCTCCCACTGAAAACAAGGGCTAAACTCCCAACAACTTTAACAGGGGCAGAGTTAGGCCAAAGCCAAGCACTGTGAGAAACCCCGTTCCCTATGTATGCCAGCCTGTAACCTCATACAGCACTTGTTACAAAACCCTAGTAGCTGGGAACTGCGAGGATTAGACCTGCAAAACCATCACCACTGAGACTGGTGTGTCTTCTGATGGCTCGCTGCACACCTCCTCACCCGATCTGGCAAAAATGTCCCCTAAAAGCCTGGCCCCAGTCTCTCCCTCACACAATATTCTCTACAACTGCCCCATCCCAGCATCTCCCTCACGCATAATATCATACACAGACCCACAGTCCCAGTTCCCCACCTTCCTATGTACAACTCATATACTCTAAGACCAGAAGGGACGATATAGTCCAGGGGTGTCAAACTCATTTGCTATGGGGGGCCAGATTTAACTTGAAGGTACTTCAAGTGGGCCATACGTACCATAAACCAAAATATTACAGCACTTTCATGGCATTGCGAGTGCTGCGTATGTGAAACTGCATTCCGTGATCTCTCTCTCTACTAGGGAGAGAGTGTGGTCTCACGGACCATAGTCTCACATACCCAGTGCTCTGTGATGTCGCAAGATCTGACACTCTCGCAGCATTACGGAGCGCTGGATATGTGTGACCATGCTCTCTCTCTCTGTTAGGGAGAGATTGTGGTTCTGCCGAGGGCAGTCACATGCTGGATGGAAGAGGTTCACAGGCTGCATTCGACCTGTGGGCCACATGTTTGACACCCCTTATCTAGTCACACCTCCTGCACAATGCAGGCCACAGATCCTCACCCACCCACTCATGCAATAAACCTAATTTATGACTGGATTATTGAAGTCCTCAAATCATAATTTAGAGACTAAGATACAGAGAATTTGCTGGTGGATTCTCTGTACTTTAAAAACAACGAGAGTCCTGTGGCACCTTAAAGACTAACAAATTTCTTCAGGTACAAGCTTTCATGGGCTGCGACCCACTTCATCACATGCATGAAGTAGAAACTACAGTAGAGAGGTATATATACACATGCCAGGATGAAGAAGGGCAAGTGTTAGCACGGTCAGTTCAGTTAGGGGAGATGAGGCACATTCACACCATTGGATTAGAAGTTGAGAATGTGTGAAGAGGGACGATAACTTTTTGTAATGCGCTAACCATTTCAAGTCCCTATTCAGACCCAGTCTGATTGTGTCAAGTTTGCAAACGAATTCCAGCTCTGCAGTTTCACACTGAAGTCTGTTCTTGTGTTGGAATATGGCAACTTTCAAGTCTGCTACTGAGTGTCCAAGGAGATTGAAGTGTTCTTCTACTGGTTTATGGATGTTGCCATTTTTGATGCCTGAAGAAATTTTTTGCTCTACACAAACTAACACGACTACCCCTCTGGAATCTGTACCTTCA
This sequence comes from Pelusios castaneus, assembly GCA_007922175.1. NCBI lineage: Eukaryota > Metazoa > Chordata > Testudines > Pelomedusidae > Pelusios > Pelusios castaneus. The sequence continues at coordinate 28,438,404 of ML685770.1, forward strand.
AATCTTTAAATCATGATTTGAGGACTTTAATAACCCAGTCATAAGTTAGAGGTTTACTGCAGGAGTGTGCGGGTGAGGGAGTGTGGCCTGCATTGTACAGGTCTGATTAGATGATCACATTGGTCCCTTCTGACCTTAGAGTCTATGGCGTGGTCTATACTACGGGGCTAAGATGGTGGGAGATACGCAATCTGCATGCCACAGAATGCGTATTTCCCGCTAACTCAGTTACTCCTACTTACCGCACCGTCTTCACTTGGCTGCATCGACTTGAAGTGCCCTCCGGTCGACGCAGCCTTACTCCACTTGGAGAGGTGAAGTATTGAGTCGACTGGAGAGTGCTTCCGGGATCGATTGAGTGGGTCTACATTACCTGCTCAATCGATCCCCCTCGATGCAGGTTTTTCAGGCCTATGAGTATGCATGGAAGTTTGTGGATAGATGCCAGTCCCCAGTGAGCTTTGAAAGTCAGGGAAACAATTCAGATCAGGATTCAGAAATGGGCAGGAAACCAGTAAAGGCACAAATGATAGGGGTGCCATGGCTCTGCTTCCTGGAGAAAGCATGTCTGCAAACAGTGTTGCAGACCAGTGACAGTTGGAAAGTGATATACAGAACCATGAAAAGGGGATTGTACTTGACAAGACAGGAAGGGGCATATTAAGGTCAGCTGAGGGGTCAGCAGAGTCCACGGCAAGAAAAGAACAGTGGCCAAATAGAGATGCTGAAACAGGGAAATGGGGACAGAAAAAAATGGCATTCAGTGTTCAGCATGAACTTGGAAAAAGGAGGAGCTGAATTAAGGGTTCTTGCTGTCTCATGCCTCCTCTTTGGCGGAGCTTCATCTCCGGGCACTTGCCAGACTTGTGTCTGCTACACAGCAGGTTTTCCCATGGTTACTACAGAAGAATACAGGGTTCTAGGATAGCCAAGAAAGGCTCTGGCCAGGAACCAGCCCTCTCCAGTAGGACCATTACTGAATCAGTCACTCACCGTCGCAACATGAGCTTTGGGTTCTTGGCCACATATTGCTCAACGAGGTCATTCAAGAGAGTCTTTAGGATGTCAGTAAAGTACTCTAACTTCCCATGCAGTGAGACAGTGAGAAGGGATGCCACATAGGCCCGGTCTCTCGGAGAAAATGTGCGCTGGATTTCTAGAGTGTGGATAAACTGAAGCCAGGGAGACAGTCAAAAACAAGCTAACGCTCTCAGCCATTAACCAAACCCAATCATTTGCCTTCCATCAGGAGGCACTTTAGAGAATTCTGCAAGGACACTCAGTCTCTTACGTTTCTCTTGGCAACATGTACCATGAAATGGTGTGGGAGAAAGTTACAGCAGGGAATGAAGGAAGAAATGTTACCTTGGTAAGGAAGAGTTTACTATTGAGGAGGTTGGACAACTGCACCAAGCCCTGCTCCACCGTTTGCCGCCGACACTCTGGCACGTCCAGGCCCCTCTGCAGTGGTGACTCACGGTGCCCTGGAAAGAAAATGCGTTCTGCATAGGCCCTGTAATCCAGGAAGGGGATTCCGGTACCAACAAGGTCACTGGTGAGATCCATCATTTCTGTCATCAGGTCTGGAAATAAAGGAAGCTTCTGTGTTACAAGATTAGAGCAAGAGAATGTGTGTCTTGCAGTGTGGACTATGGGGGGTAACTAGGGCTAAGGGGATGGAAATGATGAAGGGGACAAACAAGCTAAATATCTGTGAGATGCAGGGCCGGCCTTAGACCGTTGGATGCTCTAGGCAAATCTATTTTTGGCAGCCCGGCCCCCAGAGCCGCTTCTCAGCCAGGCCATTCCCGCCCTGAGCACGCTGTCTGAGCATGCTCAGGGCAGGAGGTTTGAAACTCCCCATCCTGGCTGCAGCAGGACGGGGCGGAACAAGTGTTCCGCCCGAGTCTGCGGCTTTGCTGGGCCCCTTTCCCCTGGGGGAAATTTGGCAGCCCCTGAAATCAGCGGCACTAGGTGACTGCCTAGCTTACCCACTGCTAAGGCCGGCCCTGATGAGATGCAGCACCCTGTGGAATCTGTCCCAAAGCAAGGAGGGGAAGCACTGTAATTTAAAACCAGACCATCCAGAGCACTAGCAAATGTTCTGTAGGGAGCTCTCTTGCCTGGCTATTGGAGGGTGGATCCCCCTGGTTCTTATTCTTATTTTACACCGGGGGGGGGGGGGGGCATCTTCTATGTTTAAAAAAGCAGAAAAAGCTCTACTGAGCCACGTGGTGACTGCAAAAGGCTGATGTTTATAGAAGGATTGTCCTGGTACATAGGTGCTGGAACTAGAGGTGCTCCCTCACCCTTTGGCTTGAAGAAAACAACATCCAGTTTGGTTCAATGCCTCTCAGCATGCCCATTCTAAAACCTGTTCCAGCATCCTTGGGCTGGTACTTAATCGGGCTCCATGACAACAGGCAATGCTACAGGTCAGGGACACAGCAAAGCACTATGACTTCCATGTGTCTCATTGCTTTCCATCTCTTCCACATGAAGAACCTGAGAGATCACTATGGGCCAGTTACACTCATGCCACGCCACTGACCTCGGGCGTGGGGGTAACTGAGTAGAATTTGGCTGGACAACTTTAAATCCTGAGTGTTCACACACCAAGCTACTGAGACAAGGATGATGGGGCTGGAGAGAGCAAAGGGCTAGAGATGTTCCTCAACCCCTTTATTTGCAGCTGCACATGTGATAAGTTTTTTGGGTCTCTTACCTGTGAACTCCTTCTTGCATCTGTCCCGAACACTGGTTTCCAGATTTTCCAACTGAATTTGCACTTTCTTGTAATCCCTCAGAGCCTGTTTGCTCTTCCTCCTGTAATGGGAAGCAGAGCTGGAGACCACGCTGTTGAGTCACTGCAGATGGAATTTCCATCAGGTTGGGCTTAATTTAACATAATTTGGAAACTCCTCCCAGTCTCCATGTCTCAGGGAAAAGATGTTCCTCAAGCTGAGAAAAAGGAAGGCCTTATGGTGTGTGTTCAGGAACTGGGGTTTGATGGGGCAAAAGGAAGAAGAGTAGCACTGGATCACAAGATGGACATGAGGGGCTCATCTTCTTCAGAAGCAGCAGACTGGTTCCCTCTGAGGCCTCCAACTCTCCCTTACTCCTCAGGAGATGACAAAATTCCTGCCTGACAACTCCAGGCTGCTCCAGACCAACCTGATGATAAGAGCATCCCACACTGGAAGTCCCTGGCTCATAGCCTTTATTAGATCAGATTACGTGATCACCTTCTCCACAGAGAGCAACACTCTGGTTTCCAGTTTCCTACTTCAGGTTGTGTCTTACACCGAGACCACCCTAAGAGCATTCCTGACATTAAGGGCTTCCATCCCATTTAACCACACATATAGCTAGAGCATTTTATGGGCAGCATTTTTTGGAAAACAGCATTGGGCGTGGATTCTCTTTTCACTGTCTCATCGGAAAAATCTCCTCTGTGGAGTTGCTGGTAGTAGAAGGTCTGTGATATTAAGTCTACATGCCCCAAGGGTTGTGAAGTAAGAGGAGGTGTTTCTGAATACTAGTTCCAAAGGGGGGGGCCGTGTTACCCTATTGCAGAAAAACAACAGAGTCCTGTGGCACTTTTAAAGACTAACAAACAGATTTATTTATCACATGAGCTTTCGTGGGAGAAAATCCCACTTCATCAGAAGCTTTGAAGATGGGAAAGTTACAGAATGGGAGGAAATAAGTGCAGGGGAGTGTATGACGTAGGATCAGGTCAGGCTGCAACAGCAAATCAAAATAGCTGTTAGGATTTAAACACGGGGGAACAGCATATAGACTATGTCTACACTTAGAAATTTAGGTCGACTTTACCAAGTCGACTTAAACTGGCCTTACTAAATTGACTTAGAGAGTCTACACTAGACTCTATAAGTCGACTGGTTAGGTCCAGGGGTAGGCAGGCTCCTTTGGAGTCTCTGCTCCCCAGGCTACGGCGGCTTGTCCTGGGGAAAGCAAGCCCCGGAGCGGTCCGGGGGAGAAGGGAGCGCAGAGCTCCCTTCTGGCCTGGATCACTCAGCTTCCTTCTGGCCGGGACCAAGCGGCCCTGGCCAGAAGGGAGCACGGGGCTCTTTTCTGCCCGGGACCTGAAGCATAAATCCTTTTGCAAACCCTCAGCTTATGCTGGAAGGTGTGTCTGAGGTTTCCTTGCAAACTCTGAATTCCAGAGTCAAGTGCCTTTTAGGTGAGTGTTCTGTCACCAACACCAAATCCGCACCCTCTGATGTCCAATGGGAAGGATGCAGAGTCTCACCCAAATCAAGGGACTAAATTAGGTTCCAAATGGAGAGGCGTAGCAGCATCCCTTGAACACTCCTGCTGACAGTGGCCAGAAGACCCCCGCAGGCTATCACGGAAGGTACATCTTCCATGCAACCCAAGGCATGCCTGCAGATTGGATGGGCAGACCCTCCCGCTAGCTTTAACCTCACGAAGATGCAAGGACATGGGGCTCAGTGTGAGCTGTGCAAAACGCCCAGGAACCAGGTATATACTCATGTTGATAGCAGCACAGGCTATGTCTTCACTGCTACCTTCAGCCATGCTAGTGAGACTGCCATTAGTCTGGGCACACCTAACCAAGACACAGATGCTCCCCCACCAGGCAGCACTTCTCACCTGTAGATGAAGACAATGATCAAGACAATCAAAGCCACAAAGGAGGCTCCGACACCCAAGCCAATCTGGGCCTCCAGGGGGAAGGTGAGCTGGCTTTCTGTGTCATACTGCACTCTACCCAGCAGGAAATTCAAATTCCCCATCTGCACCTGCAGAAGAAACACAAGCCCAGGCAAGATCAGTGCATCAGATTCCTCGCCCTGCAGACTGAATCACGGCCTCCAAGGGGAATGCTTGACTATCTCACCCTTCCCCCCACCACAACCTCCCCTCTGCCTAACAATGCCAGGGTTTCCTCCTCTCCTACAGTATCACCCCCCTCCGCAGTGCCTCCATCTCCCCCCACCCTCCACCAGTGCCTCTGCAAAAATATGACCCCTGGCAACAAATCTCAGAACCCGGGTCACTCTATAAGGGCTAAGAATACCAGGAGGAAGATCTCAGTGCCCAAGCTCCAGCCTCAGTCAGAATGTCCGCCTTGCTGTTCTGAAGCCTGTAGAGCGAGCTCTGCAACCCCAGTCAGTTAGCCCAGGCCCTGAAACTCACTGGCATCCCCACTAATGTCTCCGCTGCTTAGCTGAGCTCTTACCGTAAACTCCGGGAGGGAGTCGGTGCCCTCCCGCTTTGTGCGGTGCCGGGGAGCTGGCTGTTCAGATGGGGGTTCACAGTACAGATGATTCCTTGTCAGGGTTTTTACAACACAGACTCCTTCCCCAATCATGGCCACCACTTCCTCCTTGGAAATGGCCAAGTCCAGATTCTCCCCCTGCAACGCAAGTGCAAAAGAATATTAAACCAGGGCCCTTCCAGGAAGTGAAATCTGCCTTGCCCAGGGCTTTACAGAGGCTGAAGGGAGTGTGACAGACCAATCACTACAGGGCATACTGAGAGTTGTATAAAAGCTCCAGTTACTCCCTGCCTACTCTCCCCAGGAAGGAAGCTTGGTGTCTGTGAGCAGGCAGCAGAAGCTAAGGGTACTATGCATGGACAGGAATCCCCTGGTCTGGGAACAGTGAGACTTGCAGATATTCAATGTAAGAAAAGGACCTATCCACAGGATACAGGACTACCTGGAATCTTTGCTGGATAAAAAGGTATTTCACCCGTCATTATAGGATGTCACTGTTGAAGATGTGTGTCTAATTTCTAATTGGACTCAGTCTGGCTTCAACTTCCAGCCATTGGTTCTTCCTTTCTCTGCTAGACTCAGGAGCCCTTTAGCCCTTGGGAGTGTCTCCCTGTGATGACACTTATAAACTCTAGTCACGTCACCTCTCCATCTCCTTTGTGATTAACAGATAGCTCTAAGTCTCTCAAAGCAATCCATTTTCTCAGGTCTTCTAATAATTTGTGTAGCTCTTCTCTGCATCTTCTCCATTTTTTGCAACAGTTTTTTAAGATGTAGACACCAGAACTGGACACAGTAGTTCAGTATCAGTTGCACCAACGCCACATCCAGAGGAAAAATTCCCTCTCTCCTCCTACTCACTGTTGCCCTGCTCATACATCCAAGGATCACATTAGCCCCAGCATTGCACTGAGAGCTCATGTTCAGTTCTGTGTCTACCGTGATCCTGAAATCCTTTCCAGAGACCCTGCTTTCCAGGACCGTCTCCCATTCTGTAGGAATGACCTGTTCCTTATTCCTAGATGTATAACTTTGCATTTGACATTATTAAAATGCATTTCATTTGAATGGGCCCAGGTCACCAAGTGATCCAGATTGCTCTGTATGACTGCCCTCACCTTATCTTGACTTAATACTCTGTCTATTTTGTGTCAGCCGCACATTTTATCAGCACTGATTTTATAGACTCTGACTCATAGACTTTAAGGTCAGAAGGGACCAGTGTGATCATCTAGTCGGACCTCCTGCAAAATGCAGGCCTCAAGACCTCACCCACCCACTCCTGCAATAGGCCACCAACCTATGACTGAGTTATTTACCTCCTTAAATCATGATTTAAGGACTTTCAGATACAGAGAATTTACCGGTAGGTGAACCGTGTCCCTTGCTACAGAGGAAGGTGAAAATCCTCCAGAGCCCAGGCCAATCAGCCCTGGGGGAAAATTCCTTCCTGACCCAAATATGGTGATCAGTGAAACGCTGAGCACGTGGGCAAGTCTCACCAGCCGGTTACCTCAGTCATTGATGAAAATGTCGACTAGCTTCAGGCTGCAGAACCTCACTAAAAGGATCCTGATTCTATACCGATTTCCCATGACAACTACAGTTCTAATATGTGCTTTGCTGATATTGCACAGTGCTAAGTTTTTTAAAATCAGACTCTCATTGGTACTAAGTCACATTTCATAAAAAGTTTAAGTATGTTACAACTTTATCAACCAAACTTGAAATCACAAAGAATGAAACCAGGTTCATTTGACAAGACATGCTTTCCATAACATCATGTTGACTGACACTGATTATATCCCTTTCTTTTAATTGTTAGTAAATTGAATCCCATATCAGCTTTTCCATTTGTAACAGTTCTCTGTGCATGACCCACCAGACGGGCACCTCCTGGGATTGGAACTGCTCGAGTGGCCACCCCGTCTGGTGGTCTGTGCTCCATCTCTCACCCGGTCCCTAATCCTTGCAGGACCTCCCCACTCCAGATAACTCAGACCCCACCCCATCAATTGTCCTGTTGGTGGTCCATATCCACCATCAGTAAACAAAGATCAGTCAATTGCCAAACGAGGCTGCCCCCTCATACCATCCCCTCCATACATTTATCAAGCTCAGTTTTGAAGCCAATAGGGGGTTTTGCCCTCACAGCTCCCCTTGAAAAGCTAGTCCAGAACTTTACTCCTCTGATGGTTAGAATCCTGCATTAAACTTCAAGACTAAACTTCCTGATGGTCAGTTTGTATCCATTTGTTCTTGTGTCCACAATGGTGCTGACCTCAATTCCTCTCCCTCCCTGGTATTTATCCCTCTGATGTCTTTATAGAAAGCAAACCCATCTCCCCTCAGCCTTCTTTTGGTTAGGCTAAACAAGCCAAGCTCTTTTAGTCTCTCACAAGGCAGGTTTTCCATCCCACAGATCATTCTTGTAGCCCTTCTCTGCCCCAGTTCCAGTCCGAATTCATCTGTGTTAAACATGGGGGACCAGAAAAGCACACAACTGCTGGTTCTCAGTCCTTCAGATCATCTGTCTTGGAGTCACCCTTCTGCAGCACCAGAAAGAGAAGTCACTCACTCCTCTGCAGCTTTCACCACTAACTGAGTACTCAACAGGCATACCAGCGGGGTCTAATAATGGAACAGGCCCACATGATCTCTAGCCAATCATAACCCTCTGGAAGAGCAGCTCATCTGTCCAATGCAAAGCTGGGCACAACTACCCCTCAATGGCAAGCCATCCTCTGACAGCACCACTATTAACAATTATACAATCGCCAGCTAGTAATAGGCCTATGCTATTGCTAAGTATTTTTTGTTCCAAATATATTTAAAAATACCTTATTATCCTTTGCATTGCCAGTCCTGGATTATAAATCCCCAATGTCTTTAGCTTTCCTATCAATTTTCTATACTTCATATCTTCTAATCGGTATTGGCTGCTATTTCCCCTTTTATTCATTTGCTCTGTAGTGCTTGGTCTCCTCAAGCTTCATAGAACCCCTCTAGCAACAATGCATGGAGGTAGCAAGCTATGCACATAGCATGAGGCTCTTTTCTGTTGCACTCCTTCCCCAGCTCCTGTGCCATTTCCCATTGTGTGTCACATGTTATCTAATTTAGGCTGTAAGTTGCTAAAAGCAGGGACTGCCCGCCCTTCCTACCGTATGTCAGTGAAGTGCTATTAAGCCCTATGGCACTGGTGGGATACCACAGAACAGTCCCAGGCCATCAGTAGGAAGTTGGTTGATCGGGTGTTTATTGTGATTTTGAGCAGGTTGTAGCTTTACCTCCACAGAGATGACACTTCCTGGTTTGTGCCGATATGGTTTGGCAGGGTCCTCAGGGTTCAGGGATTTAAGGATTGGATTGACTTCATAAGAGAAGGGCGTGGGATGCAAGGAGTTGAAATCGAAGCTCAGATTATCCAGAATAAATTCCAATTTGACCTGAACAATCTGCAACAGCTGGTTAACGGCCGGAGTTTTGCACAGGATAAGGTAAGAGGAGTTAATGAGACATGGCTCTTCAAACTAGGAGCAGAAGAGAAGAGAGTCAGGAATCTGAAAGAATGATAAATCAATCTGTTCTAAAGCTCCTCCCACTCCCTTGTGCCATTCCACCACCAGGGTTCTGTGGGATCCCCCTGCATTCCCCCAGTCTAGTCTCATACTTGCACCCATCCCAGATGCAGAGGGCAAGAGCTTTCAGGGGCTCTCCAGGTCTCACAGAAAAACTTCCCTTCAGTGGATCTTCCAATACTGGAATTTACAACTCTTACAACTCAACTCTTGCCAGCAGCGCACAGCCCCTGGAATTCCCTTGCCAGCACTCTGTTTTAAAAATACTGCAGGGTTGGGACACCACACTCCCTATGTAGAGCTCTCAGCTCCTGCATTCACACCGCACTGATCTGACAAAATATGTTCATTTCCTGTCAGGGCCAGCGGCAAAGCCCATCTGTTTGCTGGAGCTATCTGTGAGTCAGCTGCTCGCGAGGAGCTGGGGCCTCTTGGATTTATTGATGATTTTATTACCCTTGTGGTAATGATTTTATATTCTGTAACTGTGGCAAAAAATACATGTTTAAATATATCAGATAGCCTCTGTTCTCCCACTGGCCTGCACAGCCACAAATAAAAAGCCTGCCCAGAGTGATGGGGAGATATGGCTTTCACTAAGGCATAAGAATTGTCACAATGGAATGGATTAATGGCCTGTCCAGTCATGCATCCTATTAGATGGCAGTCCAGGATGTACCCACAGAGAGTCACCCCATGGTGATGAGTGCTTTTGACATTAATATAATAATGCACCACATCTATTTCGGAGAAAGATATCCCCTTCATAACGCAACCTGCCATCTGTGCAACAGGATTTGGGAGGGGAACGGGCAGAGGTGACATTCGGCCAGCTGTGGATGTGCCCCAAGGCTCATTGCTGCACATACGTGAACATGGGGCACCTTTGGAGGTCAGCTCATTGCTATGCTCTGGCTGCCAGGATGTTAAATGAAATCCTACCACACTGGAGCCCCTACCCCGATGGACTCTACCTTATCTCTGAAGATGCTAGATGAGCTGCTCCAGTGACTCTCCTGGGGTAGCCACGAGGGCAGGTGAGGAGTTGTAAATATCAGGCAAAACTCTGGGGACAGTAAGTTTATTTGACTTGGATTTTGTTGTTATTGCTCTGGGCCTTGGTACTGCAAAGGCAGAGGTGCACTGGGACAGAGGGCTACCTGTTACGTTTCGTTTTGGTTTCGGGGTAGGGGAGGGCACCATGCAGGCAGGACTCACAATACAATTGTAGATTTCCTCATGAGTTCTACTGCCATCATGTCATTTCTGCACAGGTTCTAGGGAGAGGTGGCAATTTGGGAGCTGGAATTTCACAAAGCAGAAATGGGGAGTGTTAATCTTTGAATTTGGGGGACAATGTTTCACCAAGGAAGACTTTTTGTTTCCCATGATCACTGCTAGACTGTAGGACCCAGGAACGCTTTGACAAGGGGCACAAAAGCCTCTGACACAAGAGGTCTCTGGCCATCAGTACTGAGAGAGGCCTTTAGCCTCAATTCTATTGCATGCTTTGCCAGCACAAGGGTCAAGATACCTGCTGAATGCTGCAAAGAGCATTCTGTGGGCACTCAGTTTCTGGCACGATCCTGCGCCATCTTCTCAGCCCTCGGCGGTGGCGTTCTGATGGTGAAATCGTAATCCGGATCTTTGGACGTTGTACAACATCTAGGTTATGTCCATGAACTCGGATCACCCTCCCACCACTGCAACACACAGAAGCAGTCAGAGTCACGCATTTAGTCACCACCTATGGGCTCTGTGTCATCGCTTACCTTTGGATGGTATTACCCGTCTGTCTGATAGTGCAAAGCACAGGCCTGGACCCACTCTACCCAGCAGCTCAGACACTAAAGTGATGAATGCGGTAAAAACACTTAGACATACATACAGATGTGGTTAATGCTCTGATATCTTCTGTGGGAGTGTGTGTACATAAATGGATGTGCAGCTGTCAGTATCCCTGATGCCCGGTGGGAAGAGTGACGCACAGACCTGCATCTTTCAGTACCTGAGGAAGCTCTTTGCTGGCTCTGCAAAAGTGATATTGGGATCCAGAGTGTATTTGAAGAGGAAACCTTCTAATCTCCGTTCCCTGTGCCCGTATTTGATAGTTACTGGAAGCTCCAGAGACACATTACTGGGGTTCGTCTGACACTGTAGCTGATTCTCCTGCATCTCAGATAGGCTAAGAAACACACAGAGAAGAGATCAATAAGGAGTTAATGCAGCTATTGCAGAACCACCCTCTGAAATGCCACAGCTTCATTTTGCTGAAAGAGCTCGAAGCACCCCCTCATTTGTTTTCTGGATTAACACCCTCCTTTTTAAAGGCTTTCTGCCTCATCTACTGCCCTTACCAACAGGAGCATTCAAGATCAGTTTCTGAGCTGGCCATCTCTACGGCTGCAGTAAACGGCTGAAAGCACTTCTAGTGAGAAGCCTGGGCCAAACCAGAAGGGACTGGTGCATGGACAGGCTGTTTACAGCTACAATCTGCAATCAGACAGCGGCTCTTACATGTGGCAAGGAAGGTCTCCAATCAGAACCCTGATCTCACTGGGGTGACCCGTCAGCAGCTTGAAGCCCAGCAGGGTCAGACAAGTTCCTCCAGCTTTAGGGCCTTGAGATGGAGCAATGGATTTCAGTTCTGGGTTCTGAATGGAAAGAAAAGAGAGAAATGAAAGAACATGGAACACTTGGCAAAATAAGTCAAGGAAAGATGTGGTGGAGAGACCCTGAGACCACAGCTTGCATGTTCCAATCACACATGTACTGTGTTCCCTCTAAGCTGCGCGGGTGCGCGGCCGTGCAGCAGCAATTGCACCCGCCGCGCAGCACTGAGGGACCCCTGCGCAGCCCGGCAGCGCCCGCTGCTCCCTCCAGACCCCCGGAGCTGCAGCTTTGCCGTGGCAGACCTGGCCTGCGCCCGGCCTCTGGGCTGGCCCTCACCACCCCCAGGGTGGAACAAGCAGGCTCAGGGCTGGGGCAGGTGCGTGGGCCTGCCTGCCTGCCCCACGCGGCCGGGGCAGCAGGGTGGCCGTGGTTGGGCCGGGCTCCCACCTGCTGGCCGCCTCGACTTTGCAGCCCGGGGCAGGGATCGGCCTCCGGGGCCGGGGCCTGCTCCGCCCCACCGGCAGCCTCCCAGGGCTGCGGTTGGGTCCCCCCTGCCAGCGGCCTCAGCTTCTTTCTCTCTTTCTCTTCCTACCTTCTCTCTTCTTTCTTTCTTTCCTTCCTTCTTTTTTTAAAAAAACTTTTAAAAAATTAATTTTAAATAAAAACCTTTCTAAAAATTAAATTTCAATTCAAAATTCATTCAAATTCAATTAATTAAACACAATTAATTCTATTTACAATCACTTAAACTTCAATTAATGCCTATAATTTCTGTCATGTGAGTTTACACAAAAATTTTATTCAGAAAAAGTTTTACACATGGCTTGAAAATTTTGCACACAAGCCGCCAAACCTTAGAGGGAACATTGCACATGTACCTGGCTGTGTTTTAGCAACTCTAATGTTAATGACTTGAAGAAACAGAGAGGGATTAAGGTACCAATCAGAAATACAAAGCAAAATCTCTCTACTGGTAATGAACAAAGATGGACAATGCAGGCTGCAGAGATATCAGCCTCCGACATGAGTCTGAGATTAACTGGTTAAAACAGCAGTGAAAACCAAGTAAACCTGGTGGCTACAATCTGATGAATTCCAACTCCAATGCTGGATGTAACATGGATGTGGTACCCTGTAGAGATAATCTCCAAAACCCACGTATCTGTACTGAGATATTCCAAGCCCATCTGAAGTGGTAAAAGAGGGAACTGTCCCACTTCCCACAGCACTAATAAAGCCCCCGTTGCTGCACCCATCCCCTTCTGGGCACCACCATTTAAGAGAGATGTGGACAAACTGAAAAAAGTCCAGAGGACAGCAGCAACAAGAAAAAGTTTAGGAACCCTGACCTACGAGGAAAGATTTAGAAAATTGGGCATGTTTAGTATTGAGGAAAGACGACTGAGGGATCACCTGATAACAGCCTTCCACTACTTTAGAGAAGTGGTTTTCAATCTGAAGATCAGGACCCAGGACTGGGTCGCAGACCCTCAGGTATTAGAACGTGGTGCCCCCTGCTGCTGCTGCCGCCAATAGACACATGGCTCAAAGATGGAACTGTTGGCTCACGGGCATAAATGATTTTTTCAACTGGGTCCTGAGAAAAAAGTTTGAAAACTCCTGTTTTAGGGGTTGTTAGAAAGAGGACAGTAACCAGATCAAAAGAGGTCAGTTGTTCTCCAGGTCCGGCGAAAGTAGGACAAGAAGTAAAGGGCTTAATCTGCAGGCAGAGCAATTTAGGTTAGATACTGGCAAAAACTTTCTATCTATAAGGGTAGTTAAATTCTGGATTACGTTTCCCAGGGAGATCATGGAGTCCCCACCACTGGCAGTTTTTAAATAGTTGAACAAACACCTGTCAGGAGTGGTCTAGGTTTACTTGGTCCTGCCACAGTGCCGGCAGCAGGTCTTGATTACTTCTCAAGGTCCCTTCCACCCTCCATTTCTATGATTCTGTGACTTACAGAACTCCCCCTCTCCAAGAGAATCTGCGAAGAGAAAATAGCAGTGCATCTGCAATGTCTTACAGGAGCAATACAAGAGGGGTTCAAACTGAGATGTTACCTGATAGGAGAATATGTGCCCAGAAACTCCATGTCCTCCTCCAGGTACTTCCACTGCAATGTGCCCCGACCTCTCAGCCCAGCTCCCACCAGTGATGCACACAATACTGTAGGGCAATCAGAGAACAATATCATTACTGGTCACCTTCCATTCCAACTGTCACTGCTTGTTCTGTAACTGTCAGTGTCTCAAAATGCTCTGTTGCTGGAGCTCCTTGTCTGCGTGCTCCCAGCCAGCACATAAGCATGCACCGTGTCTATGTGCTGAGCAGCCTACACTGAGCAACTCTGAGTCCAGCAACTTGCTTCTGACGGCACAGCTCCACTCTGGCCTCTATCAGCCCAGACTACTACTCCCCAACTGACCCCAACATATCCACAATCTCAAATTCCCCCCAGACCACCTGCCCTGAAATGCCCCGCCTTCTTCTGGCCTAAAGCCTGTTGCTCCTTTAAAGGGACGAAACCACAGCAGCTTGTTGCCTTCACTGGAGTTAATGATCATTTCAATTTACAATAAAACTGAGATGGGCTAAATTAAAAATAAAAACTCTTTTCACAAAAGAGACAAGTTTAAGTGAGTTCAAGTACAAGGGATAAAATTAAAATGGTTACAAGCAAATAAAACTAAGATACACTTACTAGGGGCCAAGACGTAACTCATCAAGGTACAGCTAAGTTCATCAAAAGTAAATTTAACATTTTTTTTTCTTTCCAGCTATGGAAGGGGAGAGTACGTGGGGTGGGTTCTGAGTTATTACAGAGAATTGTTTCTTGGGTAGCTGGCTGTTGAGACTTGCCCAGGGTTTAACTGATCGCCATATTTGGGGTCGGGAAGGAATTTTCCCCCAGGGCTGATTGGCCTGGGCTCTGAGGGTTTCTCGCCTTCCTCTGTAGCACAGGACACGGCTCACCTACCGGTGAATTCTCTGTATCTGAAAGTCCTTAAATCATGATTTAAGGAGGTAAATAACTCAGTCCTAGGTTGGTGGCCTATTGCGGGATGCATCCGTGTTGATTGACACCGACAGAAGAGGGTAGAAACGGGACTCCTCTGAGCAAGTTGGAGTCCTTCGTCCACCATGATAGACAGTTCATCACTGTTGGCGGTATCCTTCTCTCTCTTTGAAGGTTTTTTGGTTTTGATGGTTTGTGCACTAGGGCAAACCACGACTGAAGGCATCGCATTCGGAGGCGAGCATTTGGTACCACATGTGTCGCTGCTGCCATGTGTCCCAAAAGTTGTAGCAGTTTGTTTCTTTTGCTGGGGCCTTTGTCTAGATCGTTGATTGTCATAGTGCCTGTATTGATGTTGTGATGGGTAACCATGTGTAAATGATTGGAATCTATATTGCTTCCTTTTGGTGTTAGGCATGTAAATGCCAACCGTTCGGAGAGTAGTCCTAGATTCCTTCAGAGAGTGAAGGATGTCGTTGGTCTTGTTGGCAAAGATGTTCTTCTTGTCAAAAGGTAAGTCGTCTATTTTTGTTTGAAGTTTTCTGGGTATTCCTGCGCTATGCAGCCAAGATGCTTGACACAACACAACTGCAGTTGCTGTGGTCCTGCCTGCAGTGTGTCTGACGTCTAGTGCCACCTGCAAGGAAGTGCAGGTGATGGGAGTTGTCCTTCCAAAATTATTTTGTTGAATTGGTCTCCATTTGGAGTCTGGAAGGTCTTCAGCAAATAGCACAAGTTTTTCGTATAGAGAGAGTGATTATAATTGGATAAAAGGACTTGGTAGTTGGAAACTTGTAACATCAGAGTTGCGGATGAATAGACCTTACACCCTAGCAGGTCCAGTCTCTTCCAATCCTTGTCGAAAGGTGTGGAACGATGGGTTGATTGTTTGGCTTTATGAGCCGCTGCATCAACCACCAAGGAATTTGGAGGGGGGGTGGGTAAAAAGGATGTCTATGTTTTTTGGTGACAAAATATTTCCTGTCCATTCTCTTATTTGTAGATGTTACAGTAGCCAGGGTTGTCCAGAGAAGTTCTGAAGGTTCCATGAGGGCCTCGTCCATGGATATTGCAACCCTGGAAGTTGTTGTGGTCTGCAGCATTCTCGTCATCCTGTCTGATGACTCTTTTACCTCTTGCAACGGTATCTTGAGCTCTCGTGCTAATCTTTTCATGAGATCCTTGAACAGTCTAGGGTCATCTGTGACTGGCAAAGTTTGGGGGGCGACAGCTTCATCAGGTGAAGAAGAGGTTTTGTGCCGAGAAGGAGTGTATCCCTGAGTGTACTGAACATGGAGGTGCTTGTGTTATGGAGCTCTTTTCAGAGAGGACTGGAGGCGTGGGAGGTCTGTCATCATGAGTTGTGGCTACTTAATGCAGAAATGGTCCCTATTTAGGAATATGATGGTAAGGATGATAGGTAAAATGAGGGGGTAGCCAAATGGGACCATAATAATGTTGCAGACCATGTGGAGGGGATTATAATGTTGTGAGCTTGAGGTTCGTGAGACGATGCTGGGGAGGAGAAGTGAGAGTGATCCAGACTGTCATCATCAGATGTGAAATGATCAGGGGAAAAGGGTTCATCCTGATCTTGATGAATTGGAGAGACACTTGGTGTAGGAGAGTGTGTTTCTGTGTGATGGCGCTTCTCTTTTGACTTTGAAGGTTGTGCATATTTAGCCAGGATCGGTTCCGTAGTCTCGGAACTTAGTGTCAGTGCCGTGCATCGAGGCGGCAGATCCGCCTCGGCGGTACGCAGCGGTGGTGCCGGAACGACCTGCTGTGCCCTGGTGATTGGCGGTATCGAATTGTCTGTCGGTGCCATTAAGACCAACGGTGCCGTTGTAGTCGGCAGTGCCATGGAGTTGTTTGGTGCAGCAGCTCGACCATTGGCGCCGGTGTTTGCGGCGGGCATGCCGTTGGGGGTGGCGAAGAGCGGTGCTTTCGGCTCGCAGAAGAGGCAGTAGAGCAGCCCTTCTTTGGGTCTTTAGGTTTCTCGATAGGACGTTTAATGTCCTTCATTGGTAATGGCTGGATCGCTGTGGAAAGATCACTAAGCTCTTTCAATTCCTTTTTTACGTGAAAGCCATGTGCCAGACTGCTGCCTTTTAGGACGCGGGCTTGATGCGGGTGTTGTCGCTTTACGCTTTGGAGAGCATGGCATTTTCTCTGGTCCCGGGTCAGAGGCAGGTTTTAAAGACTTCTCTAACATCATAATTTTTAGCCATAAATCTCTATCTCTGCAGGCACACGAGCTAAGATTTCTGCAATGCGTGCATTTCTGGGGTACATTTTTTCCCTAGACATTGTATACAGTGTCCATCAGAGGCAGGCATTGCCTCATGACATGACAAACAGTGTTTGAAGCCCAGTGAGGCGGGCGGGTGTTGACGACTTGAGGCAGGATGCATCATGGTATGTCAGACGACCACTAAGCGTTAACGTCGCTCCTCATAGACTCTAAGATCAGAAGGGACCAGTACGATCATCTAGTCTGACCTCCTGCAAAATGCAGGCCTCAAAACCTCACCCACCCACTCCAGCAATAGGCCTCCAACCTATGACTGAGTTATTTAACTCCTTAAATCATGATTAAAGGACATTAAGATACAGAGAATTCACCGGTAGGTGACTCATGCTCTGTGCTACAGAGGAAGACGAAAAACCCCCAGAGCCCAAGCCAATCTGCCCTGGGGGAAAATATGTTGCCGACCCCAAATATGGCGATCAGTTAAACCCTGAGCACGTGGGCAAGTCTCAACAGCCAGTTACCCAAGAAACAATTCTCTTTAATAACTCAGAACCCACCCCATGTACGCTCCCTTATTAGGCCACTTGTATATAGAATCATAGAATAATAGGGAGGTCATCTAGTCCAACCCCCTGCTAAAAAGCAGGACCACTCCCCCTAAATCACTCCAGCCAGGGTTTTGTCTAACCAGGCCTTAAAAATCTCCAAAGATGGAGATTCTACCACCTCCCTAGGTAACGCATTCCAATGCTTCACCACCCTCCTAGTGAGAAAGTTTGTCCTAATATCCAACCTTGACCTCCCCAGCCTTAATTTGAAACCATTGCTCCTTGTTCTGTCCTCTGTTACCCTCGAGAACAGCCTAGCTCCCTCCTCTTTGGAGCACCCCTTCAAGTAGTTGAAGGTTGCTATCAAATCTCCCCTCAGTCTTCTCTTCTGCAGACTAAATAAGCCTAGTTCCTTCACTCTCTCCTCATAAGTCATGTGCCCCAGCCCCCTAATCATTTTTGTTGCCTCCACTGGACTCTTTCTAATTTGTCCACATCCTTTCTGTAGTGGGGAGCCCAAAACTGGACACAGTATTCCAGAAGCGGCCTGACCAGTGTCGAATAGAGGGGAATTATCACATCCCTCGATCTGCTGGCAATACTCCTACTGATGCAGCCTAATATGCCATTGGCCTTTTTGGCAACAGGGGCACACTGTTGGCTCATATTCATCTTCCCATCCACCATAACCCCCAGGTCCTTTTCTACAGCGCTGCTACTTAGCCGATCGGTCCCCAGCCTGTAGCAGTGCATGGGAATTTTCCGTCCTAAGTGCAGGACTTTGCACTTGTCTTTGTTGAACCTCATGAGGTTTCTTTCAGATCAGTGTTCCAATTTGTCCAAGTCTCCCTGGATCCTGTCCCTGCCCTCCAGAGTATCTACCATTCCCCCCAACTTGGTGTCATCTGTGAACTTACTAAGCACGCAGTCTATTCCATCATCAAGATCATTAATGAAGATGTTGAACAGAACCGGCCCCAGGACCGACCCCTGGGGCACTCCACTCGTTACCGGTTGCCAACCAGACATCGAGCCATTGATTCCTACCCGCTGAGCCCGTCGATCTAGCCAGTTTTCTATCCACCTTACGGTCCACTTGTCCAACCCATACTTCCTTAACTTGCCGTCCAAAATGCTGTGGGAAACCGTATCAAAAGCCTTGCTAAAGTCGAGGTATACCATGTCAACGGCTCTTCCCGCATCCACAAATCCAGTCATCTCATCATAGCAGGAAATCGGGTTGGTCAGGCACGATTTGCCCTTGGTGAATCCATGTTGACTGTTCCTGATCACTCTATTTTCCTCCAAGCGTTTCAGGATGGATTCTTTGAGGACCTGCTCCATGATTTTCCCAGGTATTGAGGTGAGGCTGACCGGTCTGTAGTTCCCCGGATCCTCCTTTTTCCCTTTCTTGAAGATAGGTACTATATTTGCCTTTTTCCAATCCTCCGGGACCTCCCCCGTTCGCCACGAGTTCTCAAAGATAATGGCCAGCAGCTTTGCAATCACTTCCCCCAACTCCCTCAGCACCCTCGGATGCAGTTCATCCGGCCCCATGGACTTGTGCACATCCAATTTCTTTAAGTGTTCCCTAACCTGACTTTCCATCACCGAGGGCCACTCTTCTCTCCATTCCACATTACCCTGTGTAGTAGCGTGGGAGCTATATCGACCACCCGTAGCCAAGGATCAGTCAATTTCCAGAATAGACTATCTGATCATACCATCCCCTCCATACATTTATCAAGCTCAGTTTTGAACGCAGTTAGGGTTTTTGCCCTCACAACTCCCCTTGGAAGGCCATTCCAGAACTTTACTCCTCTAATGGTTAGAAACCTGCATCTAATTTCAAGCCTAAATTTCTTGATGGACAGTTTATAACCATTTGTTCTGGTGTCCTCATTGGTGCTGTACTCAAATAATTCCCTGATATTAATCCCTCTGATGTATTTATAGAGAGCAATCATATCCCCCCCTCAACCTTCTTTTGGTTAGGCTAAACAAGCCAAGCTTTTTGAGTCTCCACTCATAAGGCAGAAATTTCCAGAGGGGTAGACGTGTTAGTCTGTGTACAGCAAAAACGAGAGTCCTGTGGCACCTTATAGACTAACAGATTTTCTTCGGCATAAGCTTCCGTGGGCTATAACCCACTTCATCATGCATCTGACAAAGTGGGTTATAGCCCACAAAAGTTTATGCCGAAGAAAATCTGTTAGTCTATAAAGTGCCACAGGACTCTCATAAGGCAGATTTTCCACTCCACAGAACAAGGCTTTGTTCTTTCAGCTTTTCTTCCCTCTGTTTTTCTTTCTTTCTTTCTTTCTTTGAAAGAAGGGGGAGGGTGAGAGGAGGGTTTTCTTTTTCCTTGAAGAAACAGGTTAGGTGAAGAGGGTTATGAGGAGAGAAAAAGTATATATTTTTAAGGTAAGGTAAAAAATAGAGGAATTCTGAGAGAAAGTACTATTAATTTTGAAATTTAAGGTAAGTATAGAGAGTTAAAGGAGGAGGAGCTTGGACCCACTGTTCAACTGCTCCGTCTTGTACTGGCAGTAGAGAAGGAACTGAGGGTGCTGGACGGTGCACGTGCATTCAGAACCACACCGGAGATCCGCGAGACAGCCTCGGCGTGTGCGCTGCCTGCACTATGACCACCTCAAAGATTATCCGATCGAGGGCGCAGCGGGATGCGACAGTGCAAGTGGAGCTCCCACAGGAACAACACTCGACAAAGCAGCTGGCTAAATGATCAGGCTCAACAGGTAGTGATGAATGGCCTGATGTCTAGTTGGCGACTAGTAACAAATGGAGTGCTCCATGGGGTTTTGCTCAACATCTTCATGAAGGATCTGGAGGTTGGGGTGGATTACGCCCTCAGGACGTTTGCAGATAACACTAAGCTGGGAGGACTGGTAAATACACTGAAGCAGTGGTTCCTAACCTGTGGCCTAGGGGCCAAAAATGGCCCATGGGGACTTTCAAAGTGGTCCATGGCTCCCCTCCTGCTGACTGATGAAGGGAATCCCTGCCTAAGGACTTAGGCAGAGCCCATTTCCACAGGGCTAAAAGACCGATGCAAGCTCCTTGCTGCAGCCAAAGATGATGGGAGATCAGCACTCCCCTCCCACTGGCTGTAACAGGAAGCAGGACAAAGCGGTCCCTCTACGCCCATAGGCACTGGGGTCTTTGCTGGAGCAACTGGGAGGGGAGCATTGCTCTTCTATCCCCCTGGCTGCAGAAAAAAGCCACTGCCTAGGGACCCAAGTGGAGTGTTTGGTTTCCCTGCTGCAGGCAGGGAAATGGAAGATCAGTGAGGAGGCAGAACTGCTTTTCTCATGTGTCATTGCCCTTGGGAAGGTGCAAAAGTCAGCTCAAAGCCTGGGACAGAAGGTTTGATCCAGCTTACCGTAGCTATGGAGGGAACAGGAAATGGCTCATTCTGAGGTCAATGGCCAGGTGGAAAACCCAAAGTCACATTCCCTAGAAGAGTTTTACAGATACTCTACCTGCTGGAGATTTCATATTCTTGAGCATCTACAGCACAGGGAATTCCGGCAACAGTAACAGTTTCTGCAATGTCCTGATGCTTCTGGCCAAGGTTTGAGCCAATAATGGTGAGTCTAGTGCCACCTTCAACGGGTCCAGACAGGGGATAAACCTGCAGAGACACCCAGACATGTGTACATTTCATAGCATCTCAGAGACCTGCAGTCTAATCCAGGGCTGGACCCAGAGCAGCCCCAGCTCTGTCCCCTTCCTGGACTGGACATGGGGGACTCTTCTCGCTGAGCAAGTCTTGTGTCAGGTTCTCTTGCAACAGAGTAACTGCTCTCACATCATAAGCAGAAAGTGCTATAGACGAGAACTGGGATCTGTGTTCTCCTCCTCCCCATACTATGGCCTTCTCATTGATCTCCACAAAGCTGTAATTCCATGAAATGCTCCTTTAAAAACAACTGTGATGGCCCACCCCTTGCCTACTCATTGATGCACTGACTGCTTCTCTGAGAGCTCTGGTAATGAGAAGCTGTTATTATTTGGATTGCTCTTCTTCCCATAGTGCTAGGTGCTGCACTAAGACACAATCAAAAGATAGCTCATGCCCCGCAAGAGTTTTTAGGATAAATTAAGACAAGAACCTGGAGGAAGGACAAGGTGACAGCAAGTGGGACAGAGGATTGCAGACACTTACTCTGTGGATATCTGCAAAGGATAGGTCAAAAAAAATTTTTTTTTAAATAAACCAGAATTGTTATTAACCTCTGATCCCTCTTCCACCTCTGTCTAGCCACTTTCCAAAGGGGTAGCTGTGTTAGTCTATTGTAGAAAGACAACAGAGTCTTGTGGCACTTTTAAAGACTAACAGATTTATTAATCGCATGAGCTTTCGTGGGAGAAAATCCCACTTCGTCAGACGCTTTGAAGATAGGAAAGTTACAGAGTGGGAGGAAATTAAATGCAGGGGAGTGTATGACATAGCATCAGGTCAGGCTGTAACAGCAAATCAAAATAGGTGTTAGGATTCAAAACACTGGGGAACAGCACATAGAGGAGGGGGAGGTCAATTCACTTGATGTAATGCGAGAAAAATCCACTGTCACTGCATCTTTCGTGTACCTTCATCATTTCTGGTTCAGTTATCACTATGCTAGCCTATCCCAATCACTGACTTGGGACAACAAGAGGATTCCACTCTTTGGACCTCATCTTCAATTCCAGGAACCAGCTGCATCTTGCATGCTGGGCTGAGGTGTAAATATGTTGTTTCTTTCATCATAGCTACCACAGACTGGCTGCACAGTAGCATCTCAGAATACTCAGTGCTGAAGAACTAACAGTGAGCAAGGCATATGGACTGCCAGTAGGTTTTTTGGATACTTTGTGGGATCCAGGTGCCTTGGAGGGCAGTACAGTAATGGTTACTCACTGAATAAATGAGGGGTGCAGGACACATGTCCTCTATCTCTTCTGTGCAGGATCCTTGGAAGACGCAGCTGGGCCACTCCCCTCCACACCACACACACTGATACTTGGCATCAGCTGTTTGGCAGCGGCTGCAGTCAGCGTGTCCGACGGAGCAGTTATAGAGAGTCACTGGAGAGGAAGACCATTCAAAAGGCCCCCTATGAAAATCCCAGCAATGCACAAAATGGCCCCAGCAACCCAGCATATGACACTGACACATACATAGTAACTCTGAGCCTCTGAACAAGCTGGCTGAAGGGCTGACCCCTTGGGCAGCAGCTCGAACTTCCCTGTAGGGAGGCTAGCACTCTGTCCTGCCTCTCCTGCCCGCAGCCTTGTCCACACTCTAGCCTCCCTCTGCCCCAGACTCTGATCACTACTTTTGTCCCTCCTCTGCCATTGGTCACCATGTCCCTCCCTCCCTGCTCCCCTGCCCTCCTTCCCCCAAAGCCTTCGCAGAGCTGGTATTTGCTATTCAGCTACCCAAGTACATCAGTAATCCCCCAGGCCTGGGGCATCCAAGGGACCCAGGAAGGTGAGTAACAGATACCATCACTTCAACCACCCAGGAACCTGCATTGCCAGGGCCAGATCAATGCAGGGCTGCAGCCCTTCAAGCTCCTGCTGATCCAGTCCTGCTGGCGGGACTGGGACTCTGGCTCTGGAAGGGCAAGGCCCTGGGGCCAGAGGCTACGCTCCACCTTCAAGCCAGCTGGTCTGTCCCTGGGGGTGGGGCGTGGCATGTCCGCTGTCCTCCAGGGGTGGGGCCTGCCAACACATGGGGCGGCCTCTGGCACAGCCCTCCAGGAGCCCCCCCGGGAGCCCTGGTGTGGCAGTCCAACATTGCCCTGGGCCCTGGAGGGCCACCGTCAGAGGCCGCCCCTGGAGCATAGCAGCCTCGCACTGGCTGGCCCCGCTCTTGGGGGCAGATCAGTTGGTCCGGGGGTGGGAACACAGAGGTCAGCCCTGGCCTTTGGCCCCAGGGCCATGGCCTGCCCCATCTCCAGGCCTGTGGTGGGGCCTGAGGCCCCGCGGGGGGGACGGGGACTGGAACCACAGGCGGAGGGGCCCTTGGTGGGCGGACCAGGGTGCCAAGCTGTAGGCCCAACAAAAGTGGGCAGCCTGAGGCCCAGGTGTCCAGTGGTGGGACTGATGCAGGACACACTGAACACAAACGATCTTCATTTACATTTTCCCAGTTACCCCTTATCCTATTCCACAAACCCCTCTTTTAGTGGTGAGGTGTCAGTCGCCTACCATAGAGGTCTGCAGCACTGTCCACTCGGAGGTGTTGCTTTCTTTGCACAAACACCACAGCATTGAATTCAAGTTGAGGTGCCAAGTAATTATACTGCAAAGAGATCAGAATGCCAGAGTATCAAAGGGACCAAAGGAGGCCACTAACAAACCAGCTGAATAAAAAGTGCCTCAGTAGTTCCTAGAGCAGTAATACATACACTGCGATATGCAGCCTTTTTCTTTCACAAAGACACAAGGAACCTGATTCTCAGAG
Source organism: Pelusios castaneus (assembly GCA_007922175.1). Taxonomy (NCBI): domain Eukaryota; kingdom Metazoa; phylum Chordata; order Testudines; family Pelomedusidae; genus Pelusios; species Pelusios castaneus. Next base: position 28,462,164 of record ML685770.1, read on the forward strand.
ATGGTCAAGGTAACCACACATGCAAACATATGCATATGAGGGTTATTTGTGTGCCTAACTGACCACCTGCAGATGCAAATAGCCAACAGTGTGTTCACATGTGGTTGAGATTTCTTGTGCCTAAAGCTGATTGTCAGCATTCCCAGGTGAGACAAAGTGATGAGATCATTGATGAAATACCAGGTGATTAACCAGTCAACAGGGGATTCAGCTCATCAGCTGGGGGGCGGGGTGGGGCTGGAACAAAGGACCAGAGAAGCCCAAGATTTCAGACAGCTGCCATCTTTTTCGCACCTTTCCACTCGGTGCCTTTGCAGTAGATAAAGACTGGGGAAAGACTAAGTTGACCTTGCCAGGCAGGGCTCAAGGATTCTTTGCAGCAAGGAATCCAGAAGTGGGAGCATGTCTGAGCTCTTCCACTCTCTAGTGCTGGAGAGGGATGCAGAAGAGATGAGAAAAAGGTGGTGTGGCTCAGGCACCCAAGGCCCATGCACATTTTTTTCAGGCCTAGTACAAACTTGTAACATAGGTCCCCTGGCAATAGAGGTTGCAGCCTGAGCCAGGCCCCTCAGGGCCTACCAGCCCCAGTAAAGTGTACCCGTCTCCCTCCTCCCCACCATGTGGGGGCCCTGCATGTAGCACAGCAGGACTTTTGTGCTGGGCGGTGGAACAGTAAAAGAGTCTCAGCTGATCTAGCGACAAGCAAGACAGCCCTTGTTACCTCGTAAGGCAGAACAACAACAGAACCTACAATCATTTATCACAACCAGGGGCAGCAACAGCTCCTGGAGAAGCTGGGGAATGTCCTGGCAGGAAGTAATAACAGGGTGGTGGGCACAGGACTGTGCAGAATGGACCCAACAGATGACCTTGATGCCTTTTTGTGGCCATTCAAGAGGGCGGCATGAGGAGTGGGCTGGAAGAAGAGATGATGAGAGCATTGATTAAATACCATATGACTGAGCAATCAACAAGGAGATTCAACTCATCATCTGAGGATGGTTCAAGAGAGATAAAGATGCAGGAGGAGCAAAGGCTGGAAGAAAAGGCCAGGGAAGCCTGAGATCTCAAAGAGATGAGATCTCCCCTTTCTTCTGCTCTGTGCCTCAGTAGTACACAGGGGAAAAGCCCTATGCTGTGGACAACAAACACTTGCAAAGCACAGTGTAACTAAAACACATGCCATTGGTGCATGGACTGTTTGCAGGAAAGAATCTGGGGTGAGGGAACCCCACTCTGTATCACATCTACATGGAGATGTTCCATTTACAATGATAAATGAAGCAAAACCACAGTCTTCCAGACATGCCCTTGCTAAAGTATCTGTATGCTGCTTGTGGGATGTGAGCTGTGTCCTACATCCACAGCTATTCTGTCAATTGCACTCACTTGTGCCATGTCTAAAAATTGAGACAGAGAGCTCTGGGGCAGGACCCTGTCTGACTAGTTCTGTACCTCTGGATTCTAAAAACAAGCAAATTCACCCCCCCCCCCCATTATGAAATTTCCCCTAATTCATTGATTCACAGACTTTAATGCCAGCAGGAGCTGATCAGCTAGTCTGACATCCAGCTATTGCCAGCAGGGATGACAGGGCACTAAGTGAAGGGGCTATAGCGCTAACCCTGTCAGATAGCAGAGGGATGGCAGGGAGGCATTGTTCTCTGCCACAATAATGGCATTATCACCATACTATGGAACCAATACAAGTCTTCCACTGGTAGAAAGCTGGCATTGTATTACAGCAGCCTCAGGGATCAGGGTCCCGATGCACCAATCTCCGTACAAACACGGACCAAAAGGTTCGTCCCTACCACAAAGAGCTCACAATTGAAGTAATTTTCAGGCTCCTCTCTCATTAGACTAAGACGACCAGCAACAAAAGCTGGCTGACACTGGATTAGTGTCAAACACTTACCTGCTGTAGCTGACACGTGATGTAGCAGAGTGATCTATTTCCTTCCTCTCCCTCAACATAAGCATCCACCACCACTGTTCTTCCCTCCAGAATCAGGACACACTCATAGTCCCACTGCTGATCCTACAGGCAGGAAGAAATACAGCTTTACCAGTATCCAGGCACATGGTCAAACCTACCCAGAGACATTCATGCACACATCCCTATGCTCCCCCATGTAACTTCTGCTCTCATTCCCATCTCAGTGCCCTTTTCCATCTCACACCCCACGCATGCAACATGCTCCAAGTTCCCATTTGCTATGCCCTCTTCATCCTGCATTCTAGTTTCTCCTAGTCTCTCACTTCTTCATGATCCCCACATGAGAGGAATCAAATCAATACCACAAGCAGAATAATTCCCAGAAGACAAACACTGTATGCTGGGGAAAGGAGAGGGTCCCTATCTAGAGACTTTAGCCAAGAAGGAGGCGGATTAGAGAAAAACAGTCCAAAGAAAAAGAAGCCAGTGCACATTGGTTGCCAACCATGCTTGTATGCACAATAGACTCTTCAACAGAGAAAGGTACCAGTTAGTCTGTAACTGAGAGAAATAGGCCACATGCCCGGAAACCTGTCAGATTCCAGATGCGGTTTCTATGCGAGTCTTTCAAGGACGGTCATTCCAGAGGTTATTAAAGCAGTCTTTGATCTTTGGAGACAAAGATAATTTTCACTTCTGGCTGAAAGTGCAGTCCAAAGGAACTGGAGTTTCTGAAGCTTTGTGAGGCTTGAATTTTACCTCAGTTATAGAAACTTCAGATATGGCATAAAGACACAGACACTTTCCTATATCAGGCGGAGGGGACAGGGCACGGAGAAAAACTGTGCTCAGTTTTGAGATTTCCGATGGAATGAGAAGGGACTCAGCAAGCCCACACATGCAGAAAAGAGGCAGTTTAAGGATAATCACACTGTGCAACGAAACCCTGACTCACTACTGCCGCAAAGGCCAACGTGCCGTTCTACCCACCAGCCACTGAAGTCCCACCCAGAGATGGGGGTCAAAGCCTCATCTTGTTACCAGCACAACCCGGAAGCTTGCACCTATGACAGCACCTCAGCAGTGTAGGAATCTCGGTACTTCAATGTCATTCATCCAGGAATGGAGGAGCCAGAAGCTGCCTGCAGGGTGTCTTGCGCTAAGCCACCCTTTTCTCAGTGCTCATGGGAAATAACAGGCACACACCTGATACAGATGGAAGTTTTTCCCCAGCAGGGTTATCTTCTGCTCTACGTTGACTGGCAGCAGAGAGGATCCCTGAATGCCCTGCACACAGGGACAGGCTCTGGGACCCCAGCTGAACTCCTCATCCTGAAAAACAAACAAACACTACTGCCACGGCACAAGGGCTTGAGCTTTACTGGGGGAATTAACACAGGCAAATAAAGAAACAAAATTTCACTTGAAGAGAAGGGGAAGCTAGGATCACTGGGTATGTCTTCACTTGGAGATGGAGGCGTGATTCCCAACTCACCTAGGAGTAGCTGCACGCGTGTTTGCATGCTAAGAATTACAGTCTAGCTGGGGAGCCCAGGCAGTCATGAATGGTGCACCCCCAGGCTCAGATGGGTTTGCATTAAGTATGGCTGGCCTGCTCCCAGTCCCTAGTACAGCTCTGGCTACTGCAGCTGAACTACTCTGTCTCTGCAAGCTGGGAATCACAACGCTAGCTCCTAGCTTAGACCAGCCATTTACTACAGGGCAAAAGAGCGCAGTGGAAGCAGCAGACAGGAGAAAGCAGATACTATACAAGCTCTAGGAATGATGTATCAGGAACCCCCTTCCATCCACACTGTGCAGCATCCAGGAAACAACAGGACTCCAGATAAATGGTCATGTTACAACACCAAAGACCCCTTCCTTCCTCAGGATGCCATTTCCCATTCTGAATACATCACCTTCCTTGGCTCCTCCAGGAAAACCCCTCCTCCTTCATGTGATGCAATGTCTCTCAAGTCAGTGACCGTCCCCTGAATTTCAAAGTAGATCATAGCACTAAAGGGACATCTGAGAACTGCATCAGAAACTCACCAACTCCAAAAATCCTGGGACATCATACTGATAGTCTAGACCCGGATGCAAGATTCTGGGGAAATCAGGGGCATCCCTCTCCGAAGAGTCTCCATCTCCTGAGAGAAGAGTGGAAGCAGAGAAGGCTGACGTATCATTCTCGGTCTGTAGTGAATCCATCCAATCCTCTGTGTCTTTGAGCTCTGCGCCTTCCCCAAGTAGCCAGTCAGGAAGGATTGAAGATGGGACCTCAGAGGCAGGCACCTCAGTACCTAGGTCTCCTGGGAAATCAGCAGAGGTGGAGGCACTTGTAGGTTGGTTGGAGCTGATAGGAGATGGGATGGCAGATGTGGGGGCCTCAGACGGTAGTAAAGACACAGTGGGAGGCCAGGTGGAATTGATGCTATCAGGGGGAGGAGTTAATGCTGCCACAACAGGCTGCGAAATATTGAAGGCACCAGTGGCAGGTGGGTCGGTGAACCACACTTCCGGGTCAGTGGCTGGTTCAGAGGTAGGCAGAGCTGTGTGATCGGCAGTCTCTACTGGCTTGGTAGTGAAAGACACCACAGTAGGATTTGTGGCAAGCTGCGTAGTTGTGGGCTTTTCTGTTAGGGGTAGGACTGTGGATTCAGTGGTGGCCCCAAGAAAAGAGAAAACGGTTGGAGTTGGGGTGTGTGTGGGGCTGAATGTTCCTGTGGGATGAGCAGACATGGCAGAGACTGCAGGCAGAGTGGTGGGGACTGAGTCTGTGACGGAGGTGCGAGTAAACACTGTAGTGACTGGGGAAGTGACGGGTTTTGTGGCCACAGTCAGCGTGTTAGTTGATGACACAGTGGTGGAAGCAGCTGAAGACAGAAATGGACTTGAGGTTGGCATCTGTGTCTGAAAGGAGCCATTGCCATGGGGGGGGCGGAGGGGGGGAGAGGAAGAGAGAGAGAGAGAGAGAGAGAGAGAGAGAGAGAGAGAGAGAGAATCACAGAGGAATGTAAGAAAAGCAGCATGTGAGAGAAAGACACAAGCAAAAACCAACAGTCGGTCCAATTCTACAGTGAAGGGGAATTCCCAGGACCTCATTAGACCCTTCTGAGATTTCTACTGAGACAGAAACGTGCTTCTCGCACCACCTGGCTCCACTGAGTGCAGAGAATAAGGGTTAACACTGCACATCAGAGAATCACAGGACTGGAAGGGACCTCATGAGGTCATCTAGTCCAACCTCCTGCTAAAAGCAGGACCACTCCCACTAAACCATTCCAGCCAAGGCTTTGTCTAACCGAACCTTAAATATCTCCAAAGATGGAGATTCCCCCACCTCCCTAAATTGCCCATTCCAGTGCTTCACCACCCTCCTAGTGAGAAAGTTTTTCCTAATATCCAACCTTGACCTCCCCAGCTGAAACTTGAAACCATTGCTCCTTGTTCTGTCCTCTGTTATCCTTGAGAACAGCCTAGCTCCCTCCTCTTTGGAGCACCCCTTCAAGTAGTTGAAGGTTGCTATCAAATCCCCCCTCAGTCTTCTCTTCTGCAGACTAAATAAGCCTATTTCCTTCAGTATCTCCTCGTAAGTCATGTGCCCCAGCCCCCTAATCATTTTTGTTGCCCTCCGCTGGACTCTTTCTAATTTGTCCACATCCTTTCTGTAGTGGGGAGTCCAAAACTGGACACAGTATTCCAGATGCGGCCTCACCAGTGTCGAATAGAGGGGAATTATCACATCCCTCGATCTGCTAGCAACACTCCTGCTGATGCAGCCTAATATGCCATTGGCCTTTTTGGCAACAGGGGCACACTGTTGGCTCATATCCAGCTTCCCGTCCACCATAACCCCCAGGTCCTTTCCTACAGTGCTGCTACTTAGCTGATCGGTCCCCAGCCTGTAGCAGTGCATGGGATTTTTCGGCCCTAAGTCCAGGACTTTGCACTTGTCTTTGTTGAACCTCATGAGGTTTCTTTCAGATCAGTGTTCCAATTTGCCCAAGTCTCCCTGGATCCTGTCCCTGCCCTCCAGCGCGTCTACCATTCCCCCCAGCTTGGTGTCATCCGCAAACTTGCTAAGCACGCAATCTATCCCATCATCGCGATCATTAATGAAGATGTTGAATAGAGCCAGCCCCAGCTAAAGTCAAGGTATACCACAAAGTATACCACATCCTAGAGAGAGACCCTGAAGGACAAGAGATGTGAAGGATAACAGAAAGGGGTTCTATAAGTATGTTAGCAACAAGAAAAGATGGTGGTGGTGTAGGTCCCTTACTGAATGGGGCAGGCATCCTCATGGTGGATGATGCGGAAAAGGCTGAAGTACCCAATGCTTTTTTTACTTCAGTCTTCACAGGGAGGGCCAGCTCCCAGGCTACTACACGGGGTAACGCGGAATGGAGAGAAGAGCAGCCCTCGGTGATGGAAAGTCAGGTTAGGGACTACTTAAAAAAGTTGGATGTGCACAAGTCCATAGGGCCAGATGAACTGCATCCGAGGGTGCTGAGGGAGTTGGCTGAAATGATTGCAGAGCCGCTGGCCATTATCTTTGAGAACTCGTGGAGAACGGGGGAGGTCCCAGAGGGTTGGAAAAAGGCAAATATAGTACCTATCTTCAAGAAAGGGAAAAAGGAGGATCTAGGGAACTACAGACCAGTCAGCCTCACCTCAATCCCTGGGAAAATCATGGAGCAGGTCCTCAAAGAATCCATCCTGAAACACTTGGAGGAAAATAGAGTGATCAGGAACAGTCAATATGGATTCACCAAGGGCAAATCGTGCCTGACCAACCCGATTTCCTTCTATGATGAGATGACTGGATTTGTGGACGTGGGAACAGTGCGTATTGGTATACCTCGACTTTAGCAAGGCTTTTGATACGGTTTCCCACAGCATTCTGGATGGCAAGTTAAGGAAGTATGGGTTGGACAAGTGGACCGTAAGGTGGATAGAAAACTGGCTAGATCGACGGGCTCAGCGGGTAAGAAACAATGGCTCGATGTCTGGTTGGCAACCAGTAACGAGTGGAGTGCCCCAGGGGTCGGTCCCGGGGCCGGTTCTGTTCAACATCTTCATTAATGATCTTGATGATGGAATAGACTGCGTGCTTAGTAAGTTCACAGATGACACCAAACTGGGGGAAAATGGTAGATACTCTGGAGAGCAAGGACAGGATCCAGGGAGACTTGGACAAATTGGAACACTGATCTGAAAGAAACCTCATGAGGTTCAACAAAGACAAGTGCAAAGTCCTGCACTTAGGATGGAAAATTCCCATGCACTGCTACAGGCTGGGGACCGATTGGCTAAGTAGCAGCGCTGTAGGAAAGGACCTGGGGGTTATGGTGGACGGGAAGATGAATATGAGCCAACAGTATGCCCTTGTTGCCAAAAAGGCCAATGGCCTATTAGGCTGCATCAGTAGGAGTATTGCCAGCAGATCGAGGGATGTGATAATTCCCCTCTATTCGACACTGGTGAGGCCGCATCTGGAATACTGTGTCCAGTTTTGGGCTCCCCACTACAGAAAGGATGTGGACAAGTTAGAAAGAGTCCAGTGGAGGCAACAAAAATGATTAAGGGGCTGGGGCAAATGACTTAGGAGGAGAGACTGAAGGAACTAGGCTTATTTAGTCTACAGAAGAGAAGGCTGAGGGGAGATTTGATAGCAACCTTCAACTACTTGAAGGGGTGCTCCAAAAAGGAGGGAGCTAGGCTGTTCTCAGTAGTAACAGAGGACAGAACAAGGAGCAATGGTTTCAAATTAGAGCTGGGGAGGTCAAGGTTGGATATTAGGAAAAACTTTCTCACTAGGAGGGTGGTGAAGCATTGAAATGGGCTACCTAGGGAGGTGGTAGAATCTCCATCTTTGGAGATATTGAAGGCCTGGTTAGACAAAACCCTGGCTGGAATGATTATGGGGGAGTGGTCCTGCTTTTTAGCAGGGGGTTGGACTGGATGACCTCGTGAGGTCCCTTCCAACCCTATTATTCTATGATTCTATGACCATGAAGGGTTACCTGCAGGGTATGAAGAATTAGCCCAACTGTCAGCTTCTGCTCTTAAACAGCTTCATTTGCATTTCTTCACACCAAGAGACACTTGTCCCGCCCAGCTAGTGCTCCCTGCCTATCTTCTTCACCCTGCAATTCCCAGGCCAATTCTCTCTTGCTCCCTGGCTCCCACACATCTCGGGGAACTCCAGTTACTACACCAAGGTGAGCAACCTTCTTTTCTCCTCTGAGTAGTGTCCCCGTGGGTGCTCCACAGTTGGTGACTCCCAAGCTGTGCCCCTAAGTGGTAGGAGGAACTTCTGAGGAGTCATTTTACAATGTTGATAGTACTGCAATACAGACAGGGGTGTCGGATCTGGTGGTGTGGTCAATTGCACAGTGTTTTATGAAAGTGTGTGCAGATGTCCACGTTACGGCCTTGCCAATTTTGATTATAGGAACGTTCTTAAGGAAGGCAGTAGTGGAGGATAGTGCTCTTGTTGAATGGGATCTGATGTTTTCTGATTGCTGAATGCATGCTAACATGTACGTATGCAATTTGATATCAGTTTCAATATTCTCTGTTTGGAAATCCAAGTGCCTTTGTTCCTGTCTGCTATTGATACAAAGAGTCTTGGGGTGTTCCTAAAGTACTTTGTAGGTAGAACGCCAGTGCTTGGTGGAAGTCGAGTGTGTGGAGAAGGGCTTCTTGTTGATCTCTATGTGGTTTTAGTAAGAATATAGGTAAGTGGATGGTTTGATTTGTGCGGAAAGGAGTTGCGACTTTTGGTATGAATTTAGGATGTGGTCTTGGTGAGACTTTGTCGTTGTGAAAAATCGTGTATGATGGGTCAGCCATCAGAGGTGCCAGCTCACTGATCTGTCATGCGGACATGATGCTATTAGGAAAGCAATTTCCGTCGTCATGTGAGTGAGAGAACATGTGGCAAAGGGTTCGAATGGTGGTCTCGTTAATGTCTTAAAAACGAGGGGAAGGTCCCAGGCTGGAGTAGGGTACAGACTACTTATTTCTGTCATGAATCGCTTGATGGTATGATGATAGAAGATCAAGGTACCTTCCATGTGCGTATGGAAGGTTGCAATGGATGCTAAGCATACTTTTAGAGAGCTTAGGGTGAGACCTGTCTCTTTCAGATAGAGGAGATATTCTGGTGTGGCATGGATTGGAGCCGTCATTGGATTGATTTTGGTCCCAGAGCACCAGCTGATAAATTTCTGCTATTTCTGGAGGTAAGTTTTCCTTGTTGACAGTTTTGTGCTAGTTAGGAGAACGTGTTTTACCGGGTTGGAGTATAATAGCTCTTTGCCTTGAAACCAGATAGGAACCAGGCTGTGAGATGTAGCTATTTTAAGTTCGGGTGAAGGGTTTTCCCCATTGTTCTGGGATAGTAAGCTTTGATGTAATGGGAATGGAATGGGTGTCTTGGAGGACATTTGTATTATTAGGGAGTACTGTGGCTGTATCGGCCACGGAGGAGCTATCATAATAGCTGTTGCCCTTCGTCTTGGATTTTTATGAGACTTTTGTGAATTAGAGGTATTGGGGGGAAGGCATATACCAGATCCTGGTTCCATGGTACGAGGAAGGCATCTCCCTTTGAGTTCTTGCCGCAACCAGCCCTTGAACAAAAGGATGGACATTTGTGGTTTCCGTCTGTGGTGAAGAGATCTACGGACGGATTTCCCCATCTGGCGAATATATAGTTGAGGGTAGTGTTGTGTATTACTCATTCATGGTTTTGTGTAAACTTTCTGATGAGGGAATCCGCTACGTTGTTCTGGATTCCTGGGAGATAAGAAACAGATATGGTAGTGTTGTTTTTGAGGCACCAGTTCCATAGCTTTATGCCTTCTGTGCATAGGGAATTCAGATTTGAAGATAATTTATACCTTCAAGTCAGAGTCACTGCTATGGGTACCCGCATGGCCCCACAATAAGCCAACATCTTTACGGCTGACTTAGAACAACGCTTCCTCATGTCTCGTCCCAAAGCACCTCTACTTTACTTATGCTATATTGATGACATCATCATCTGGACCCACAGTAAGGATGCCCTTGAAGATTTCCATAGAGATTTCAACAATTTCCACTCCACAATCAAACTTAGCCTGGAATACTCCACACAGGAGATCCACTTTCTGGACACTACAGTGCAAATTAGTGATGGGCACATAAGGACCACCCTATACCAAAAACCTACTAATCGCTATAGTTACCTACATCCCTCAAGCTTTCATCCAAAACATACCACACAATCCATTGTCTACAGTCAAGCCCTAAGATATAACTACATTTGCTCTGATCCTTTAGACAGAGACAGACACCTTCAGGATGTCTATCAAGCACTCTTAAAACTACAGTATCCATCCGCAGAAGTGAAGAAACAGATTGACAGAGCCAGAAGGGTTCCCAGAAGTCAACTACTGCAGGAGAAGCCCAAGAAAAAAACTCAACAGAACGCCATTGGTCGCCACCTACATATCTACACTGAAGACAGCATCACAGGACTAAATCAAGCCAGCTACTCCATCAAGGGCTCATTCACCTGCTCATCCACCAATGTGATTTATGCCATCATGTGCGAGAAATGCCCCTCTGCCTTATATATTGGACAAACAGGACAGTCTCTGCGCAAAAGAATAAATGGACACAAATCTGACATCAGAAATCGCAACACTAATAAACCAATAGGGGAACACTTCAATCTCTCTGCTCACTCCATTGATGACTTGCTAATAGCTGTGTTGAAACAGATGAATAACAAATCACAGCTTCAAAGAGAAACTGCAGAACTTGAATTTATATGCAAATTCGACTCAGTTGCCTTGGGGTTAAACAGGGACTAGGCATTTTTCTCTCAGTACAACAGGTGATTTGACCTCACCTGCCTCTATGTGCTGTTCCCCAGTGTTTGAATTCTAACACCTATTTTGATTTGCTGTTACAGCCTGCCCTGATCCTATGTCATACACTCCCCTGCATTTAATTTCCTTCCATTTTGTAAGTTTCCCATCTTCAAAGTGTCTGACGAAGTGGGATTTTCTCCCATGAAAGCGCATGCAATAAATATATCTGTTAGTCTTTAAAAGTGCCACAGGACTCTGCCATTTTTCTGCAATAGACTAACACGGCTACCCCTTTGGAAGTTGTCGGAAGAGTATCCCTTCGTTCATGTTGTGAGGCGTTATCCACAATTGCAGATATTGTTTCTCTGTGGGTAAAGTTATTATTTTGTGGACCCTGTGTCTGTTGGGTTTGTAGAGTTTTGCGAGGTATAGCTGAAGTGGGTGCATATGGAGTCCTGCGTTCTTTATGACGAATGTTGTGGAGGCCATGTGACCTAGAAGTTGGATGCACTGTAGGATGCTGATCAGTGGAGAGGTTTGTAGGGATTTTGTTAGGTTTACTATGTTTTGGAATCTGTGAACCGGCAGAAAAGCCCTTGCATGAAGAGAATGTAATCAAGCCCCTATGAATTCTATTATTTGTGTGGGATTCAGGGTTGACTTTTTCCTGTTTATGAGGAGGCCGAGGTTCAGGAACAAGTTCACAGTGGTTTGCACTGCCTGATGTTTGCGATCTGTCTAGGCAGTGGTCTAGACACGGAAATATCTTTACACCTTGTTTTCTTAGATGAGCTTTAACCACTTCCAGTATCTTGGTGAAGACTCTCGGTGCGGTTGACAGTCTGAATGGTCAGACTGTGTATTGGTAATGGTCCTTTCCAATTGCGAATCTGAGGCGTTTTCTGTGGGCTGGGTGGATCGAGATGTGGAAATATGCATCTTGCAGGTTGAGGGCTGCAAAACAGTCATTTTGTTCTAAGGAAGGGATTATTGTTGCCAGCGTCACCATTTTGAATTTTTGAGATTTTATGCACTTGTTTAGTACCCTTAGGTCAAGGATTGGTCTCCATCCTCCTGTTCTCTTTTTTGGGAGGAAGTACGGGGTGTATGTTCCCTTCCCACTGTGTGTTTGTGGTACTATTTCTATAGCTCCTATTTGGAGTAGGTATTGTGCTTCCTGTTTGAGAGTTTTGTCCCTGAAGAGAGGTGGGGAAGGGTAATGGGATCGGGGTTTTGTTGTGAATGGGATGACGTATCCTGATTTGATGACCTTGAGGACCCATTTGTCTGTTGTAATCTGGGTACAGGTTCTGTAGAAAGGTAGGAGATGGTACTGGTAACAGCAGGTTTCTATTGCCTATGGACATTGTGTGATGCTCAGTGTGCCCTCGATTGAGTTCTCAAAACTGCGGTTTAACTGAGGGGTTTTGTGACAGGGTTTGGTTGGGTGGTTGTCTTCTTCGTTGTGGTCGTTGTCGGCTCCTGAAGTTGTCCTGTCTTCTGTTTTGTTATTGGTATTGTGATGGGTAGTGCGGGTTATACGGTTGGTACCTAAAAGATCATCTTCTCGTGACTGGTGTACGCATACCAAATGTACGCAGTGTTGCTCTCAAACCTTTTGAGGTGTGCATAACGTCATCGGTTTTCTCTGCAAACAGATTCTTATCAAATGGGAGATCTGTTGTGGTCTAGGGCGATTTTGGAAGGTCTGCCAAATGGAGCCAGGAAGCTCTCCTCATCACGACCCCTGTGGCAATGAGTCTGGTCGATGCAGCCTGAAGATCAGTCCTACAGATTAATTGACTCTCTTTAATTACTGCATGGAATTGATGCTGTTTTTCTTTTGGGATAAATTCAATAAAATCTGCTAATTTCAGGTAATTGTCATGGTCATAATTGGCTAATATGGCATTAAAGTTAGATACTCTAAGTTGCAGGGTGGCTGATATATACACCTTTCTGCCCAGTAGATCCAGTTTTTTATTCTTGTCGTGTGGTGTTGACTTGTTGAAGGGTTGTTTATTTCTGTGGCTCGCAGCCTCCCTGACAAGTGAGTTGGGGGGCGGATGTCTAAAAAGGTATTCTAGATTTTTGCTCAGCACATAATATTTTTTGTCAACCCTTCTGCTGGTGGGGCACCGGGCCGCGGGGCTCAAATCGATGCTGGCATTTGCCATATATTTTCAGCAGGCTCCAAGACTGCATCATCCATTGGTAGTGCTATATGAGAGGATGATTTAGTTTGTAACATTTGCAGCAATTTGTGTTGCGATTCCGGTATGTCCTGCATCGTGAGTTCTTGAGATTCTGCCACTCTCTTGAACGAGTCCTGTAACTGTTTTAAATCTTTGGCTGCGATGGGTGGTGATGATACTATAGCCTCGTCTGGTGAGGAGGATGAGTTATGGGTTGGCGAGTCATCCTCTGGGTGCTCCAGTTGTGTAGTTTCCTATGATTTTGGTGGTTGGGGCAATTGCTTTGGGTTTCTATATGCCCTAGATGTTGAAGGTCTACTGATTGTTGAGTATCTGGACCACGCATCCCATTATGATGGATCGTCAGGGGGCGGTCTGTACCATGGTGTAGGGTACCATGGATATGGTGGTCTATTAGTATACCTGTGGTTCATTAGCATATGCCCCCGAGGGGGATCTGGGTTCAGGAAAGAAGGTGGGGTATCTTATTTCACCTTCTTCCTCTTCACTCAAGAAGGGGATGGGCGAAATTGATCCTTCTCTGGATATCAGTGGAGATTCCTTGGTCCCATGAAATGGGGAAGATGGAAGATCTCTGGTCAGCTCCTCTGGTTCGGATTCAATGTATTTTCTTTTCTATGATCGCTTCTTTGTTGAAGGTTCTGTCGGTGTCGCATCTTTTTGTACTGTGTGTGCCGTTGAGAAGCTAGCGATGTTCATCGGTACTGAGGTACCAGTTGGTTCCAATGGTGGTGCCAGCCGCGGGATGCGTATTGGTTCTGTCTCTCAGCTTGGTGTCGGTGCCGGAGAGGAATTAGTCAGTATCGTGTCCGGTGCCAATGCCTCGGTTGGCTTTTAAGGTGTAGGTGCCAATGGGTCGGTTTATGATTTGGTGCTGTCTTACCTTTATGTTTATGGTTGGCACCGGATGAAGACGGCTGTGTTGGTGGTTTGTCTCTCTGCGTGTTGGAGGGACCTAAAGCCTCCATTTCACGCCTATGTTTTTGAGGAGTAGGAGAGCTCCTTTTGTCATAAGGGACCGATGGAGTTGAAAGTTTCTTATCTGAATTAGGGCCCGATGCTGGTTTCCCTTGTCCCGGGTCCGATGCCGATCTCAAGGATTTTTCCATGAGGAACAGCTTTAGACGCAGTTCCTGATCTTGTCTGGCCCCAGTGCTCCTATTTTTACAGTGGGAACATTTAGTTGAAATGTGTTCCTCACCGAGACAGTTTATACATCTGAGGTGTCCGTCTGACGTGGGGATGGCGTCAGGGCATAATTTGCACCGTTTGAAGCCTGGAGAGCCAGGCATAGCTGATAACGATTTCTCTTTTATTTATTTATTTATTTTTTTGTAGGAGTGGGTAAAAAGGTCAGAAGAAGAATTAAAGTAGATGGGGGTATATATTTTTTAAGCGGTTTCGTTGAGACAAGCTGAGGAGGGTCACTGGAATCTGTCCATAGCCGCAGATGATTGAGGGGGAACAAGGGGTGGGGGGATAGGGCTGCGGAACCACAAAAGGGCGCCAAACCACCACGATAAGGGCGCTGCGTGGACATTGCTGGAAACTTCTTTGATCTGTGTTGCGGCGGCACACACACCAATTGTGGAGCACCCACAGGGACACTATTTGGATGAGAACTTTCCCAAGATGCCTCACCTCAGGATCGCAGGTTGGGCATGAGGGATGGTTTCTGGATGAGTCATGACTCACTCTGAACAGGAGGCCCATCCTGCCTCGTTGCCCTGATGCTGGAAACCTTTCTTCAGCCCCCACCCCACAATGACCTGTGAAATCTCTACAAGGCAGCCAGTCTCAGATGATTGAGGAGCTCCACATTAGGATCAGGAAAGGACAGATGTTCCTCTTGACCCGCTCCATGGCAGCAGGATAGCTGCTATCCGAATCTGAGTAAAAACCAAATCCTTCTGGCATCCTTAGCAGACTGGACAGGACCTATGTTTGATACAAACCCTCTCATTGTAGATAATGGTCCCCTCTTCACAAGTTGCTTTGTGAGTACAATGGTGTTCCTGGACACACCAGTTACAACCCCAGTGACTGCTCACACAACCCTGGCACCTGAAACAACAGCAAAAGAAGAGCCGCTGAGGAGGGCCAGTAAATAGAAAGGAATGGCCAAGCCTGGGTAACTGCAGACTGAGAATCAATATGTACTCACGGCGCTGACTGCCACTGCAAGGCCACTGCAGCACAGTCGTAGAACGAAAAGTCCACTGAAGCAATGAAAACATCATGGAAACGCACCACTAGCTTTATGGTTATGTGCTCTGAAAATGGAAATAAAAACAACACCTCTAAGATAAGGGAGCTGCAACAGATCCTCGTGCTGTGGTATTATTAGACAGACAGACAGACCCACAGAGAATACACATTACGGTGGCGCACACTCTCTCCATGTTATGGTTGGGAAGCATGCTTACCACCATCAGACCAATTTTCATTCTCCCTTAACTTCATTAAATCCAAACCAAGGTAAATCTCACATCTACGTCACATCCTCCCACTGCACAATCAGGAAAGGCGTTCATAAGATCTTTGGATACAGATTTGTTAGGGACTGAAAACGTTTTATTTGGCCTGATTTCAGGTATCCTTTTACCTACAAAACCCAAGACGGTCTCATTCTCTTTTGTCTCCAGGAGTACTGGAGCATTTTCACTGATTTCTTGCAGATTTGATGGCTGAAGACATATTCACCATTATCATCAAAGACACAGTCACTGCTCATGCAGACTCATTTAATGCAGGTGGTTTTTCTGAATAGTTTCTAGTATTGTGCAGACATGTAGGTCCCAGGATAAGAGAGAGACAAGGTGGGAGGCAACATGAAGCAACTGCCGTTGGAGAAAGACAAGCTTTCAAGCTCTGTGTAAGCTCGAAAGTCGGTTTCTCTCACCAGCAGAAATTAGCCCAATATAAGATATTACTTCACGCACTTGGTCTCTCTGAGTTATAAACACATCTATCGTCTTTATTCAGAAAAGCCCCCACTCACCAGGCTGGACACAGACACTGGCTCTCCAAACCGAAGAGAAAGCCCCAAATCCCGTCGATCTCCAGGCTTTGCCATAGCTCAGGGAGCTGGACAGGCCACTCACCTCCAGTCTGTAGGCTGGGCTGCCCTTCCCATGGGGGCAGTTCAGTCATTGTTCATGTCCTCTCTCCAGGTATGCTTTGTTTCTCTATCTGGATTCATACAAACACTAAAATCACCTCTATCCCTGCCTCTAGGAAAAGGCTTAGTATGGCCCACGCTGGGCTCTTCACAGGAAGACAGAGGTGAAGGTGCTGCTGGAGAAATATCTGACGAAGGGCTGATCTACACTAGAGCTTTGTCAACACAAGTGGTGGTGGTGGACACTCTGCAATGCTCCCTTTCCTGAGCAAACTCGCCTGCTTTGGCGACAGAATAAATGTACCTCAATGAAAGCAGCAGAGCTTTGTATGGCAAAGTTAGACCAACAAACCATCCATGTGGACAGTGTGCACCATGCCAGGGCTGCAGGAGCTAGCCCACAATTCCCACCCTGACTGTGCTGTTTGCTGGTTTGAATGCTGCTGCCTCCCCTACATCCGGCTACAGAAGGATGAGCCCCACCCTTGGAGGTTTTGCCGATCAGTGTGGAGAGCTCTCCCAGCCACTGCCCAGCTGAGCTTGCCAGCTCTTGCCAGCAAACAGGCTCCTTCTCCTGGGTCTGTGGGGAGATGAGGCTGTGGAAGAACTTGGAGGCAATCAATTTTTCTCTCCTACGGCAGCCATGCTGCTGCCAGGGGAGGAGTGGAGAGAACCAAGGAGGGAGGCGGGGATACCTTGACATCAGCCCCCGCCTCTTCCTTGGCTCTGCACAGCCCATCAGGAGTCTCTCCTCCCTCCTCCCCCAGCAGCAGCATGCTTGCCATAGGAGAGCAGAACTGGAGTGGGGGGCAGTGGGCATCAGCTGTGTATGCTCCAGCTTCAGCCTCAGGATTGCTTGCTTCCAACTGCTGTCTGAACTTAGAGACAGCATGCACATACACTCTCTGTCCCACAACGTACACTGTCTCTCACTCACACACACACGCCCCTCACTCACATGCATGCACACACAATCCCCTCACTCTCACACTTCAGTGGGATTCTTGTGTTTGTGGTCAGCACTGTCAAGTGGGACTGACAGGGCAGTTGAGAAATGGCTGTCAATCTAGTAGGATGTCCGTGGAAGGGCAGAATTCAGTAACCTTCATCATGTGACGCTGTGCCTGCCCAATGAACCATTGCAAACCCTTCTCAAAGTACCCTGTGTGCAGTTGCTTGGGCAAGGAAAAGCCAGCAAAGTCCCCAGGTAAAGTAGCATTGCAAATTCCTGTGATTTTGTCACGCAGTTCATGATTAAAAGTACCCATGATTTCATGAATGCTGGAACAAATTCTTAAATACTTCCTGTTCCAAAATGCCCAACATTTCTCCTGACTTTTATTGGGGCTGAAGCCAACCAGGGCTCAGCCGAGATGGTTTCCATTTCCCTAGTCTTCGCATATGAAAGTGAAGCTGCACCTAATGAAGATGGTCACCAATTCCTGGAGTTTTCACTGTGAATGAAGCCAGGCAACCTTCAGAAAGATGGCCACAGCTGCATGTTGGGGCTGTACAGAAAACTCAGCCAATGGAGGAATGTGGGGTTTCAGGGAAAAGTAAGGTATGAAGGGAGGGACCCTGAGGGGGATGCCAGGGAACCAGAATGGAAAGAGGGAGACTGAATGGACAGGAGAATATGGGAAACAGGCAAGAGGCTGAAAAAATCCAGGAGACTAAAGGGATAATAGAGGGTGGCAGAGAGAAAAAGCAAGGAGCAGGAATTGTAAAAGGAAAAGGGGACGGGTTAATGTTGAAACAGCTGGGTACGGCAGATTGTTGGAGAGATGACTCTGAAGCGTGGAAATGAAGATGAGGAACAGACAGACAAGAGAAGAGAAAAGAGAAGAGAATTGGAGGGGCAGCTCCCAATTCCAGGAGAGAAGAAGGTGAATCCCCTCCAAGGTCCCACCCAAAGCCTGCGCCTTTCAAGTTGATTTGTGATCTTAAGATGCTCATATCTTTGGGACAGTGGCTTTCTCCACACAGTTTGAAAAAAGAGAGAGAGAAAGCAAGAAAGAAGCAACACATTTGCATTTTTAGAGACATTGTGATTTGTAAGCAATTCTCATGATTTTTTTAGATCTGAATTTTTTTTTTTTAACGCCTGTGTCTGGCTGCCTCATTTGCTATGCCCTACCAGATGAAGATGAAACTCCATCTTATTGGTCCTGAAAATACCAAATCCTGCAAGCAAATCCCATTGAATATGGGTGGCCGACTGTGGCTTCTGAGCCACATATCATGATCTGTCTTAGTTAAGACCCATAGTGCCTTTTTTCCCCATTTCCATTTACTTGTGTGTCAAAGCATTGTTTCCTTTAAAATTTGTTCAAAAGCCTTGTATACCACCAAGGTCAAGCTAACAGGTTTATTGTTCCCAGATCACTTCTTCCCCTTTCTTATATAGAAGTACGATATTTACTATTCTCCATTCATATGCTACTGCCACCAACATGGTGGATTAAAAATACTAATATTGGATTTGCAATGTCATAAGGAGAGTTCTTTCAGTATTCTGGGATGGAGGTTGTCTGATCCCCTGATTTGAATGCACCTCTAATGTGTCATTTCAATTTTTATATGTTCATTCCTATCAGCCATCCTGCCTTTGCTCCCATTTTCCACATTATCATCCTTACTGAAAACTGATGCAAAATATTCATTTAGTTCTTGGGACATACCTAGATATTCTTAATGTCTACCACATCCACCCTACATAGAGGTCCCACTTCTTATCTTGTTCTCTTTATTTATATGGTTATATAACATTTTACTATTTTTTAAATTTCCTTTGCAAGGTCTCACTCAGCTTCACTTTAGGCAGTTGTCACTTTAACCCTAAATTGTCTGATCTCTTTCACTTTCTTTGCTAATTGATCCCTTTTTCCATTCCTTTGTAGACTCTCTGCTTACTCCCACTGTCATTTTTGAGGTTTGAGCTTTCGTGGGAAAAAATCCCATTTCGGCAGACTCTTTGAAGATCGGGAATTTATAGAACGGGAGGAAATTAAATGCAGGGAATATATATGACAGGATCAGGTACACTACATTGATGACATCATCATCATCATTTGGACCCATGGTAAGGATGCCCTTGAAGATTTCAATAATTTCCACTCCACAATCAAACTGAGCCTGGAACACTCCACATGGGAGATCCACTTTCTGGACACTACTGTGCAAATTAGAGATGGACACATACACACCACCCTACACCAAAAACCTACTGATTGCTATAGTTACCTACATCCCTCGAGCTTTCATCCAAGACATACCACACGATCCATTGTGTACAGTCAAGCCCTAAGATATAACCACATTTGCACTGATCCTTCAGACAGAGACAGACACCTTCAGGATCTCTACCAGGCATTCTTAAAACTACAGTACCCACCTGCAGAAGTGAAGAAACAGATTGACAGTGCCAGATAGGTACCTGAAGTCAACTACTACAGGAGAAGCCCAAAAAAGAAAACAACAGAATGCCCCTGGGCATCACCTACAACCCCCAACTCAGACCTCTACAGCTCATCATCAAGGAGCTACCACCTATACTACATGACAATCCCTCACTCTCTCAAGCCTTGGGAGACAGAGCTCTCCTCGCTTACAGACAGCCCCCCAATCTTAAACAGATACTCACCAGCAACTACAGACCAAACAACTGAACCATTAAAGCAGGAATATATCTCCGCAATAGACCACGTTGCCAATTGTGCCCCCATATCTACACAAAAGACACCATCACGGGACCTAATCAAGGCAGTTACTCCATCAAGGGCTCATTCGCCTGCTCATCCATAAATGTGATTTATGCCATCAAGTGCCAGAAATGCCTCCCTGCCTAATACATTGGACAAACAGGACAGTCTTTACGCAAAAGAATAAATGGACACAAATCTGACATCAAAAATCACAACATTCAAAAACCAACAGGGGAACACTTCAATCTCCCTGCTCACTCCATTGACAACTTATTAACAGCGGTGCTCAAATAAATGAACAACAAATCACAGCTTCAAAGAGAAACTGCAGAATTGGAACTTGTATGTAAATTTGACTCTGTTGCTTCAGGGTTAAACAGGGACTATGGATTTTATTCTCATTACAACAGGTGATTTGACCTCACCTTCCTCTATGTGCTGTTCCCCAGTGTTTGAATCCCAATACCCTATCCTGATTTGCTGTTACAGCCTGACCTGATCTTGTGTCATACACTTACCTGCATTTAATTTCCTCCCATTCTGAAAGCTCCCCATCTTCAAAGAGTCTGACGAAGGGGGATTTTCTCCCACGAAAACTCATGGGATAAATAAATTTGTTAGTGCCACAGGACTTCCTGTTTGTTTGGCTGATCTAGGCTAACACGGCTACCCCTCCGGAATTTTTGAAGTGGTTATTGATCCAATTAGGTTTAGACCACTTCCCTACAAAGTTTTTATTCTTACTTGGGATGCAAATGCCAGATAATGTTTGCACATTTGACCTGAAGAAATTCTAAACCTCCTCCACATTTAAATTCCTGATCTTTTCAGTCCAGTTGACTTCACCAATTAGTTCCCTTCATTTAGCAGAATCTGCCCATTAGTTGCTGACCTGATGTTGATTATCCTTCCATTTAGTTTAAATTGAATCAATCTGTGTGTACTCAATCCAAGGTTATTCTTACAATCAGCTCTTTTGAACGTCACTGGTTACCAAAACCAAATCTAAAATACTACCACCATCACCTTTTGTTGTCTAAAGGACTATTTGGTAACAAAAATCTATCAGCTATCACACCAGGGAGGAACTGTGTCTTACCATTATTAGTGGCCTTTGTTCTCAAAACTAGCTTTGGGAAATGGAAGTCTCACTGAATGACAATTCCCAGCAATATTTAGCTACCTGATTCAATGGCAAAAAACTAAATTTATGGTTGCCTGGTATTACGCTGTCCCTTTGCACAAACTGAGCCGAGCAAAACTCAATGCACAGTTAATATGGTCCATACAATCTTAAATCTTCCCTCTTTCAGAAATACTTCAGATGCCCATTCACATACATACCACTTCTCCACCAACCACTGCTGAAACATACAAGCTCTACACCTCTTTTACAACCCATTCACTCACTAACAGGTCAAAGGAATAAAAAGGGGAAAAATATGATTGCCTACTCCGCCTTCCTTTTAGCCTCTTTGAGCAATGGATCAGTGCGTACACAGACCTACTCACACGGACCCTTGGTACTTTAAGACACAAGTGGTTCCAGATGCTGGTGAACACTCTCACTTAACCAGCCCCCAGAAAAAATAACCACAATGCATAACATTTATAAATGTGATACACTTTTAAAACTCCCTTATACTTACTGACAGGATCCCAACTCAAACGATACTTTCATCTAACCATCATTAAGCATCAGAACCCTTTCCTAGTCCTTCCACAGTCAGGTGTTCCATCCCCTGGTCATTTTCTTTACTCTTGCAGAGAACGCTGGACTCACCTGTTCCTGTTGGCAAAGCTGGTGCGTGGCTGGGATCTGGGGAAGGACATACAATGCCGGACTCTGTCAGCACTGCTGGACTCTCGTAGTCTTCAAAGTAACATGAATACGATTCTTCCCCACGCAAGGATGGTAAGTCCAAGAGAGTGAGGAAAATCTGCCAATCAAATATCGATCAATCCATAATTGCACTTTGCTATTTCATAGCCTAATCTCTTCTTTTTAAAGCCACAAACAGGTTACTGACCCAACCATCCACTGTCTTTCGAAGATGCCTCCCACTATTGCCTCTAACCCAGTCCTCGAAAAACCTGCGACACACCGAGGGCCAGCCCAAAAACTGAGGCACCCTTAGATGTGTAGCAATGAAGGGGCCCCTGCCGCAGAAAAACCACGGCCACTGATGGTTTTAGCAGCAGACACACCCCCTGCCACAGGAAAAAAGCCACAGCTGATGGAGTTTTTGGCAGCACTGCAATGGGGGGGGGGGGGGGGGGGGGGGCGGCAGCACAGAAAAAATCAGCACTGCCGGTTGTTTGGGCGGGTGGGGGGGGGGGGGGGGGGGGCCAATAAACGCCACCACTGAAAAAATCGCCCCTGCCCGGTTTTTCCGCCTTTCCCCCCCCCCCCCCCCCCCCCCCCCCGGCTGCCATGGCCCTGCTAGGTCCCAGGAGCTAAATCTTGGGCACCATGGCAACCTGGTATTTGTCGAGCCCTAACCTAACCTCATTATCCTTGCTGCCCCTTTCAATGTCCTTTCCCACTCTTTAATGTCCTTCCTGTTAGCAAGCACTCAAAGCTGTGCCCACTTTTCTAGATGGAAGCTGGGTTCTCACCAGCTCTGGGCACATTGACAATTCTTATCAGTGAGACACCCCAATATTCCCTTGGCTTTTCCAGCAGCTATCAGACACTGGGCTGATGATTTTAACTTCCTGTCACTATTCTGTCAATAATCAGCACCATGAAACTTTAGAAATCTACAGGCATGCTTACAGTTGCCAAGCCAAAATCAGACTTTGCCATAGCAGCACAAGGCAAGTAAAAACCCCTAAAATGTATTACTCTGATGTTAATATATGCACAAACACCTGTCATGATGGAATCCATCCCTTGGGCCAGCATGACACATAAGCACCCTGAATAAGGCACATCCTGGATGAATTCCAAAGTTTAGTGATTTAGCTCCCATTGATGTCAATAGAAGATGTCTTTGTTTATACCAGAACTGAAGGTGGCCCACCATCTACAAATATGAGAGGAGAAAATCACTATTCTTATCACAGGGTTAGGTTTTCCAAGTAGAATGCCATTGCTCACATTTCTCTTTTCTTCTATGCTGATATTAGCTGGACTTAATGACTGGATGGACAAACACTGCTGTGTAGAATTAAAGCTCCAGAGCCACTGCTCACTCGCTATGGACCGTGAGCACTCAGAGCGACGGCTGCATCTGAAGAAAAAACATTTAGGAAACCATCAGCACACTTCCCAAAACTGAGGAGAGAACGCATTCTTTGCTACAATATGGCTGTGAACAGGACTTTCCCCAGCAAGAGTGGTCAGCAAACCAGACATATCGACTACAGTAGTGCCAGCAACCTGAAGGACATAGAAATGCTGCATTCACTGAGGCTATGGGCATGAATGGGAATCTTGGCCTCACTGGGTACAGGAGATACAATGCAACTTCATTTGGTACATTACATACACCCTTTACAATTGAGTAAACCTGCCACTAATGTTAAAAGTGGAGGTGAGAAACCCAAGAGAGAGAAGGGACACAGGTTATGAGCTGAATGCTGTGGGACTGCATAGACAGGAACAGAGAAAGAGATAGACAAGTAGAACCATGTCTGATGTGAGGTGGGACTTAACAGAATTGCTGGACCCACTAGCAAAGATTGGGAGAGAACACTGAAGGCTGAATGAGGGGAGAGGATGAGCTCGCAGCAGTAGAAAGGAGAAGGCAGTTAACTTCATGGAACAGACTAGTTTCCTTGCTGTGGTCTCAGTTAAACCCAGACTGAGATCCACTGAGGAGAATACAGCACATGGTGACCGAAGAGATAAGAGCGGAATGAAGTGAAATGCAGTGGCCTTAGTTTGCAGGGATGGGGTGGTGCAAGAAAACAAAGCAGCTGTTGACAATAGTGGCATTGCAGAAAGGTAGTGCAGAGAGAGACAATCAGATGATGGACAGGAGATTAAAGAAAGAACGAACATAGGGAGATACATGTACTACATGCAGCAGCTAAAGGTATTCCAAGCAGGGCTGTACTAGTCTGAACGCATGCTGCGTAAGATGTACGAATAAAAGAGTTAACATCATCGCATACCATATCTGATTGGAATTTCCCAGTAAAACTGATAGAACTAAACAAAAGAAAATTAACTAGCTAATCCCAAATCATCTTCTCTCTGGAGAGTCTTGTTGAGAAAGTGATTAGAGATCTTACCGTCCCTGGAGAACACACCAGCCACAGTATGGATCTTTCAGTGTCAAACATGATTCACAGTCCAAGTACTGTGAACATTCTAATATGGGAACCTTTACCACCTGCCAGAGAAAGACAAATTAATCTAGTGAAATTCCAGCTCAAAACCCAGCAACTCCACTCATAAATCCTACAACTTCTGCTCTTCCTAATGAGCCTCACTACACTGAGGATCATTCTACATCCTGTTACTGCCAACATCACCTGAAACCATAGAAACAGGAGCCAATGAAAAAGAAATTTGTCCGCTGGATGGTGTTGGCTGCTAGAAAACTGCCAATGCAGAGCTAAAACACAGATGCTGCTATTATATAGACTATTACTACAACAATCTTTTTCACAAGCAAACATTCGGTATTGTGAAACGTTTGAATTTAATGTCACAAAGATTAATGCACATTCGATCTTATACCTCAACCCACAGAAGCTGCTGCAGTGCAGTTATGCAATGAATCCCTGATGACTCCTGCAGTACACCATCAATTCTGTTCCTAATCAATAGCAGAGTGGGCTGCCAGGTTTATGACCGTTAAGTACAGACCATCTGTTTGTTTAAACCTCAGTTCTTATAAGTGCTCTAAAATTTTCATGGTTATTCAGATTGCCTTGAAATTTGATAAAGCTCATGGAGCACTGGCCAGGGTGTTCCAAATCTGTGGTCATTTTGACCAACGGATTTCCAAGGTAGAACCCCATAAAAATATTTTTCAAGGTTTACCTATTTTTGCACGGATCTGAGGATGAAACTAAGGCTGTGATCCAGGTAAATGGGTCTCAGTCATTTGAGGATTATCTCAAAGAGTGCATGGCACCCGCAAAAATTCAGAATGGCATTAACCAAAGAACTTGGCTCCTAGTTTACCCTCCAACCTAAGGCTCACAAGCATGTACAGATAAAGAAGTTTGTAGTTTAGGAAGTTTGAGAGAGTTTGTAGTTTAGGATCGTTCATGGCTAGAGCCCTGCAAATCCACAGGTGTCTGCTTTATATCCACGAACACCTGCATTCATGAACCATTTTTGGCAGATGGGGGATCAGACGCGTATCTCAAAGGCAGGAGAGCAGATGTCCACAGCTCCCAGCCTTTGAGACTACTTTCCTGATTTTGAGATCTGGGGGTGTGGGCTGGTTGCAAATCTGTTTGGGAGTGGCCACTGGGGCAGGCCGCCAATCAGCTGTTTGGCACCTCCCCCCTTGCTCAAACCTCCACTGATCAGTTGTTCCATGGAACTGCTGATCAGCTGTTCAGCAGCTACATATAGAGGCTGCACCCTCCCCCCACCCCAGCTGATCAGTGATGGCAGATGCAGTGGGTCTGCCATCCAAAAGGTGGATTGGTGGGACCAGAGACGCAGGTGCATGCAGGTGTGGATGCCACAGGAGAGAGAGACTGTGGGTAGCAGGTCAGATGTAAATTGATTCTTGAGGATGCAGAGCCACATTTTTGTATCTACACAGGCCTCTAATCATGGCACCTAGATAGTCTAAAGAGAGAAGCTGAAGACTTAGACCCTAAACCATGCTCAGCTAATGACAGTTCAAATCATCGGGCACACATCTGGAAAAAGTCTGGGCTGGAAGCGTTGGTGCAAGGGCCACAGGTTGCCCAGTAAAGGAGAGACTGGAGAAGAAAAGAAACATACCAGTCTTCTCTCATGCACATAAAGTTAGTAAGTCAATGTAATAAATTTCTCACAGTTTTGGGAACATATAGCTAATGCCTGAGATTTCTCTCACTGGCACTGTTAACAACTTCACACTTCAAATCACGACTGTTCTCCCCACTCCACAATCACAAAATGTAAAGGACAGAGAAGACCACTTAGGACCTACACAGCAATTGTGTTACCAAGTAGAGAGACCCCAGCCCTGGGACTATTCCTAGCTCTAGCACTGGCCTACTGAGTGACCTTAGCCAAGTCTCTTCACCTCTCTGATATTTTCCTTAATCCACAAGTGTTGCATCCAACATGGAGGAATTCCATGTTAGACCTTGACAGACAAAAGAGAATCTGATCACAGAATTAGAAGTAATGGTGATTTAGGTATACATGACCATGATTTGATCACACTTCTAATATGCAACCAGAATAAAGTCCAGACCAGTGATATATATCTGGTGCTTTAAAAATGCCAATTTCACAAAGCTAAAAGCAATTATGAATCACAGCTGGGAGGAAGAATTTTATTAGAAAAATGTGACTGATAATTTGAAATTGCTTAAGTTCACTTTACTAGATGCCCCAAAAGCCACAATCCCACAACAGAGAAAGAAGGCCATATTGATTAAAAATCTGACCTGGTTTAGACTCAAAGTGAAGAGAGCTATAAAAGATTTTAAAAGATCTATATACCAAATAGAAGAAAGAGGAAGTCGAGAGTAATGAATATAAATCAGATGGTAGGAATTTTTGAAAATTGAAGAGAAGGAAAGGGACACAAGGAGACATCTATGGCTAGCAGAATTAAGGAGGAGATTTTTGAGCATGTTAGGAACAAAAAGTGTTCCTAATACTGATATTGGCCCATTAGTAGATGGAAGTAGTATAATTATCAATAACAATGAAGACAAGGCATGTATCTTCAATAAATATTTCTATTCTGTATTTGAAAAGAAAAACAGACAATGTAGTCATACCATATAACACTTTCTATTCAACTAGTATCTCAGGAGACTGTTAAACAAGACATTTTTAAATCAGGTGGTCCAGAGAATTGCATCCAAGGGTTTCAGAAGAGCTGATGGAAAGAGCTTGCTAGACAGTTTATGTTGATTTTCAATAAGTTCTGAAACACTGGGGAAGTTCTAGAAGATTGGAAGAAAGCTACTTTAAAAAGAGTAAACAGGATGACACTGACAATTGCAGTCTATCAGTCAGACATCAACTTCAGCAAGATAACAGAGTGGCTCATGTGGCACTTATTTAATAATGAATTAAAGGAGGTTACTATATTCAATGTCAATCAGCATGAGTTTATGAAAAATAGATCTTGCTAAACTACTTGGTATCATTTTTTGGGGGGGAAAAGATTATAAATTTGGTTAATAAAGGTAATAGTGTAGATGTAATATACCAAGGCTTCTGTAAGTCATTTGATTTGGTCCCATTTTGATTTAAAACTAGAATAACACAAAATTAATATGGCACACACTAAATGGATTAAAAACTGGCTGACAGGTCTCAAAATGTAATTGTAAATGGGGAATCTTCACCGAACGAGTGCATTTCTAGTGTGCTCTCCTAGGAATTGGTTCTTGGCCCTATGCTGTTCAACATTTTTATTAATGACCTGGAAGAAAACAAAATCTTCAACAATAAAGTTTGCAGACGACACAGACATTGAGGGAATGGTAAATAACGAAGAGGACAGGCCACGGATTCAAAACGATCTGGGTCATTTGGTAAACTGAGTACAAGTAAACAATGTGTGTTGTAATATGGCTAATGTAAATATCTAGGAACAAGGAACGTAGGTCATACTTACCGGATGAAGGACTCTATCCTGGGATGCAGTGACTCTGAAAAAGATTTGGGGATCGTGGTGGATAATAACCTGAACATGAGTTCCTGCTGTGATGCTATGGCCAAAAGGGCTAATACGCTCCTTAGATACACACATGGGGACAATCTCAAGTAGGGGTGAAGAGGTTATTTTAGCCCTGTGGTTTGGCATTTGTGCTGGAATACTGTGTTAAGTTCTGCTCTCCACAATGTAAGAGAGGTTGATAAACTGGACAGGGGTCAGAGAAGAGCCACAAAATGACAAAAGGATTAGATTTATGCCTTAACTGTGGTAGACTCAAGGAACTCTAATTCGCTCACTTTAAATGGACCACAGGACTCCTCCTTTGTTTTTCATTACTAACAGAGATTCTCACCTCTGCCAGTTTCTGATATGTTGTGTTTAAATCTATACAACTTGTTTGATTAGCTGAAGTCATCTGGCCTGATGAAGTGAAATGAAATCACAAGATTGATCTTTCACTCCCATACTGTAAGTTTTTTTTTTTTCCAATGTAAGTTTTCTCCACTCTGGTATCTGATGAAGTGAGACTTCGCCATGAAAGCTCATGCCAAAAAGTAAATCTCTGAGTCTTTAAAAGTGCCACAAGACTCCTTTTTTGTTCCAATTATTTAGTTTACCAAGGAGAAGATTAAGGGGTGATTTGATCACACTCTGTAAGGACCTATGTGGGGAACAAATATTTAACAAGGGGTTCTTTAGTTTATCACAGAAATGTATAACACAATCCAGTAACTGGAAGCTGAAGATAGACACATTCAAACTGGAAATAAGAGGTAAATTTGTAACAGTAAGGGTAATTAACCACTGGAACAAGTTACCAAGGGTCATGGTAGATTCTCAGTCACTGACAATTTTTAAATCAAGAGTTTGTTTTTCTAAAAACTACGCTTTAGGAAATATTTTGGGGAAAATCTATTACTTGTGTTATGCACAGCGTCAGTCTAGATGACCTCAATGGTCTCTTCTGGTCTTGGAATCCATGAATTTGTGAATAATCTATGAATCTGTGCCTTAATAGGAATAATGAGAAAGTTCTTTGAGATGTACTGATGAAAACCACCACATAAAAACTAGGCCTGTCTGTTATTATCTAGACACGAGTTTATCTACTGCGAACACAGGCGACAACTGTGATGAACCAGGGTTATGTCTGTACAAATTATGAATTCTAATTGATATTGTAAAGTTGTATTTTGAAAATGTGCTACATCATGAACACTTTATGGGTATGTGGATCCACCATTGTTAACAAGGCCCAAAGCAGTTACACACCAGAAAGATACTACAGAAGGTATTTAGGACCTAAAGACTCTTGTCTGATAAAAAACATTGGGGAGCAAGGGGTGAGCTATATTCTCAGAAAACCGGTTTGGCCAACAACTCTGAGGGGCCGGGACAGGGGAGGGAGTGATAGGAGGAGGAATGGAGGAGCAAGGGCAATTGATGAGGAGTGGAATAAGAGGGACCAGTGTTGGAAGCCCAGGGCAATTGGAGCTGCCTGACTACAGTTCTGAGGCTTAGCATAGTTTGAGTTGTTTCCGGTTGGCAGAGGAATAGGAATACCGTGTAGTCTGGCAGATGTCTCAGTTTCTGCACCAAGGCACATAATAGGATGAAATACATGACATGTCTGTTTGCCGCTGCACACGGAGAACAGTGATGGGACTAACAAGTTACCCTTGAACATCTGGGGTACACTTCTTCCACTGCCAAAGGGCATATTTTCTCACTGCCGCTCTTATCACCAGATGGTGGTTTTGACAAGCCCAGTTTTCATGGTGAGAATAGAATGTAGTCAAGAGTGAAAACCCAATGTAGGTAACAGAATATGTTGTAATTAGCAGAGAGGTAATTAGGTGAACGTTGTGTACAGAAATGATAAAAAGTCACTCCATCCATGCCTGATTCTGTGGGAGGTGTGCCAATCAAACTAGGGGATCTGCTGACTCCCTGGTGGTGCCCCTGAAGAAAGCCATGTCTCTATACAGTCTTCTGAATGACTCCTTAGCCCCCCAGGTCTAATGACTATGATATACTGAAATTCCAAAGGGGTAGCCATGTTAGTCTATTGTAGAAAGACAACAGAGTCCTGTGGCACTTTTAAAGACTAACAGATTTCTCCCACGAAAGCTCATGTGATAAATAAATCTGTTAGTCTTTAAAAGTGCCACAGGACTCTGTTGTCTATGATATACTGTGGTTAAATTTAGGCTTCATATCTAACTAGTATATTTATAGAAAATCTTTACAGATTAAATGCTATTGATCTGGAAAATTGGGTGTAGCATGTCTCACTGGCACATACTGATCACTATGCCTCCAGTATGTACAGCCAGATGATCAGAAGAGGTTTAAATAAAGAAATACACAAGAACAGAGGGAGTCAGACTAGAAGAGGAGGCGGCTTGAGAGCCAAGAAAGAACCAGATCACAAAAGCGGAGTAAGGGCCCCAGGGGAGAGGTCACCCAGCATATAGCAGCCTTATGAGCCAAGGGGACCCTGCCCCATTTCCTAAAGCCAGATGACCTCAAGAACTCTGGACAACCCAAGTGATTCAGATCCCAGCCCAAAGAATGCTCTGGAATGCTAAGGAAACAGCCAGGAACATGAGTTTAGGGTTTCTTCTTTTGTATGATCTGGACTCTCCTGTGCTTTGCATGATTAAGTATAAAAGAGCATAAAGGTATTAGACTGCACAAAGTGTGTGTGTGTTTGTGTGCGCGCGCGCGTGTGTGCATGCTGACAGCTTCAGAACCACTGTGTGCCCCTGAGAATTAAACTATAAACAGAAATGTCACTCCTTTGGGGCAAAATTTCAGGAGAGGGGCTGTTCAAGTAACTAGGGTCAGTGCTGGTCCTGGGATCTAGGACAGGTGGATATGAAGCCCCATTTTCAAAATGTGGTAGCAATTCAAGAGTCAGTGCCCAGGAAATGTGCCAAAGAAGCTCAGGGAGGAACCAGTGCTACAGCGTGCTAAGGCTTTAGAAGTATAACACATGCCAGCGGATCCAGAGCTCAGACGCTTGCATTCCTTTCACATAGCCCAAGTGGGTGGTCAGTAAAGGATGCTCGCTAGGATCTGTGACAAGAACTACAACTGCCTAAATGGCTACTAACCCTACAACATTTCTCTTTCTGTTTAAAAAAAAAAAAAAAAGGAAATTCACTGACAAAAGAGTTCATCAATGCAGGGTAGAATTAAGGTTGTGTTGGTATGCACCTTAACACTCAAAGAAAGCAAGACCGTTGCAGATACTAAGTGAATTCTTTGCATTAGTTTTTACTACAGAGGATGAGAGAAAGATCCCAACACGAGATGACTGGAGAATAGCTAATGAAACACCAATTTTTAAAAAAGGTTCCAGAGGCAATCCCAGCAACTACAGGCCAGTACACCTAATTTCATTAAGAGGCAAATTGGTTGAAACTATAGTAAAGAACAGAATTATCAGACACTCAGATGAACACAGTATGTTGGAGAAGAGCTAACACAGCTTCTATAAAGGGAAATCATGCCTCACCAATCTACTAGAATTCTTTGAGGGGGGGTCCACACATATCGGGACAAGGGTGATCCAGTGGATATAGTGTTCCTGGATTTTCAGAAAGCCTTTGACAAGGTTCCTCAACAAAGGCTTTTAAAGCAAAGTAAGCTGTCATGTGATAAAAAGAAAGTCCTTTAACTGATCAGTAACTAGTTAAAAGATAGGAAACAAAGGGTAGGAATAAACGGTCAATTTTCACAGTAGAGAGAGGTAAATAGTATAGTTCCTCCAGGATCTGTATTGAGACCAGTTCTTTTTAATATATTCATAAATAATATGGGAAAGGGGGTAAACAGTGAGGTGGCAGTTTGCAAAAGATACAAAAATCACTTAAAATAGTTAAGTCCAAACCATACTCTGAAGAGTTACGGCATCTTACAAAACTAAGTGACTTGGCAACAGAATGGCAAATGAAATTCAATGTTCAAAAATGCAAAATAACGCACATTGGACAATATAATCCCAATTATCCACGCAAAATAATGGGGTCTAAATTAGCTGTTACCACTCAAGAAAGAAAAATTGAAGTCATCGTGAATAATTTTCTGAACACATCTGCTCAGTGTACAGCAGCAGTGAAAAAAGCAAACAAAATTTTAGGAAGCACTAAGAAAGGGGTAGATAATATGACAGAAAATATCTTAATGTTACTTTATCAATCTATGGTACAGCCACACCCTGAATACTACATGCTGGTCATCAAATCTCAATATATATTTATCAGAATTGGAAAAGCTACAGAGAAAGGCAACAAAAATTATTAAGGGCACGGAACTCCTTTTATATGAAGAGCGATTAAAAAGACTCGGAAAAGAGATGACTGAGGAGGAATATGATAGAAATCTATAAAATCACAAATGCTGTAGAGAAATCGAATAGGGAAATGTTACTTATCTCATATAAGACAAGATCTGAGAGTCACCTGACTAAATTAATAGGGTGCAGGTTTAACACACAGTCAACCTGTGTGACTCTTTGCCATAGGATGTCACAAAGCCCAAAAGCATAACTGGGTTCAGAAAAGAATTAGATAAATTCATGGAGGACAGGTCCATTATTGGCTATTAGCCAAGGTGGTCAGGGACACAACCCCATACCTTGGTTGTTCCTAAACATCTGACTCCTAGAACCTGAGGACTGTATGACAGAGGGTGGACACTTGAATCAAGTGCCCTGTTTCGTTCACTCCCTCTGAAGCATCTGACACTGGCTGCTGTTGGAAGACAGGATACTGAGCTAGATGGGCCACTGGTCTGACCCAGTATGGACATGTTTATTATCTTAACTTAGTATTGCCTTGTTTTCAGAGGTTTGAGTTTTCTGAAACATTCTGGAAGAGCACAAGATACCTCTGGGCAAATTCTAAGCTAACAGTTTGTCAGTGTTAGCTTAGAATTTGCCCAGAGGTATCTTGTGCTCTTCCAGAATGTTTCAGAAAACTCAAACCATTGGGGGGAGGGGGAGGACATTGTATTTGTATCTAGAAGATGATGAACCACTGAAAATTAGGATAAATTGGGAGCTATAGGAAAAGACCGTTACTAACCTTCTGTAACTGATATTCTTAGAAATGTGTTGCCCATGTCCATTACAAGTAGGTTTGTGTGCACCACCCTCCCTCCCACCCCACAGCCTCCACATCAATATTTAGAGATCCCCGTCATGAGCAACTTTTAATTCAAGAAGTGCAAGAGCTCCTGAAGATAGGAGGAATAGAAAAGGTTTCTTGGGAGCTAAGGGGTAAGTGTTTCTATTTCTGGTATTTCGTTATTCTGAAAGTCAAAGGTGGTCTCAGAACCATTCTGGACTTACAAAACTTCAACGGATTCATAAAGAATTTGAGAGTCTGCATGGTCTTTTTGGCCTTGATTATTCCCTCCAAGGATCCAGGAGATTGGTATTCTGTCCTCAACCTGAAGGATGCATACTTTGATGTATCTACATAGGCAGTCTGAGCGGGTGGTCAGCATGGGTAGCTGCCCAGGGCCCCATGGGGGGCAGGAGGGGCTTGCAGTGGAACCGGGGAGCTCAGCCATTGTTGTGGCAGTGGGCAAGGGGCCCCGCAAGGCCAGCAGGGAGGTCCATGGGTTCCCTTTGAGACTGACAGGGGGACTGAGGAGCCCCACAAAGCTTGCATGGGTCCGGCAGGGGGCTGGGACCTTGGTGGGAGCCTGGTAGGCCACTGGCAGGGGGCAAAAGTCAAGAATGGGACCTCCCCACTTAGCATGGGGAGCCCCATCCTTGATTTTTGTCCCGGGCCCTAGAATCGCTAAAACTTCCCCTGTGTGTCATTCATCCCAAACCATAGGGTGTTTTGATTCAAAGTCAACTAAACTCACTACCAATTCACAGGACTCTCAGTTGGGCTCTCGATGGCTCCCAGAAAGAGGAAAAGAGATGGAGAATCCATCACATTCCTAGGCAAGCTGTTCCAATGGTTAACCACCACCATTACTAAAAATGGGTATTTCTAGTTTGAATGTGTCTAACTTCAGGTTCCATCATTGGATCTTCATCTCCTTTTGTCTGATAGGTCAGGATCAGCAGCTCTCAATGTTTCTAGACTATTGTACCCCTTTCTAGAGTCTGATTTGTCTTGCTACCCCATGTTTCATCTAATTTAAAAACCACTTGCTTACAAAATCAGACATAAAAATACAAAAGTGTCACAGCACACTGATGTTGAAAAATTGCTTACATTGTCATTTTTACTATATAATTATAAAATAAGTCAACCAAAATATAAATGTTGTACTTACTTTTCAGTAAAAGAAACAAGTCATTGTCCGTATGAAATTTCAGTTTGAACTGACTTCACAAGTACTTTTTATGTAGCTTGTTGTAGAACTAGGCTAATGTCTTGATGAATTGATGACCCCCCGGAACATGTCTGCATATCCCTGGTCTAAAACCAGCGTGATACACTACAGAGCCCTCTGCTAACAGAAATCTTCCCATCATGTCAAGATGTTATCAAATTACCTTTTAACCTTGTCTTGGATACACTAAATAGATTGAGCTCTTTAAATCTTTCATTATAAGGCATGTTTTCCTATTTCAATATTTTTTGGTCTTCTCCAAACCCTCTACAATTTTTAAACATTTTTAAAAGCACAAACATAAGACTCCAGCATCCAGTAGTAGGGTCCCCAATGTTCTTCATATACAGAGGCAATACTGTCTACCTGCTCCTCCTTTTTATTTCCCTACTTCTATATTAAAGGACATAGCAACCCTTTTAGCAAAAGCATCACCCTGGGAGTTCATGTTCCATTTCCTTTCCAGGGTCACTGCTTCTCTTTATGACTGAATTACAAAATGAGCAGAAGGAGGAAGCGCAGGAGGTGGGAAATATACACGTTAGTAAGGCAGCTGACACAGCATCATCTTAATCTATCTCACAAGTGAGACGCCTGTAGGTGTCTGGCAGAGAAGGGCCCTCTGCCGCCACTTTTTCCGGTGGTAGTACAGAGCACGTCAGGCTCCCCGCAACTGAAAAAGCACCACGGGTTCTTTTGGCGGCGAGAGCAGCACACAAAAAAAGACCTCCCGGCGCTGAAAAAAAGCCACTGCCAATGGCATTTTCAGTGGAGCTGGGGAAGAAGAGATGGTGGTGCTTTGGGCACCGGGGGTGTTCGCCTCCTTCTGCTAAGCACCAGGAACAAAATCCTGGGTACCATGACGATCTGGCGCCTAGGATTTGTCAAGCCCTGGTCCAAAACCTTTTCTGGTTAAAGGGATTTTAAAAAGTCGTTCAGTTTCTCAGCTATTTTGCAGTAACTGCTAATTTAATTTACTTAATTTTTTTATTGGCCTGGTGATGGAGTGTACACTGGCTAGGGAGGTACCAGCGAGGTTGTGGGGGCATCCCGGTAAACCTGTCCATCATG
This sequence comes from Pelusios castaneus, assembly GCA_007922175.1. Classification (NCBI taxonomy): domain Eukaryota; kingdom Metazoa; phylum Chordata; order Testudines; family Pelomedusidae; genus Pelusios; species Pelusios castaneus. The sequence continues at coordinate 28,497,259 of ML685770.1, forward strand.
TATGATAGATATGACACCTTTAAAAGGGAGGGAACTCCAAGCAGCTGGAGGAGTAATGCCTGAAGCAGGAGGCTGCAGGTGGGATTCCTGCAGCCCCAGAGGGAATTTTCAGCTGGGAATCCTTCACCCCAACCATGTAGAGACTGCAGCAAACTCCCAGAGAAAGTCATAAAAACTTAAGGCGGCCAGCAAAGGGACAGGGCTCCTCTCAAGTTATAAGGAGCTGGGGCACCAGTATAAATAACTGGTACCATCAGAGCAAGAAATTTCAGGGGACGCTGGAGCATGCTCTCCATCACATGCTGGTGCTCCCAGTACATTGGCATGCCACTGACCATGTTTGACAGTAATAAGTTATTCTGATTTTCTTGCTCTGATCTTTCCTGCACAATTTTAGAAATGTGTATTCTGTTTGGTTCTCATTTTTACCCTCCATATTCTGACCCAATCCTTTATGAAGACGTGTTAGCCACATCTTATTGTCGTCTTATTTATCACGGGAATTGTTGATTCTTGTGCTTTAATTTGTGTTATTTTGGGATTCTTCAACCTTCCTCTGCTTATGGATTTTAATATCTCCTCCCAAGCTCTTTATGTGTCTTAGCTCCTCAGATTTGCTTTCCTAAAATCCTTACATTGCTGTGTTTACTCACCCTTTCCCATCATGCTCACATTTTCAGTTTGTTCTTTCCTACTGGTAAGGAATCATTCCAGGGAAGTTTCTCCTTTGGTTAGATTTTTTGCTTTCCAGATCAGGAAACCAGACTCTTCCTATGTTTAGATGGACTTTTTATCCAACATGTATCACCAGCCTTCATTTCCAAGCTCCTCAAAAGTTGTCCTTAATCTAGGGACTGTGTGAGGGAGGGCACAGGGCACAGCTGGAATGGATGATCACTGTGGCTTCTCATTGAGTTTTTATCCCTTGTATCTTTATCCTTCATCTAATTAGACTGACCTTCTAATTTCTGAAGATCCATTTGCCACACAGCTTTGCTTCCCCAGTCTCCCTTTCCTGCCTGGATTGCAACTATTCCACTTGTGAAAATCATTTTCAGGTTCCACCCACTGACCTCAACTCTTCTTGTTTATTCCACGAACTTCTTGTATATGGCCATAGATAGTTTCATTCATTATGTCTCTTAATTATTCACTTTTTATTGCAGAAGAGCCTCATCTTCTATTTCACTACTGAGAATGAAAGGTATACACCATAGTTTGAGTTAACTAAAGCTACCTTCCTCTCTCTTTTCCATCTAATTTAAACCCACTTAACAAGTCCTGCCTGTCAGATTTGAACCAGGAGGTTGCTCAGCTCCTGCTGATGGGATAATTAGATCCTTAAATCATCAGACCACAATCTCATTAGGTAATTAAGTCTTCCACCCTTGAATCAGGCCTTCTCCGGGGGGGGGGGGGGGGGGGGAAAGGAGGGGAACCCGTTAGTGCTAAGCGGGTCAGCTGCTGACTCTCAGCATTCTGTCCACGGCGCACTGGAACCTTGTGATGACTGGCCACATAGCGTGAGGCTGCCTCTAGACACCCCTTTCCCTCCAGAAATATTGTGGGCTCCAAACACCTCCATTGCTCTCACCATTGACTGGGTCATGACGTACAGGTGCCGCTGTGACTGGTCGAAGAGCAGATCTCCATTCACCGTACTGTTCAGCTGGATGACTAGAGAAGTGTAAATACTGGAATCTCCCATTGCTCCTAAGTACACCTGTAAGAGATGGCGCCGTAGTCAGTGGTCAGGCAGTGGCTGGCTAAACAAGTTTGTGGAGAGCTGCTGTCTGTCTTATCTCCTAGCTACACCTTGTCATAAACTAGACAAACACTTTGGAGCAGGTGTCTTGACTGTGTGTCTGTACGGTTTATATTTGTGGCAAGCACAAAGATGGACACTCAAAGAGGAGATTTAAAACAAGAGTAAGGTACAGCTTTTACAAGCCTGGCAGAGTAGCACCAGCACTGACTCAGGGAAGGTTCTAACTGGAAAAGTTTTCTATAAGCAATTTTGCTTATTCTTAATAGAGAGCATGCTAAGTTTGAGCCAGAGTCATCAGATGGTGCTGTTGTCCAGCACAGGCTTACTTCCCTGGAACAATGAATGGGCAAGATAGAATTTGTTTCAGCCGTTAGCAATAACACACTATGGCACATGAGCGACAAACATAACAAGGAGGCAGGACAATTCACTATCCTCTCTAGGCCTGTCACAGTCATTGAGCTGAGTGACTCAACAGCTCTCCTTTGGGAACTGGATTCTCTGCAATCTTCCCAAGCCCTGGTGAAGCGGCTCAGCATTCATGTCCCCTCTGTGGTCAGTGGAAATCTGGGAATCAAAGCCAGAGATAAAGAAACAATGGCCATACAACAGGCCAGTGCCCAAGTCCAGCCAAAGCGTTCTGGAACACCATCCCAGCACTACCTTGGGGAGTGGGAACAGCTAATGCCAGGGGCCCAGGCCCTGCCCTTGTTGGCCCCGCCCTCTGGGCCCAATCTGGCCCCAGTCTCAGGACAGGGCCTGGATCAGGCTCCTGCCACCGCCCCCAGCCACGGCCCGGCCCTGGGTCCCTGGCCAGATCCTGCTGCTGCCAATGGCCTTGCCCTGGGCTCCCGGCCCCAGCCCCGGGCTCCACTGGCTGGACTCAGGGCTTGTGCCCCGTGTGCCTGGCACCAGTGCTGCCACTGGCTAATTCTAACCACTTCATACCCTCCATCTAGGAGCTGAGCAGGGCCCTAGGGCTGATGGAGGGCATCCTTCCCTCTCTCTGGATGCAGAAAGGCCTCCAAGCTAGCAGGTCCCAGGGCCTGGCAGGAGGTGCTCGAGGTGGATCAGCACAGGAGGAGTCTGGAATGCTGTTGTTGGTCGGGCAGGGAAGCTCAGGGGCCAGATCTACAGGAAGCCAAGGTATAGTTGGGCAATGCTGGGAGCTGGACTCTGCAGGAAGTCACCCCCTGCTCCTCTGAGCCTCTTCCAGCTCCCCTCTATCATCCTCTCCACTCCCCCCAGAACCCCTAACTCCCTTCTAAGACATTGCACTGCTTTCCCAGTATGTAACTCAGCACCCCCCATACCCGCCCATGGGGTTATGATGTGTGTTTTTAGGGTTCCAGCCCTGCATGAGGAGCACCTGTCATATGCCTGACCATCATTAACACCTTTGCCCCAGCCAACTCCTACCTTATGAAGTAGGCCTCTACTGTCCCCCAGAAAAGCAATGGTGTGGCCTTCTTCCACATTTACGGCCACTGCAGTCAGATGGGCCTCTGACTTCTCCAGAAGGGGAGTTGTTTCAAGGGGCACCCGACTGGCCATGGGACTGGGGGTGTGGTCCGAGCCGCAGGGGTAAGCATCCAAAGTGTCCTTTGTGGGGGAAGAAAGGAGAGAGTAGAGACCATACCGAAAAGGAAACCAGAATCTTTAGAAGCCACTACTCCTTCGCCCTCCCCCCAAACTCTGCCACCCACGCACCTCTATGTGTAACCCAAACCTAAATGAACTAAACCTTAAATCCTCTTGGAAGCAGATCGGCATTCTCTACACATTACAAAGGAAGGTGAGGCACAGATAGTTTAAGGGACTCCCTCAATCCCCCTCAACAGGTTTTGGGTCACCCCATACACTTGATTCCTTTGCAGAAGAATCCAGATCTGCTAGTACTTAGACCTGTGGCTTAGCAACAAACAAAAATAATTCTTCCTCCCTACCCATTGCCATCATTCTAAATGAGCCTGACCTGCTTTGATTTTGAAGGGTAGGAAGTTGGGGATGTTAAACTAGGATCGTAGTAGATCTCAGACTGTCTGAAGGTTAGTTAAATACTTGAGACCCGGACCTAGATGCTGGAGACTCAGCAGAGGGAAGTTTTTACTGCGTCATTTCTGAACCACTACCCTCATGTGTTTCCAGGGGATGCTGCGCTGTTATCTTTCAAATGAGTTTAAATGAAACTGATTTTTAAAGACTTTTTTCGTATATGCCCCAGTGAAGGGCAGGGCAGAGGGAAGGTTGACTGAATGTCCTAATTGTACATTACTTTCTAGGTTTACACTATGGGTCTGTACTGGCATAGCTAAACTGACGTAATGCAGACTCCATCAATGGAAGCAACTTTTCCATTGGTGTCGTGTAGGAATAACATTTACCCAGGTGATGGTTGGTCAGTTGATGAAGCATTCTTTCATTGACCTAATTGCACTCAACTGAGGGTTAGGTCAGCAGAGCTACTTCACTTCGGCATGTGGATTTTTCACACCCTTTGCAACGTAGCTACATTGATCTACAATTTAAATATACACTAGGCCTAATTGTAAACTTAACTCTGAATTCCCTGGGTTTGTAACACTTAGTTTTGAGATAATTCATGGATTCCAAGGCCAGAAGGACCTACTTTGATAATCTAGTCTGACCTCCTGTATAACACAAGTAATAAAACTTCTTTAGACTACTGTTTGAAATAGAGCATATATTTTATTTAGAAAACCAACTAAGGTTGATTTTAAAATTGTCAGTGTTGAACAGCCACTCATCCCTAGGTAAATTGTTCCACAGGCTAATGATCCTCATTATTAAATATGTATGCCTCATTTCCAGCCTGAATTTGCCTAGTTACAGCTTTCAGCCATTGGATCTTGTTATACCCTTGCCTGCTAGACTGAAGCGCCCATTATCAAATATTTTCATTAGAGTTCATAAGTATCTACATGGAGAATATGTCCGCTCCTTAACCTTTCTTCTGTTATGCTAAATAGACTGAGCTCATTGAATCTATCAGTACAAGGCATCTTTTTCAATCCTACAATCATGCTTTTGGCTCTTCTATGAACCCTCTCCAATTTATCAACATCTTTTTTCAACTGTGAACATAGTACTCAAGCAACGGTCAGACTGGTGACAAATACACAGGAAACAACACTCCCTACTCAAGAGTCCCTTTATCTAAGGCTCACCTTAGCCCTTTTAAACACAGCACTGCACTCGGCGCTCATCAGCAGCTGATTATGCACCATACCCACCAAAGTCTCTTTCAGAGTCACTGATGCTCACGATAGCCCCCCACAGCGACATACATTTACATTTGGCCATATTAAAACATATGTTGTTGGCTTGCGCTCAGTTTACCAAGACCTCCAGATTGTTTTGTATCAGTGACCTGTCCTGCTTCATTAGTTATTGTTCCCCCAATTCCTGTGTCATCTGCAAACTTTATCACTGATTATATACTCGATAATCATCTTAAATAGCATTAGGGCCAAGAACTGATCCCTGCTGAGACCCTATTAGAAACACACCTGCTCATTGATAACTCCCCACTTATAATTCTATTTTGATACCTATCAGTTGGCCAATTTTTAATCCATTTAATATGTGCCATGAATATGAATTTTGTATCATTCTAGTTTGTAATCAAAATGTGTGTAGAACAAAGTCAAATGACTTGCAGAAGTCACTCTACACTATTACCTTTATCAATCACACTTTTAATCTCACTGTAAAAAGAAATCAAGTCAGTTTTACAGGATTTATTGTCCACAAATCCATGTTGATTGGCACTAATTATATTACCCTGCTTTAATTCTGTATTGAAGAAGTCTTCTAACATTCTGTTATTTTGCCAAGGACCAATTTCAGGCTGACAGGCCCATAATTATCTGGGTCATCCTGTTTACAATTTTTCAATACCAGTACAACATTAGCTTTCTGTCCGTTTTCTAGAACCTTTTAGAATAAGTTCTAAAACTTTATTGAAAATGAATGAGCCTGCAAGCTCCTCAGCCAACTCTTTCAAAACTCTTGGATGTAAGTTAACCAAGCTTGCTGATTTAAAAATGTCTAATTTGAATAGTTGCTGCTTGACATCCTCCAGATATACAAGTAGAATGGAAAGAATCATCATCTGATATGACTACATCCTATTTTTCCCCAAATAAAGAATAGAAATATTTATTGAATTCTTCTGCCTTTTTTGTATTATTATTTAGAATTCTACCATGCCATGGTTAAGATTCTGTTTGTTCCTAAGATACTTTAAAACTCCCTCCTTATTGTCATTAACTTCGCTGTCCATAGACATCTCCTTGTGTCCCTTTGCTTCCCTTAGCAACTTTCTGCGGTTCCTAACTTCTGATTTGTAGTCATTACTATCAACTTCTTCTTTCTTCAGGTTTTCTCTTCTATGCCAGGAAGTTTTTCCCTTCAACTTCCTCTCTGTGCCAAGTTGGCTTTTTAACCAATGTGGCCTTCTTTCTTGAGTGCGGCTTTTTGGTCATCTAGTAAAGGCATCTTTAAAAGTTGCCAATTCATATTTTTAAGTTTAAATTTTTCTGCCACTGATATGAGTCACTTGTTTTCAGTTTTGTGAAATTAACCCTTTTAAAGCACTACATTTATTTTATCTTACCTCTTTAGACTTTATTCTGTTTGCATGTAACAAATGTGATCAAATCATGATCTTCTGAACCTATCACCATAAGCTACCACTAATTTTTAGTTCTGTGATCAGTTCTCTCTCTGTGTCAGAGTAGCCTAGCATCAGTGGTTCCCAACCTTTTTGGCTTGGGCCAAAAATATAGTTTTTAAAACCCTGCAGGGCCACCAGTTTATTTAAATAAAATTGAATTTAAGATTAATCAATTCAATTCAAATTGATTGCAATTAAAAATTAATTAATTTGGGTTTAATTAATTGAATTTGAATTAATTTTTAATTGAAATTTAATTTTTAGAAAGGTTTTTTAAAAAACCTTTTTAAAAAGGTTTTTAATTAAAATTAAATTTTTTAATTTTTTTTTTGAAGGAAGGAAGGAAGAAAGGAAGGAAGGAAAGGGCTGCATGCCTTCCCATGCCTGGAGGGGAGGCGAGCAGCCACAGCTGCACACTGGGACTGGGAAGGAGTTGGGCCAGGCACAGCCCCCCACAGGGACCTCATGGAGCCTTCCCCAGCACAAAGCCACCATGAGACCCTCTCCACACCCCTAGGTCCCCTCCTTAGAGCCCTCGCACCTGAGTCCTGTCCCAGCCCTCGGCGCTGAATCCACCTGCCTCATCGTGCTCCCCTGCCACCGCAAGCCGGGGCTCCAGTGTCCGTCGAGTCCCTACCGGGGGACGGGCAGGGGGCACAGCGCGGCCAAGAAGCCGATGGCACCAAGCTCAGCTCAGTCAGCGGCAGGACCCTGGGTGGGAGGCAGGCTCCCTGCTAGAGGACGGCTGCTGGCTCTGTGCCAGCGAGATCATTGGCCTGCTTGAAAAGCCCCGCGGGCCACTTTTGGCCACGGGCCAGGGGTTGGGAACACCTGAATTGCAGGTCTTGTCGAAGGCCGCAGGAAGTAACTCCGCGGGCCGCACGACGTGTTTGAGACCCCTGTTTTACAGCCATAACACTTGATACAGAGAAAAGATTTCAGTGAGTAGAAATTTAACAGAATTCTTTAAGCTGGAGAGCTCACAAGCTGTATGATCTCAGGGCTGGTCTACACTGACGGTGAAGTTCAACATAATGCTGCTTACCTCAATCTTCTGCAGCCGGCATCTCCACTCTCAGAGCAGCACATTCGAAAAAAATGGAACTGTAATTTGATCTGTGAACACCATCCTTGCAAGTGCTGTAGCACTGAGGTTGAAGTCTACAATTCTAATTTAGGTCTGTGTAGCCAGAGAGTAGGTCTACTGGTTTTTCTTGTCCCCTTTACCATGACAACATAGCTCCTCCCCTGCTTGCAGTCTGGGAAATTTTCAATTAATTCTTCTCTCTGCATGAAGCACTGTGCCCGTCTGTTGTGTCTGCAGCAGAGAAACCATAAGGAAAGCTTTTCCTGCTTTTTTTTAATTTAGAGAGGAGAGCGGGAGAATGAGGATGACTGCCTACTACCCACAGTTCAATGCATTTCAGGAAGTAACGTGAGCAGTGGGGAAGCAAGACCCCAAGCAAGCAATTTGGTGTGATCACTTGCCTTCACCTTCTGTAATTCAGCAGCCTAAGATCGGGGCGCTGGGGCCAGAGCGCCCTGGTACAGCACCCCAGGGCAGGAGTGCTCTCAGCACTCCCCTGAGCCCCGCCGCTGCTAAGTGGGGCTGGCGGGGGGAGGCAGATCAGGTAGGAGTTTTAAGGGCTGAAGCCCGGGGATCCCCTTTAGGGAGGGGCCCAGGGCTTCAGCCCCTATGGCCCCTGCGATAATCCAACCCTGCTCTCACCCTAAATCTAATTTAAAAGCCTGAATGTTTTCAGAATGTTCCAAGAAACCTTCAGGGTGAAGTTTCTTTTCCTGAAAATTTTCAAGGAAGTGGAGTAGATGTTTTTCCATTTAAAGAGTTCGTATTGAAATGGTTGTGAAATGTCTACCGTTTCTGTCCCCATACACTGAAAACAGTCTGACATGAACTTGGAAAATGTTTCCAGAATAAACCTTGTGCAGAAGTCGGTTCCAATCAGATGCAGAGTACACAATTAATTGACATTATTCCTAAATCATGAATGAGCTGCAACCATTGAAGCTGAGGAAGTTACAACTGCCCCTCACACACTGGCTGAAGCAAGCTGGAGCTGGCACAGAAGCTTACATGCTGTTAGATACAATTTTAATGACAACCGCATCCAAACGCTGAATGGTGGAGGATGAAGTCTGCTGAGAAACCTCACATCACTGAATAAACCTGTTAATGAGCTATCATGTTCTTATGCGACATGCAAGACCTAAATTATACAGCTGGGACCTCAGAATAATGGACTCCCCTTGCCAAACTCCTTCTCCTGTCCAGGTCAGTCAGTCAGTATCGTGCGTCATTGGAAGGAGGATTTTCAAAACTGCCTGTGAGAGTTGGTTACCTAACTCCCTCGGGCACATCTTTGATTTCATTCATTCTGTGCTGTACCACAAATTCAGCATGCTGCAAATTCATTGAAAAAGCATAAAAACATGAACGTCTGGGATTCAATTCCTGTAGATGACTGTGCTGTGTCTATATATCTGGCCAGCTCCTGTTTCAGTTTATTAGGTAGAGTGGGAACCTGAGCACCCAGAGGTAGATGTGACTTCAAGAAACATGGGGGAGAGCCAGGCACATCTCTACGGGATCTCTCTGCTTCCCAGCTCACAAATATTCTTCCCTTTTTCAGACCTCCACCTGCTCTCAGCCCCCCCCTTTGCTCATAGGCTCCCTTGCAAGCTTTCTGAACTCTGCCACAACTACTCCAGAAATGGTACACTTTCAAAAGTGCTTCTGGACCATGAAGTCTGCAGTACGGCTTGCACGCTCTGTAGCGCAACACATAGATGACGACATACCTTTCACTATTCTATAAGGGAAGTCACCAGATCAGAGGGCAGCAACCCAAAAGATAAGAGAAGTCATTTTTAAAAATGCCTTCAATAACCAAGTGTTTTGAGAGCTGCAATGCGTGTAGTCTCCCAGTGGGAGGGCGTGGGACTGGGGCCAGGGCGCCTGCTGCAGGGTCCCCTGATGACACGGAGGAGCCCGGAACCTGGCACGGGCCACCCACAGGGTCCCCCAGTGGCAGGGGGAGCCCGGAGGCCAAAGCCGCAAGGGGACAGCCAAGAGTTGAATGCAGCTCTGGAGCCGCAGGCTGCAGACTATCTCCACTAAGTTAACACCCTGCTCTACTGAAAACAGCACAGGGGCTTTAGTAACCAAAAGTGGCCAATGCCTTACATTGAAAGAAGTCGTTCCAAGTGCCATCCTGAAGTGTCTCAGAGGGGACAGTCAATACCATTTCCTGAACAATTTATGTTTTCCTTAGAGGTATCCCTTTCAAGAACAGGTATCACTCCTGTTTAGCTTGTGAGTGATAACACCACAGTACAAGCCAGTACAGCTCGTATACATGTTTAAGCCATTTCAGACGATCAACTCATGTTCCTTTATCCTTCAGTAAATTTGCCCTGTCTGTCTGTTGACACAGAAATTAATGTGATGCTCCAAAAAGAGGCTTAAATTTATGCACATCTTACAGAATAAAAAAGAAAGAGAAGCCAGGTTGTGGGGATGACTATTCTTCAAACACAAAATCCTCTAGGACTAATGATTTATGGGGGGAAAATGAATAGCTGCCTAGGAGACTTGCTTTTGCTTTAATTATCAATTTGTTCCTGTTTTCCTTAACATGAAACCTCTGTAATACTGTGGTCTTCAAATCTGCCTGGGATTCAAAGGAGGCACATAACACACACCCCAGCAAAATCATTAAAAACTACACTTCAAGACATTGTAAGCAGGGCTTTCATGAATCAGTGTTTCCACAGCATGAATCCAATCTTTGCCCCTCATGGAACCCATTTCTTTCAGTTCTCTGTGCGGGTAAATCTGCTGAGGGAGTGAAGGAGCAGAGGGCACCGCCACGCAGTGCTAAGAAGGCTGGAGAGGCTGAGTTTAAATGCAAAGCGTCCGATGTTCCCACATCACAGTCTAGTGGTAGAGTTGGAGCTACACAGTGTTCCTCTGGGCACCAGCAGACCCACAGCCTGGGGATGGCTGTCAGCCCAGGACATCCTTAATAATAAATCCCTGCAATGGGAGCTTTAAACTGGAAATGCAGACAGAGCCCCATGATGTGAAAGCATCACCACACATCTGGCCTGACTCTTCTGTACAGGAAGGCCCCTTTAGACTATCTGCCACCATAAACCAGGGCGTAAAGTCAGCTGCACTCATTTTTAAGCCAGTCTACACTGCCAGGGTGTGTAAAACAGACAGAGTAAACAGAAATCAGATTCAGGAAAGCCACTTACCGCTGGCAGCTGGACACAGTTGGAACTGACATCATATTCAATGTATGCCACTTCTGTCCCCTCCTCTGATTTCCCATCCTTTGTATAACAAACATCCCTGGTCCAAGTAGTCAGGCGGTCCACCTCTTCCATTGTATAGACACAGAGTGCGGACTCCTCGCTCACTTTGCCAGAAGAAGCCTGCCAGGCAGAAAAGGCAGTAAAGAGCACTTCTCCTTGGGTGCTAAGTCTCCCTCTTGCCAGATCACTGCCTGGCTGGGTGACATAGGCAGCCTGCAGTATGCTGTACGTTTTCTCTTTGCTCCTGCAAAGTAACGGTAACTCTACGTAAGAGTAATAGTGCGAGTCATCCAGGCAGATCCGCGAGATGTAGGTCTTGTACTCCCGTGACTGGGACTTGAGATCCCGGCGATAAAACAGAAAGTAAACGCTGGAGCGGTGGGTAAAGGATTTGATGAAATGGTGGTTATACTCAGAGAGCCGACCCACAGCGAGCTTAGCTGTTTCCTCGTAGGAGAAGATGGAGTGAGAGTCTGCCCCTTGCACATTGCCCCCATGAGGCCTGAGATTCCGAGTGGTGATCGGAGGGATACCCCCTCCAACCCCTCTGCTGGTATAGCCTCGTCCCACAAACAGCAGGGGCACATCATCTCTGGAGTGGCCCACTAGTCCCACGGTCGTGATATTTGGGTCATTTGCAGCCACATACTGCGTATCTCCAGGGCTCTCCGGTCGGAAGAGAATGTGGTCAATGGATGCCAGGCTTCTTTTCTCACAGATCCCCTGGTGCACGCTGCCACACACAATGAGCTCCTCCTGCACCGAGTTCACCAGTAACAGCTTATTGTGATTGTCAGTGAAGTGTGCCTGGGGACATTCCAGCTTTGAGACAGGGGGGAGGCAGTCTTTGCTGTCCAAAACTGGTCCGGTTGGGACTGCGCTTTCCATCATCAGATCTGAGGTCAGTTGGAAAAGGAAGTTGGTGGCCCCCAGATAAAGGGTTCCAGAGTCAGAGTCCATAGTCAGGTGAAGGAATTTTGTGGTGTTGTGAGAGAAGGTGACATATTGCAGTCCCCTTGGAATTACTGCCCAGAGGAAACAGACAGCAGCAAGAAGGAAAGTTTCCAGAGACATGGCAAAAATTCTGCAAGACAGAGAAATGTGTTACCCTTTGAGCCCGAAATGAAGGTTTACATAAATCACATTTCTTCAACATCTTACTTTTATTATGTGAGGAGGTGGGTGAAGAAAACAATGGTTAAATCTGGAGACCAAATACCAGAGATATAACAATAAATCTCATGGAAGCATTAAAGGCTTAGTTTGCACATCAGGGTTTTAAGGTGCCGAGCGCAGAATAAAATGAGGTTGCTGAGAGGCTGGAGTATTACAAATATTCCTGGACACTTGTACCGTATGACTTCATTTGTCAGTGGAAATCCCCATCAACAAGACTTCCATAGCAGCCCCGGAAGTGGACTGGTTACCTGAGAAACAGGGAACCAATATTCTTATTTCCTACAGAGAAATTAGACCAAAGCATAGACCATCCGAGCCAGCAATGCCCCCTTAGGAAGAAGATCGTATTTCTACTGTAAAAACCAGCATGTCAGGGAGTTGGTCCAAATTCAGAAATCACCCACAATAGCTAAAACACAGTATATCCCTGCAGTATGTCCCAGACATATGTCAGCCTGGTTTAACCATGCTCCTGATCTGTACTACAAAGGTGGGCTTTAGTAGCGTTGTGAGTTCTCCACGACAGGGATCCTGTTTAGGGAGAACCTAGTACATTATAGGACTCAAAAGCAATATTTAACAACAATAATACACCATGTATTAGGAAAAATACAGCTCACTTCTAGCTACACTGCAGGACAGAAATCTTTTAAAGGGGTTTTTTCTTGTTTTGTTTTTTTCCTTTTACAGTGTAGGTGAATCTCAGTTTATAGATTCAAACTGATCGGCATCTGAGTCAAAGCAGAACTGTCAGTGTTCAGAGAAATCCTATTGTTTTCTGCATCCTGCATCTTCCCTCTCGTTCCACACCTCCAACATTGACTTCAAATTTTCTACCCCAGGTTTTTGAACCCACGTATTAGCATTTCTGATCGCAGATCAATGCCACTTGAAGGTCTCCCAAGGACACTGCCTGTTCTGGATTTTTCACTCAGACTCATACAAAATAGAACTTGACACTGTTCCTATAACAGATCCTCCAGTTTAACAACCATACATTTCCCCCAGCGCCAGGCATATCCTATTAGAAAACATCTGGAGCCATCATCAGTGAGCTTTGACATTAGTCCAATAAAATAAGCCAGGCTTCTCTCTTACTGACCATTTCCCAGACTAGCACTATTCTGCATCCACTGCTACAGTCTGAAAGATCAGAGTTGGCTCAGCTGTATCAGCAGAACCCCAGGGACAGGCTTCAGGAATCAGACAGCACTTGTCTCCCTTAAGCTCACTCCCTCCCCATCCTTGATTTATCTTACTCCAACCCTAGCAATTGCCACGACAAATGTTATCAAAATGTAAACCTGAAACAGACCCCACCAGTCTGCATGCAGGGATAGGAGGGCCACACTGTGTTTAGGTTTGATTCTCTGTGCCCATTTTTCTTTGCATCCTTTGGAAACCTGCTTTTTAGAAAGATGGTTACTTTATTCAGTGCTGAACATGATCATAGGCCTTCTGGAGAGACTGTACTTGATAGGTAACTCAATCCTCATTTCTTAGGAGTATTAAATTTTCTAAGGACAGAGCATCAAATTGTAATTCATAACCCTAACTCTGCAAGCAGCAGCTCTCCATTTCCTGCACAGACTTATCCAGGCAGCATCTAAGCCAGTATGGAAATGCACAGTCTTTATTATGGGAGACACCATAGGCCCCCATTTTTCTCAATCTCAGCACTTTACAGGCACCTCCATCATACCTCAAAAGGCAATTTAAACAAGTCGGTCAGTCCTAAAGAGCAGCAGCCAAGAACAAGCAGACAGGAGATGACTTATGAAAAAGACCAAGACCTAGCCTCCTCCAGAGGAATTCTTCAGAATCTCTGAACTAGTCATTCTCTGCAACGCCACAGCTTTTTCCCCATGGAAAACTATCACTTCCCATTACCATTTGTTGCATGTTGGAAACAACCAGCAAGCTTCAAATGCTATCTTGGAACCTCTTAGAAACTATTCTCCTGCTTTCCAAATTCTCAGCTTTCGTTAAAAACAAACATACAAACCCTTCTGCTGTTATAGCTGCAAAGAAAACCTCATAACTGATGAAGTCTGGAAAGGGACGAGCATATGAATGGCAATTGTATTGAATGATTTCATTCCTTATGAGAAAAAGGAGAAAGCAGGACACATATCTGTGCAGATTACTACCAGTAGCATCTCACTTTGGTGCTATCAGAGATGGTGCTTGCTGGATGCCACTGCCGATTTTCTTTTCCCTCAACAAAGTAGCCAAGCTCAAGGGACCTAGCAGAAGTCATGGGTGCTCTGAAGCTATAAGTAGATTGAAGCTCAGGCGCCCATTTGACCTCAGAGAGCAGATATGGTCATATTTTGACTGTCCTTATAGTCTACTGTGAGCAGTGCTTCATTCTGACAATTCACATGAATGGAGATCATTTATGGGTAGAATCTGGAAGAATTCAACCACCTTCATCCCCTCCCTCCCTCCCACACACAATCTGACTTCTGCTTTATCTTTATGCTGAGCTGAAAGTGCTGCTGTTCATCAAGGAGCCTTACAGCAGGAAACAAGTCTACAGCAATGTAGGGGATGATCTGGTAACCGCATGACTCAGGAGGACTGTATCTAATTCAGACAGTAAACTTCTTGGCATGGGGACTGTTTCCCATCTGGGCACCCGGCACCCCGACAGGGTACAGAAAATAATCGTAATTGAACTATGCCAACTGGAAAAGTCAGGATCTAACTCTGGCTCTGCCACTGACTTGCCTCATCGCCATTTAACCTTTCTGCTGTTACCATCTCTTGTAAAATGGCAGCATCACTGAGTGCCACAAAGCTGTGGTTGTGAGGATTAGTCCGAGGAACTCTGTGGATATTCAGTGTTACAGATACTACACATTATTAATTACAGCCTTCATGAAACTGAAAACACTCTGTGCTTGTTATAGGAAAGTAGACAGCACCGTCAGGACACACACACACGGCTGGCACCCTGCCCTTAGTGCGCACACACAATGATTCACATCACATCAGCACTGGCTACCCTTCGGTTACACACACACAGGCTTTTATTCTTCGTGGCCATCTCTGCTCCCACTACTTTGGGCAGAAACTGTTTCTAGGAATCGCAAACAACACTTGCCTCAGTTTCTTTCTCTAGGATGTGGAGAGAGAATAGACTGAAGAATTTTATGGAAGTGCCTGTTATGGAGGGACATTTCTAGCTGTTAGAGGACCTGTACATAATGCCAGTGTCATAACATCAAACTACTAAAGCACCCAAAGTAGGGGAGGAGACACTCATTTATACAACATTAAGAAATTTAAGTTAGTATGCTGTGACAGGATCAGGCCAGATGGCTACAAGAGAGTGGTCCTACTGGATATCAGGATGGCAAAAAGCTCCTCTCCCCCCAGCCTAAGAGGAGAGCTACTGGGCTCTGACTAACACGAATAGAGATTAATGTGGCTACCCCCTGGAAATGGTGAGGCTAGACAACTAAATATGGGGAGGGGGGGCAACAAATAAAGAATTCAGGAATAGGCATGAAGGTCAAAGGGCCAAAAGTAGGGAATCTAACAGGGTCAACAGCAGAGAACCCCAGACAGTGCCCACTTCTCCTCAAAAGTGTCTAAAGAGACAGTAGACACAGCTCAGAGAAACTCTGCTCCAATATGTGATCAAACTAAGGAACAGAAATAGGTCACACAACCGCAGAGCGTCTCCTCAGCCAATATTCTCTCCCCGATGTTACAGATTGCCACCTTGGTCAATGCTAGGAGGAAGTCGACAAGGAGGTCCTGCGACACTGTGTGCATACAACAGGAGGGGTGAGGAAAAATGACGTGAGAACCTTAGAAGGAAGTTCTAGAGGAGCTGGAAAAGGGGCTGCATACTGGCATACTCCAGATAAACATGCGCCAGGATCTCCCTCACACCACAGAAAGAACAGGTATCAGGACAGGAATTGAACCATGCCAGTGCTTATGGCTCCCTGTAGGAACCTCAAGTTGATATTCCCAGCTGGCCACGGAACCAAAGTAGAATACAGACTGGCCCACCAGGGCCACGCTCAACAGGTAGCAAAACATCCCGCCATTTAGCATCAGGGCAGGATATGAGGGCAAGAAAATGGAAAACGTGGATATGACCGTATACATGCGTGCCCATGGAGCGTTTGAAAATGAATCAGCTGTAAATCTTGCAGCCAGCTCCAGACATGTGGAGGGGATGGCTGGAGGGGTGGCGAAGGGGGCTCACACAACATTGGGTCAAGAAAAAGATTCGGAGGGCCCAGGGTGAGAGACAGGAAGGGAACACCCTGCTGCAGGACTCTCTGAAGGCAGACTCAAGAGATGGGCAACAAGGTTGCCCTCAAATCCTTACGTATGCACCTGGTGGGAGGAGGGGGCAAAGGGTGGAGAGCCCAGCACTTGGGGATCCACTTAGTCCCACCCCAGTCACAGATCAGGACCCTGCCAGGACCAACCTTCAGTGCATGAGGCAGGATTCTACACCCCCTCAGGATCAGGGCCAGGGTGCTGAGCTGATGCCAAAACATGGACAGGACCAGCTGGTTGATCACCAGTGCCTTCCCCTAGAGGAAAGGCACCTGCCGCCTTCCAAATCCTGACACTTCTCTGGTGGAAAGGGATGGGTGGAGGAAAGGCAAATGCCCAGAGAGGGCAGCAGATGCATGTGTGGCTGGAAGGGAGCTCACCTGCAATTCAGCCCCAACCAGCAGACCAGAAATCTTGACCCAGTTAACCCACTCAGTGGACTTCCTGGTAGGCCTACACCCATACCAGGCTGCCCAGGTCCTGGACCATGAGGAGCACGTCATCAGCATACGCTGAAGCACCACCTATAATTCTGGCTCACAGAGCACCAACTCCTTCAACCTCTGACATAGGAGATGAAGGAAGAGCTTGCTGGCCAGAGCGTACAGCTGGCCTGACAGCAGACAGCCTTAATGCACCACAGGCCTGAAGCTGACCAGTTGGGTCAGGGTCCAGTTGAGTCTGAACAACCACTCCACAGAAGTGTGCAGCACCTGGGGAAAACCCACAAACAGGGACTCGAAGTCAAATGCCCACAGAGGGCCCAGAAGATACCCATGGTCCACCCTGTCAAACAACTTCTCCTGATCCAAGGACAGGAGGGCAAATGACAAACCATCCCTACACCCAAGCTCCAGGAGATCGCAGACCAGACAAAGGTTGTTAAAGATGGCACAGTCTGCGATGGTGTAGGCTGCTAGTGTTTGATGGTGGGCAATGGCAGGTAACTTGGCAGAGATGGCTGGTCCGGACACCACCAGGAAGGATGGGCCGGGGGTGGCGCAGGAACATCACAGAAGGCTCTACCCTCAAGCACAGTTAAGGAGGGGATAGGAACCAGTGTAGGAGGGAAGGTCAACCATTCTTCCATGCTCGGCTGCAAGCAGTGGAGGAGTGTGCTAAGCAAGGGAACTGCAGAAGACACTCAGCAGCACAAAATGGAATACCAGCTCCTCTGGCTGAACTGGGGAGGGGAAGGTCTAAAGCAGCATCAGAGCGTCAAAGGGTCAACTAAAGGGGAGAGGTCAAATGCTGGGAGATGTAGGGTGCATGGAGTGAATGGGACTGAGTGAAGGGCAGACAGCAAAGGAGAAGGAAAAAGGGAAATGGGACACAGGCCAAGGGCGGGGTACGGCAGGGGGAGCTCAAAAAACGAACTGCAAAGGCCAAGGTGATGCTGGTAAAACTAACACCAAGGGTTTAGGGCGGTGCAAATAAACCAACCAGAAGAGCCCTTCTAGGAAGCCAAAGCAAATCAGGCGCGAGAGAGACAGTCAAGAGGGAATGGGTAGGGCAGAGTAAGGGATAGAGGGGCAAACTGCAGCTGAGAGGGAAACAAAGTTGAGAGGAGAGGAAAGTCCACCGGTCCAGTGTAGCTGGAAGGGAGGGAAAAAAGAGATGCACCCACATGTGCATATTGAGAGGAAACAGCAGCAGGGCACCCGGCAGCAGCAGCAGCCAGGGCAGGGGGCTACCAGCAAGCCAAACAGCAAGAGGAGTCCAGCGAAAGTGGAGGCACGACAGACGCAGAAAGACAGGCACTCTAGTAGTCCCCACAGCAGCAGCTCCACACCCACAGGGGAGTGTGGACAGTAGATCAATCAGCCCCAGGAAAAGCAGGTCCTCTCCAATTAGCAGCAAAACAGGAGTCACTCCAGGTGAAGTAGGATTTCCTAAACAGGGGTCAGCAACCCCTGGCATGCATGCCAAGACCGGCACACAAGCCTGTTCAGAGCGGCATGCGGCGCCCTCATTGGCACTGCCAAAACCATTGCTCCTTCTTCCAAAAGCTGCTCCAGGTGGCTTCTTTCAGTGGTGTGCAGGGTATTACCAGGCATGCTGCCGAAGCCCTCTCCAGGCAGCTCCTTTTAGCAGCGTGCCTGGGGATGGGTCCCCAGGGATGCTGCAGAAAGAAGCCACCCGGCGTGGTTCCTTTCAGAGGCAACTGGGGCAGGGGATCCCCATGCACACTGCTGAAAGGAGCCACCCCAGCCACTGATGAAAGAAGCTTGCCTGGAATGGCTTTTGGCACCGTGCCTGGGGACCCCTACCCCATCTGCTACCTAAAGACGACACCCAGATCAGCTTTTCGGTAGCAGGAGAGCACTCCAGCTGTGACCACCGCCAAATTTTCAGGCAGCACACTTTTTTTTCTGGTCATGAGAGACAAGCACCGAGTGGTGGGACCACATCGTTTTGCAGGTGTAGGATGATGAGCAGTGACTACAGAACTTTTGAATGCGAAAAGCCACATTCATGGAACTGTGTGAGGAGCTCGCCCCTGCCCTGCGACGCAAGGACACCAAAATGAGAGCCACCCTCACCGTGGAGAAGCGTGTCGTAATCGCGCTGTGGAAAATTGCGACTCCAGACTGCTACCGCTCGGTCACGAATCAGTTTAGAGTTGGCAGGTTGACCGTCGGGTTAGCCCTTTCACAAGTGTGCAGAGTCATTAATCGTGTTCTGCTCCGGAGGACAGTGATGGATTTGTGGCCATGGGATTCCCGAAATTTGGAGGGGCAATAGACAGCACACACATCCCTATTCTGGCTCCGGAGCATCTTGCGACTGAGTATATTAATAGGAAGGGCTACTTCTCCATGGTGCTTCAGGCACTCGTGGATCACAGGGGGCGTTTCACATAAATGCGGGGTGGTCAGGTAAGGTGCATGATGCTTGCATTTTCCGAAACACAGGCCTGTACCAAAAGTTGCAGGCAGGGACCTTCCCCAATGATCAAATTACTGTTGGGGATGTGGAGATGCCCATAGTAATCATAAGAAACCCAGCCTACCCACTGATGCCTTGTCTCATGAAGCCCTATACTGGCAATTTGGATCCAAGCCAGGAGCGGTTCGATTACAGGTTAAGCCGGTGCCGAATGACCGTAGAGTACGCTTTGGGGCACTTAAAAGGCCGCTGGCGCTGTTTGTACGGAAGGCTAGACTTGAATGAGGACAACATTCCAGCCGACATTGCGGTGTGCTGTGTCCTGCATAACCTCTGTGAAAATAGGGGAGAGAAATTTCCCCCTTCATGGGACGTGGAGGCTGAGCGGCTACAGTTTGCCTTCCAGCAGCCGGCCACTAGGAGTATCGGGGGGGCACAGCTGAGAGCTGTCTGCATAAGGGAGGCACTTAGGGAGCATTTTAGTCATGGGGACTTGTAGGACGCATTGTATCACTGGGCAGCAGTGTACCTGCGCACTACTGGGTGCTGATTGGGGGTGGGGGGAGAGGCATGGGCGTGTACTGTACTATGCACGAATGAGTGAATAATAAACAGGCAACAACTAACAATTATTGTGTATCAATAAAGACACTGTGCACAGTTCAAGTGATTCAATTTTATTATTATAAAACATTAAATAATTACAGTAAGCAGTGCCTGCAGCAGGGGCTATAGATGCGTGTAGGTGCGTGTATCAATGCCATAGCTTTGTGCAGGAGTGGATGCAACATTGTACCAGGAGGGTTCCTGGGCTTCAAAGAACTGCTTTGTGGGAAAATGGGGCGGTGAGGACAAAGTGTTGCTGTGGGTGCGGGGGGGGGGGGGGAGCCCGGAGCAACTGGGGCTGCAGACCAATCATGGTCTTCAGCAGTTGGGTCTGCTCCTGTAGGATACTTATGAGGGCATCCTTCTGCTTCTGCCTCTTCACATTGTTTTCTTTGTGCTCCTGCCGGCACTCCTGTCTCCATAGTCTAGTCTCCCTTGCTGATGCCTCGTTGGACTGCATCAGCTCCTGGAAGATATCCTCCTTGCTCCTGCGAGGCCTCCTTCTTATCTGTCTCAGCCGGTCAGCTGGTGCAGACCAACAACCGGCGAAGGTCATTTCTAAGGAAAAATGAAACATCATAAGTAGTGCTATTGTTCTCACTTTGGTTAAAAAGCCGGTAATATGCTCTGCCGCCACATTCCGCAGTGCCCACGGGACAGGGCATTGCAGGGACTGAAAGGCCTTTTGCAAAGGGAGGTTCAGATTGCTGAGACAAGACACACAGCTCCGTGAACCATTTCCAGTGCTTTGGGCGATTCGTTCACACGCGGCACAGCCACGGAAGGTGATATCTTGCTGTTTAGAGTGCCCCTGCAAGCCAGAATGCATATCCTGCATGTCACTGGATATAAGCCAGGACCGTACGCAGCAGGCTTGTGCGCAGCCATGGTTCCCACTGCTGTGCTTTGCAACTGGCATGGGAGAGTATCCCTCTATGGGGGAGGGAACACAGTTGCTCTCCCATCGAATTTAACAAGGAGGCTGTGGAAGTACATTCAGGAGACCTTCAGTGAGCTCAACGGAGAGGATTTCTTGAGAATTACAGCATGCATTGATGCACTGCTCATGTAATGCGGGGTAGCCCCTCCTCATCCAAAAAAAAAAAAAGAAAGGATGAAACTCAAAACGCCCATCTCCCACCCACTCTTCATTTGCCTGCAAAGTTTATCCAGCAAGCACAGAAGCCAGTTCTGACGAAACATACCAGAGCTCCCCTATGTTGCATCCGAAGACAGCATGGAGATGGAATCTGGGCAGCACGTGTCGGGTGGCGCGGAGAACAGCTCCTGGCTCCCTAGGTCGGCTGCACCGCTTTCACCCTCCAGGTCATCCTCCACCTCCACTTCCTCGTCGACGAATTGCTCGTCACCGTCTGCTCCGGTATCCTTTTCATGGGGGGGTGCCGACGTGTCCACAGGAGCTTTTGGGGTGGTTGTGGGATCCCCGCTCAGGATTGCTTCCAGCTCCTTGTAAAATTGGCATGTAACCAGCGCTGAGGCGGAGCGCTGGTTTGCATCTCTGGCTCCATGGTACGTTATCCTCAACTCCTTCACCTTCGAGCTGTACTGAAGAGTGTCTCTCTCGTACCCCTTCTCTGCCATGGCCCGAGAAATCTGGCCAAAACTATCAAAATTTCGCCAGCTGCCACATAACTGTGCCTGCACAGCGGACTCTCCCCAGATGCCTATGAGATCAAGCACCTCAGCTGTGGTCCACACTGGAACACGTTTGCCACGTTGAGCCACCATTGCTCTTGGAGAACACAGCTGCACTCCCCGCCAAACAAACAGGAAGAGCGAACAGTTCAAAACTTCCCGGGAATGATGGGAGGGCGGGTACAGTCATGTCACAGCCGCACAGCGCAGGAGGAAGTTCAGAAGAGATGGAATTAGAATTCTGGGACATTTCTGGAGGCTTCATATTGCGCGACAACCATACACACACGAACTATCACGAAACAGCTGTTCCGCAGTAGCCACTAGCACCCTCGTTTTGGTGGTTTACATGTTGCGCTGTAAGATGGCTGTTACCGCGCAACAACATGGATTTGTATGTGGACATTGTCCGCGTTATCGCGCGATAACTTTGTAGTGCGTACAAGGCCAAAGTAACTCAGGGAAGATAAAAAAACCAGAGTCCTGTGGCACTTTTAAGGACTAACAGATTTATGTATCGCATGAGCTTTCATGGGAGAAAATCCCACTTTGTCAGATGCTTTGAAGATTGGAAATTTATAGAATGGGAGGAAATCAAATGCAGGGAAGTGTGTGACATAAGATCAGGTCAGGCTGTAACAGGAAATCAAAATAATTCTTCAAGACGATCCCTCACTATCTCAAGCCTTGGGAAATAGACCTCTCCTTGCTTACAGACAGCCTCCCAAACTTAAACAGATACTCACCAGCAACTACAAATCAAACAGCAACATTAAAGCAGGAACAAATCCCTGCTACAGACCACACTGCCAACTTTTCCCTCATATCTACACTAAAGACACCATCACAGGACCAAATCAAGCCACCTACTCCATCAAGGGCTCATTCAACAGTGTGATTTATGCCATCATATGGCAGAAATGCCCCTCTGCCTTATATATTGGACAAACAGGACAGTCTCTGAGCAAAAGAATAAATGCACACAAATCTGACATCAGAAATTGCAACACTAATAAACCAATAGGGGAACACTTCAATTTCTGCTCACTCCATTGACAACTTGCTAATAGCTGTGTTGAAACAGATGAATAACAAATCCCAGCTTCAAAGAGAAACTGCAGAACTTGAATTTATATGCAAATTCGACTAAATTGCCTTGGGGTTAAACAGGGACTAGGGATTTTTCTCTCATTACAACAGGTTATTTGACCTCATCTTCCTCTATGTGCTGTTCCCCAGTGTTTGAATCCTAACACCTATTTTGATTTGCTGTTACAGTCTGCCCTGATCCTATATCATACACTCCCTTACATTTAATTTCCTCCCATTCTGTAAGTTTCCCATCTTCAAAGCATCTGATGAAGCAGGATTTTCTCCCACGAAAGCTCATGTGATAAATAAATCTTAGTCTTTAAAAGTGCCACAGAACTGTTTTTCTGCAATAGACTAACACAGCTACCCCTTTGGAACTTGACTGCAGGGAAGCTAGAAGATTTTTTAAAGCCAGCAGCATGAGGCTGCTACTTGTAAGATCCCTGAGTTGGAGCCTAGAGTAGAGGATGGAAATGGCTCCCACTGGCCATTTGCCAGAGCGGCCAAAGCACCAATGAAGAGGCAAGGGCCTAGAATGCCCAGAAACAGGACAGAAAGTCAATTGGGGACGGCCACTGTGGGAGACAAGGGTTACACATGCCCACCACTAAAGAGGGAAATTCTGAGGGACAAAGAAGTACCTTAGCCTGCTGCTCAAGCGAGGCAGCTCTGTGACATATCTAACATGCTTAGCTTCCTAGGATTCTGGAAAGCCTTGAAGACACTGGAGGGGCCTAATCTTTGTAATGCCTAATCTTGCAGGTGTCCACAATTACCCATTGCTCTTACTTTTAACCCCCCTCTCCCCCCCAATTCTCCAATTATATCTCTTCAGCACTGAATTGATAAAGGTCCCCTTCCTATCACAAAAGCTCCAGGGACACAGGACTCACATCTGGGGCATCTACCAGTGATACAACTGAAACACACAATCTGGTAATCCTGAGGTGTGTGTCTATCTGTCCATTGGTCGCATGGGATATTCAGATTCTGCAGAATTTAAGCTTTCACTTTAAAAAAATAAAAACACACCACACATCTAGTCCTCATGGTTATGATGTAAGCCTTACAAACATAAGATGAGGCTGTGTTGTTTCTCTGACTCTGCAAAGAGCCAGGAGCAGTGACTCCGAGATGCATGAGCTCCACTGCAGAGCTATTATAATGAGCTGTTAACTCTCAAGGCTAATGATGTCAAAATTCAGTATAAACTTCCATTTCAGCTGATGGAATGAGGGTGGATGAATGAAAACTCAAAGGGAAAGCCCAAACAGCTGTGGTGGGAGCACTGTAAGCAATCAGAAAAGGAACAGAGGAACAGTTAGTCTTGTAGCTATGACAAGAAGGTTACTAGATATCCTCCTAAATGTTCTGCATAGACTAATTAAAAATGGAAGTCAACCTTCTGCTCAGAGCAGAAGACATTCTACTCAGCACCTAGTCCTGGAACGTCACAGAAACCAGATTCATAATCTCCAGCATCTGAAGTATTTTTTTTGTTGCTTTCCAGGGGTGACAAAGTGGGTTGCAGCCCACAAAAGTTTATGACTGAAGAAATTTGTTAGTCTTTAAGGTGCTGCATACAGACTAACAGTTACCCCTCTGGAACTTGTCACTTATTTTAAGTGACCCATTTCGGACACCCAGGATCTGATTTTATAGAACACAGCATGATACAGTATAACACTTTATCTCTTTAAAGCTGAACTCCCATTGACCTCAGCTGCCGTTATGAGTGCACAGCATATGTGCAAATTAGATCAGGGCTTGAGGTTAGGCACGCAAAAAAAAATGCCCCTGTGCAAGTTTAAGTGAGTTCTCAGCATCACATAGGAACTACATAGCAGAGACTGTGAGGGTGTCCCTTCTTTTCCTGTAGCCCCTTCAACTACACACCTTCCCAACTCCAACAAATGACGCAGACAACAGCCTCCTTCACTACATAATCTTGATTCCTTCCCAGCACAGGTCCAGCGTGTGAACTGAATGAGACAGGGGCCTTGTGGAAAAGACTGCACGTGATCATGCAATTAATTTTGAATCATAATGCATATGCACAAGCAAAGCAAATTAAGATTACACAGACAACTTTAATTCTGGCATTTCCTAAGTTTCCAGCACTTAATTTCACAACCTTAATAACAAGATTTTAATATAGTTTGTGTGTACAATTTCCTAGGGTGGTTGTATTTTTGGTACCAAAGCCTCCAAAAAACCAAAACTGTCATCATATGACATCACATTGACACCAACATACATGAGTCATCCCTAAAATAGTTGAGCTAACAGAGTGCTGACAGCAGGAACAGGTGGGCCTCCTCTATGTCAAGGGCATCAAATTCATTGGATATGGCAGGCCAGATTTGATGTAAATGTAGTTCAGGCAGGCTGTACACACCATAAACTGAAATAATACAGCACTCTCAAGGCATCGCGGAGTGCTGTGTATGTGAAAGTGCGTTCCACGATACCACTCTCTCTCACCATTAGGGAGACAATGTGGTCTTGCGGAGCACAGTCTTGTATACCCAGCGCTCTGTGATGTCGCGAGAGCCGACACTCTCACAGCATTGTGGAGCACTGGATATATGAAACCTCTCTCTCTCTCTCTCTCTCTCTCTCTCTCTCTCTCTGTTAGGGAGAGAGTGTGGTCCTGCGGAGGGCAGCTGTGGGCTGGATGGAAGAGGTTTGCAGGCCACAATCAGCCCGCTGGCCCCATGTTTGACACCCCTGCTCTATGTGGACCAACGCCTAGAAGGGGATGGGAAGTTTTGTCAGAGGATTTAATAGACATCTGCTGAAAGTAGAGGAACTGAGGCACTCAGGAATCTGGTTACATTCCAGGCGCTGAAGTGAGTGCATTCTAATGGGAACAGACTCTTCTGCACATTCACCCAAGTTTGACCATTTTCCCCCACCCAGCCTCTCTCATCTCTCCCAGTCTTGTCTCTTCTCCAACACCTTGCCCTTTCCCAAACCCTGTCTCCAATCATTTGGTTTCTCACTCCAGTCCCAATCTCCTTGCCCACCAAGTTCCACTCTTAACCCTCACTACTCCCTGTCCAAGTCCCCCTTTCTTTCAGTTGCAGTTCTGTTGTCCAGCCAGTCCATTTCTCCCCAGCTTCTCATTAATTTAGCTCCTCTGGCTCCCAGTCCCAGTCTCCTTGCCCAGTAAGTCCCAGTCCCTCCTGCCACCCTCCAGTCCCAATCTCCCTCCCCCAGCAGCTCCTTGTCACAATCTGCCATACCTCACAGGTCTGGCTCTTGTGTCTTCTTCATTCAAATTCAACACTTCCTCCAGACTGTCTGGGATCACTGACAGCACAAGGGAGTGAGGCTCCCTGACCCCGGTTCAAACTACAGCAGCCTAGAACTATAATTGCAGGAAAGGTCTTGTTCAGAATCAGGCTGGAGCAAGCATGGTGCTTATGGAATATGTGCATATAGCAAGACACTGAGTATGGGCAAAGTATAATTTTTTTTCCAAAGCCTCTTAAGTCCTGGCCAACATTGGGAAGATTTCCTCAAAATGCAACCTCCTCCGCCCCTCCATGCCACCAAATTTTAATATCCTGTTTCACAGAGTAGGGGGACAAAAAAGTAGTCACATTTTTAACATGGACAAAACACCATATTTTCCCCTGCCCTCCTTGAAAACATCTGAATAATTTTAATTCAATCTGAGGCTAACACCTGGCATGAAGATTTTAGTTGGCATACTTACAAGCAACTGAAAACTGAGTCATGAAGAAAACGGTCAGAAAATCTTACTAAAAGGCTATGACAGGGCTCCACAAAACCCGGGCAGCAGGTCACCAGGGCGACTGGGGTTTGTAGCCTGGCTCCTAGCACTACTGCGGAAATGCAGCAGAGGGGCTCCCTCTGGTGACCAAAAATAAAATTGCAGGCACCTAGCCACTTTTGTTGAGCCCAGGGCTATGCAAAACCCTAAAATATGTTAAAACAATGTTATTAAAGCTGCAGAATCAAGCACTTGAAATCAGGAAATATGAAATCATAACGCATATACACAAAGGGGCCAAATTCAGATAGCAACATATGGGTTTGTGTGAAGAAGGCAACTGCAGTAATCAGGGTGCGATAAAAGAGCAACGTATGGGTAAAGTTCTGAGCCTTCTGGACTACAGGAAAAAAGACGATACCTTCTCTATTCTGCAGAGGACAAAACAGTGAGTTTTGGATGCAGCCTGGCTATATGAGGAGAGGTAGGGAAGGGAAAGGAGAAGAGTGTCAGACAGGGAGGGGAATCTGCCATCCTCTAACCTTCCCTGCATAGCAGCAGAAACTCCACTGTCTCCACCCATACCACAGCAAGACCAAAACTACAAGAGCCCTGCAAATCTGTGGATATCTGCATTATATCCACGGATCATTTCTTGTGGATACAGCTCGGATGCGGATCCACATATTTGTAACCGTACCGGGCTCTACAGATGAGTAGAGCCCTGCAAATCTGCGGATATTCACATTATATCCGCAGATCCAGATATCCGCTGACCATTTCTTGCTGAAGCAGATCCACATATTTGTATCCATGAAGGGCTCTACACTCCACCACCCTTCAAACACACCTTTGATACAGAGAGTTTGGGGCCAGAGTACAGAGAAGACAAATGGGACCTCCAATCAGAGATACTCATGCCCTCTTACGGTGGTGGTGAAGGTAAAAACCTCTATGATGTTCCACTCCTTCCTCTCCAGAAGAGAAAGGGGAAGATGCCCCCTGAAGGGGAGGGAGTGGGCCTTGGGATTCAGAAAAGCATCCCAACACCAAACTTAGAAATGTTCACATTAAATTAAGTACAAATAATCATGAAATTAATTAGATATACACATAACTCCCAAGTAGCTGGGGCACCATTGGTCCCAAACCCCATCTTAGAGACATGCCCATGCTGAAAGACATTTACAAGTGTAGGTATTTACGTAGTAATAAAAGCAGTTCTGCAATGGTCATAAAGCTGCCAAGAGAGGTTATGGAATCCCCTGAAATAGAAAAATTTGGGATAAAAAAATAACAGTTGCAAGAGATGGTTTAGGACTAAAATTGATCCTACACACCAGAGAGTAACAGACTAGATGTCACTAGAAATTGCATCCTGTACAGATGTTTGTGTAATATATGACATGCCTATCATTCATTCGAGCTACCTGTACAGCGTAACCCTTCTCTCCCTTATCTCATACCTCATGGGATCAGATTTTCAGAAGAGCTCTGGGCCAGATTTTTTAGATAATTTCAGCTCCTATTCAGGGACTTAAATAAATGCCAGGTTTTCAGAAGTCCCCCGCACCCAACATGCTCCCAGTGTGCTGAGCCTTTTTGAAAATATGGCCTTATTTAGGTTTTAACCTTTTAAATTGAAAACTGTTTGGAACAGGAACGGGAACCGAGTCTTGATTGTCATCTGTACAGCACCCAGCTCAATTCAGATGCAACTGTAATTTAATAATAAGCTTGATATTCCCACATGAATAAGCCCCTTTACATTTACAAAGGTAGTATTTGATGCAAATAAGATTTTATGTATTTTTTTGTTTTTCAGTATTCAGGATCTGAGCAATAAGAACGTACTTGAACTTGCATTAGAAGATGGACAATCTCATATAGGTAGAGATTCTTGTTAGAGAGAGGGTGAGAACAGCTCAAAGCTATTTTTTTTAAAAAAAGCACAGCCTACAGTGGAAAAGAGTGCCCTACAATTCTTCTCTGCTCAGAGTACTCACCTTCACACGACCTTCCCAAGCTGTGGAGTTTCTGCAATGTGCACCAGGACCACTATTCTTGACTTCTTCTCTACTCAGCACAAGATTTTTCCCTTTCCCTGCCATTAACTTGCTAACACCCATGACTTGAAATACACCCACCATTGGTGTTAAGTACTTTTTCTTGACTTTTATAAAAAGCATATAGTATTTGAAAGTTCTTAGAGCTCCAATATAGAGACCTTTCATGCTCATCTTGACTTGCTGCTGGATGGGCAGCTTGTCCACATGGCACAAGCCAGTTCCAGGGGTTTTCTCAGAGATGAGAGATTCAGCTCTTATTTACACTTAGGCCCCTTTACACTGCTTGAATAATTACATTTACACAGCTAGAGCACTTTTGAGAGCAAGCTTCTGATAAATGATAATCAAGTTCTCGGTTACTCTTTAAACATGATTTATAAAGCCAATCGAGATGACAATTTGGGGCTGAATACTCTGTGATGAAAGACTCCATGAATCTCATTCAGAATCTGTCTCAGGGGTTCCCCCTAGCAGAAAAGAAGTCAAATAGTCATGGATCTGCTAGCTGCACTCCTCATAGGAAAGGCAAGGGACAGGAAGAGATAGAAGTAGGGGCCTGTTTGTGGTCCTTGTAAAACCATCCAGTTGGGACCCTCAGCTGTAATAGCCATAATGCAGTAGTCCGACATCTCACATTCATCTACCCCAAACTGTTTTGCTCTGCAAGGTGGGAGGGAGCTGCTCCTACAGGGAAGGTGGAGGTTTCCTGCTAAATAGGAGAGCAATCTAAAATGTGACCCAGCCACAAGAGACATCAATTATATAGGCTGGAGGCTCAAGCTATTAGCACCACAAAAGCACAAAGCAGTTCGCTCAGCACTCCTCATGGTCACAGGGTACAAGTAGTAAACATCACACTAACATCTCTACCTGTTCTAGGAGGGGTGAGGTTCCCTGAAGCTGCATATTTGGCAGCATCGTCTGGCCCAGCCTTGACATAAATCACAGCAGTGAAAGTAGAAGTTTGTATGATATTTGCTGGCCTGTGTTCTGTTAAAGCTGTACTTTTTGTGGCTTAAAACCATCCACTTGTGTGGCAGTTTCTAATTTTAAAAATCACTTGTTACATTCCAACTCTTCAAGAAACAAACTTCAGAACCTGAGGTCCAAAGAGACTTCTGGCACTAAAGCAATACACAGATGAGGTCTGAGCACCACTCTAGTTTATAAATCGTATACTAGATTTTAGGAAGGGAGGAAGTGGTAGCTGGGAAGAATGGCCAGTTGAGATGAGAAGAAGTAGTGGTGGCAAAGAGAGGGGGAAAGGGCAAAGAGCACTGATCAAACAGAAATGTTTGTGAATGTTTCTATTTATGAAGGGTAAAATGGCAGAAATGAAGTCAGATGTAACCAACTGTGTATGGGGTGGGGAAGAAGAGAGATTTCCCCATCAGGAGAGTGTGGTTTCTCTCACTCTCTCTGCTTGCCTGCCTGCACACATGCACTTGGAAAACCCTCTTTCCCAGTTAACAGAAATCCGGCTGTAACAATTAGGTCTGATGGGCTTGGCATGTGATGGACACCGCAGAGGAGCTGACAGATCTGAAGACACTCCACTAGTCACACTGACTGAGCTACTCAGAAACACAGAAAGAAAGAGAGAGACCATATCCTAGAACATGAGCTGTAGCATTAGCCCACAGAACGACACTGTACAGAATCCTGATGCATTCCACTTACCATTTGGGTTCTGGGGGACATTGAGACACCTTCATTTCTCTTATTGATCAACGTACCTCAAGCTGGAAAAAACAGACAACATACAATTTAAAGTCTATTTATTTTATCCAGTAAGTGAAACCATCTCTGCCCTTCGGTCCTGCTGTGGGCTGTTTCCCCTAGAGTTGGGCCAACTACCCAAAAACTAGGAAGCCCAGGAAAACAATGGACTCTTTCTTGCCAGGGCAAAATTCTGGCTAGCCTTCCTGTTCATCTCTTGGTCCAAGTGGGTCCTCAGGAGAGAGGAGTCTGTTGGCATGGTAACAGCACACCCTAACTTTCTTCTAATGAACAAGAATAAAATGTTTTGTTCTCGTTAGGAAAAGTACAAACACATTCCTGACCGGTGAGTAATGTCTCTGCCTCTGGCAGGATTAGCTCAGAGTTGTGGCAGCCTGGGACATGTTCAGTTCAAACTATTCTAGTTGCTCCCTTGAACAGTTATTCCCCAAGGATTATAGGTCAGACCCAGAGAGTCTCTCACAGCACTTACTCCAGTGGCCGTGAAACCACTCACGGAGAAAAGAGAATAAGGTGAGGAGTGTGACAGCACTAATATTTGAAACTGGAATGTGCACAGGTGGGTCACATCCTCTTCAAGTAAGTTACAGGCGCCTATATTTTACCGTACAAAAGCGAGCATGTGAAGACTGAACACAAAATGCTAGTTAGAAGGGGGTTAAACTACTAACAAAGGAGGAAGGTAGAAAGAAAAGATAGAATCACTCAGCACAAAACAGAGATGTTTAGAACAAAATTCATCAAAGAACAAACGGACATGAAGAAAAGAAACCCTTTTAATCACCAATGCTAGGAGCTGTGGTAGCAAACAAGAATTAAAATTTAGGCTCATAAATGTGCAAATTCATCAGCTGATATTACTGAAAGGTGGTAAGATGAATCTCACAAATGGAAAATTAAAATCAATTTAGAAAGGATCAAGTAGACAAAAGGGAAGGGAGAGTGGCCCTCTCCAAAAATAATGGCATTACCTGTTTCTAAGTCACTGATAACATGGAAAATAATTATCCTCAATGCTTACAGATTTGGCTTGTCCAACGTGCGGCCCAGAATCTGGCGCACGGAGCTGCTGCACACACAGGAGCTGGCTGAGCTGGGGCCTGGCTAGGGCTATTTTAAATCTTCCGGTCTGGGCTGCACAAGGTGGGAAATGTGAAATGCAGCTGCAGGGGCTGCCTTGCAGCCAGTGAAAATGGGCAAGGGACTGGGTGGGGGATAGGAGGAGGAAGCAGAAGCCGGGTGCAAGGGGTTGGGGGAGTGAGGGAGGTGCAGCAAGGGAGGAGCTATGGCTGGGGAGCCACAAGCGGAGTGCCGGGAAAAGAAAGAGGGAGCCATGAACACACCCTGCTGGGGCAGGGGTGGGAGTGCGCGCGCCAGGGAGCTGGGTGCACAAGGGGCTGGGAGGAGGGGGAGCTGGAGGGGTTAGGGTCTGCTCCATGTTGGGGAGGGGCCAGGTCATGGGGCCCAGTGTTCCTTCATGTTTGGGAAGTTGTGGGGGGCCAGGGGCCACTCCATGCTGTGGGAGGGAGGGGCTGGGGGACTGGATGCCCTCCGTGCCAGGGTGGGGGGGGTGTCAGGGATTGGGTGCTGCTCAGTGCAGGGGGAGGGAGGGAATGGGGGCTGGATGCTGCTCTATACAGGGGCCAAGTGCTGCTCAGTACAGGTAGGGGTCTGGACGGAGAGCCTGGTGCTCCTCAGTGCTTGGGAGGAAGAAGGGGCTGGACGACACTCCGTGCCAGGGGGAGGGAGAACTGTGGGGCATGAGGGTCCAGGCAGTGTGCCCCACTGCCCCTGCATGCTTGGGGGCAATATGGGAGGCCGTGCGCACCTCTCTGTGCGGGGGGAGAAAGGGGCTTGGGGGCTGGATGCCCTCTGTGCTGGGGGAGGGAAGAAGGGGCTTGGGGGCTGGGCACTGCTCCATGCTAGGGGTGGGTCCAGACAGAGAGCTGGTGTTCCTCCATGCTGGGGGCAGAGGGAAGGGTTGGGAAGCCAAATGCCGCTCTGTACCAGGGAGAGGGGGAGCTACAGGATGGCAGGGGGGCAGGGACTGGCCACAGCAAGGTGCAACAGGAGAAAGGGGACCAGGTGCTGCTAATGCCCAGCACTATTAGCTGCTTGCGGGGGGGTGGGGGGGAGTGCCGCGAGCCACAGGTGAGGTGCTGAAGGGAGAGGGGAACTGCATCCCTGCACTGCCACACCATGCTCTTCTGCCAGTTACCCAACCCCTCCCCTCCTCTCTCTTTCCACCTTTTCCCTTCTCCCCACATTCTCCTCTGCTATGCCTTTCTGTACTGGGGGGCCCCAAAAACTAGACAAAATACTCCAAATGTGGCCTCACCGGTGCTGAATTGTGGGTCTAATCACTTCCCTGTATCTGCTGGCAAGGGTCCTACTATGCAGCCCAATATGCCTTATAGTGATAGATTCAAAGCACTTGATCTATTTGGGTTAACAAAGAGACGGTTAAGGGGCCTCTTGATTACAGTCTATAAGTATCTAAATATGGAACAAATATTTGATAATGAGATCTTCATCTAGCAGAGAAAGGTATTACACAATCCAATGGCTAGAAGTTGAAGCTAGACAAATGCATACATTTTTAATGGTGAGCATAATTAATCACTGGAACAATTTACTAAGGGTTGTGGTGAATTCTCTATCTCTGAAAATTTTTAAATGAAGATTGGATTTTTTAAAAAAATAAGGATCACATTGTTGATTCATATCCAGCTTTTCCCCTGGAATCCCTAGGTCCTTTTCTGCAGAACTGCTGCCTAGCCAGTCAGTCCCCAGTCTATAGCAATGTCTGGGATTCTTCTGTCCTAAATGCAGGACTCTGCACTTGTCCTTGTGAACCTCATCAGATTTTTTTGGCCCAATCCTCCAATTTGTTTAGTCACTCTAACCTATCCCTACCCTCCAGCACATCTACCACTCCCACCCAGCTTAATATCTTCTGCAAATAGACAGAGAGAGTAATCCACTCCCTCCACCAGACCATTAATGAAGATGTTGAATAAAATGGTCCCCAAAACTGGCTTCTGGGCACTCTGCTTGTTACTGGCTGCCAACTAAACACTGAGCCATTGATCATTACCCGTTGAGCCCGATGATCTAGCCAGCTTTCTATCCATCTTATAGTCAATTCATTGAACCCCTATTTCTTTACCTTGCTGTAAGACTACTGGGGGAGACCATATCAAAAGCTTTACTAAAGATAAGATATATCACATCCACCACTTTTCCCACATCCACATTCTTATCTTAGAAGGAAATCAGGTTGAGCAGGCATGACCTGATGTTCATGATCTTCATCAGAGAGGGTATGTTTCTACAGAGGGGTCACAAAAA
The DNA here is from genome assembly GCA_007922175.1 of Pelusios castaneus. Taxonomy (NCBI): domain Eukaryota; kingdom Metazoa; phylum Chordata; order Testudines; family Pelomedusidae; genus Pelusios; species Pelusios castaneus. The sequence continues at coordinate 28,530,699 of ML685770.1, forward strand.
TTGGGAGAGTGGTAAATACTGAAGAGGACATGTCACTGATTTAGAGTGATCCAGATTTCTTGGGTAACTGGGTAGAAGTAAACAATGTGTTTTAATATGGCTAAATTTCAATGTATAAGTCTAGGAACAAAAAATGTAGGCAACCCTTACTGGATGTGGGACTCTAATATAGGATGCAGTGACTGTGAAAAAATGTGGAGGTAGTGGTGGATAAGATGATGAACAGGAACTCCTGCTGTGATGCTATGGCCAAAAGGGCTAATCCACTCCTTGGATGCACAAATAGGGTGAATTTGAAATGGGTACATGAAGGTAATTTTACCACTGTGTTTTGGCACTGGTGCAACTGCTGCTTGAATACTGCGTTTAGTTCTGGTGCCCAAAACACCCAAGAAGGATGCTTATAAATAGAAGAGGACTAAGAAAAAGAGCCACAAGGATGAATAAATTATTAGAAAACATGCCTTATAGTGATAGATTCAAAGCACTTGATCTATTTGGGTTAACAAAGAGACGGTTAAGGGGCCTCTTGATTACAGTCTATAAGTATCTAAATATGGAACAAATATTTGATAATGAGATCTTCATCTAGCAGAGAAAGGTATTACACAATCCAATGGCTAGAAGTTGAAGCTAGACAAATGCATACATTTTTAATGGTGAGCATAATTAATCACTGGAACAATTTACTAAGGGTTGTGGTGAATTCTCTATCTCTGAAAATTTTTAAATGAAGATTGGATTTTTTAAAAAAAGATCTGCTCTAGAAATTATTTTGGAGACGCTCTATGGCCTGTGCTATAAGAGGACAGATTACATGATTACAATGGTCCTTTCTGGCCTTGCAATCTATGAATCCAACCTCTACAGAGTAGCATTTAATACAGTGAGGTCCCCACCTACACCTGCTACAGGTGGTGGCCTCTGCTTTGTGCTTCCCCATAGATTCCACCCTATGAAAAGCCAAACCATAACAGCTCAAGGGTTTAATTTGTCATTCCAGTCACAGAGGAAAATGCTAGATGCTTAAGAAGAAAATGAAGAGCCCTGTAATGTACGAGTAAAAAACCTCTGTAAGTTCCCCATCTTCGAAGCGTCTGACGAAGTGGGATTTTCTCCAACGAAAGCTCATGTGATAAATAAATGTGTTGGTCTTTATAAGTGCTACAGGACTCCTTATTTGTTTAGCCTCCTACTTTGTATACTACTATCCTTACTTAAGATTCCTAAACTGCCCATCTAAAGAGAACCTGCAATTCAGACGTGTGCTGTACTTTAACTCCTCCTTCATATCCTTCCTCCCCAAACAAACTTGTGTCAAACGCTCCCAACCCTGTGTAATTTCAAAATTGTGGATCACCATCCCAGAAAATGGTTTGAAAGGGGGTGAAGGGTTATGGTGGGGTCAATATTAGGTAACGAAGCACATGGCTGTTTTTCAGTTAGGAACATGCCTCAGTTGAGGGACATGCACATTCTCTAATAAACAATCCTCCTTCAAACACTGCACAGACTAATAATAATCTGACCTATGCGGAATGAAACTTCCCACCTTGCACTGTTTTTCCTGCTGAGAAGTAAGTTAGATCCCTGCCTAAGCATACGGAAACTGACATCCTGAAAACCATCTCACATTTTACATTCGGGAAGGAAGTACCTATAACCTTCACTTATTCTGCAACAAAGCACTTCACTGAAGGCAGTCGAATCCAATGAGCAATGATGTAAAGCAACCTTGACTGGCAATCTCTATACAGCGTCCATTTGCTCAGATTTCTCCCAATGCAGTAAGCAAAGCTGGAGGGGCTGATGTGCTGTTTTCCAGCTTCAACGCAATTCAGCTTCATTCCAGGAATTATTTCCCTCCCCCAGCCCTAGTAGAAAGGAAAAGCCGTGGGAACGGAGCTCAATACAAGTGAGGTAGGCTCACCCAATAACAGCTGACAAGTGCTTAACTCTCCCTCTGCTGGCTGGAAGCACTGCACTAAGGCAGTACAGTGGCTGTCTCATTAATACTTTCCTTCACCAAGGAGCTGATAGCTCAAACAAAGGCACAAATTCAGAAGACTGGCATTTCCTCAGAGCTGACAAACACTACACATGGGGTCACGGTCACTCTCTTTTCTTCATCACAAGCAAAATGCTTCTGGGAAGGGCGGGTGGTTAGACCCAGTAAGATACCAACTGCCTTGTGATTACACTTCTCAACCACCTGTTCTATCCTTACTAAGGGACTCTCCTGCAACATCCCCATCGCAGATCAGTGCTTCCGACCAATCGAACTGACACAGAAGAGACGTGCTGGGAAGTGAAACAGTTCTTTTCACCTCACCGCTACTCCATCCTAATATAAACCCAGCCAGCAATGCCCACCCCAGGGACTGTCACCTTTTCCCACAAGAGAGACAGAGGAAAATCATTCAGTTCATTGGTCAGAGACCTGACTACCTCAACCTCCTTTGTTCACAGCTCCCAGATCAAACCTGCCTCTCCTGCTCAGAACCTCATCCTTTCAGGGTGGTGGTTTATATTGTTCTGCCAGACCTTCTCCTCACACATCCAGCACTTCAGGAGTTAAGGTTAGCATTCCCATTCTCCTGGCCCGCAGGATGCTGGTTACATCTAAGTCTATTCTTTGCAGTTAGATAAAGCATGTGAAAACTGAAGGCCTCACACATTTCTCTTTTCATAGCTTGGCCAGCTGCCCACAAGCTGTCACTCCCTGGCATCTAGGGCAAATGGAGAGAATGTCAGGGAATTAAGGCCAAAACTATTAGCTGGTAGCACTGAACCTCCCCATCCCCCACACCCTCCCCTCTAGGGCATGGATTCCTCCTTCCAGCAGTGGGATAATGCCTGTCTGGATGGAGCGGCCCCCCTCCACCTGAGGGCCAACCTCTCTGCCATACCCAGCAAAAGCCTTTGGCTTTGGAAGGTTCCCAACACAGAAATGGTCAGAGCAACTGTTAGCAGCAAAACAAGCGCTCAGGGATTCATGCTTTAGCAGTAGCACAAGAACTCACCCTTGGGTTGCGTTAGGGTTAGTTTACCACGACTGCCACTGACAGGATGGGTGTTTGTTAGTTAGATCAATTGCAAGGAAGGTTGGAGACAGCAGCAAGAACAGAATCTGATTTGGAGACAATGCCATTTGGACAACGACATTTATTGCTGTAAATCACTCTGCTGCAATACCCATCCCATTCCACAGCAACTTCATCCTAGTCTAGGGTTACCAGATACCAAAGCATGGAAAGGAGGACAGGGAAGTACAAAAAGGAAGACATGGAGAAAATGTAGTATTAATATAACTGCCATTACCATATTATGTCATGGAAAATGGGGAATGATTAATGAATGCATGGCAGCATGAAGAAATGAAGAGCAAGTTGAACAACAGAAATGTTAGGCACATTAACTGTAAAAAAGATGTATAATACAAACTGTGTAACACAGTAAACCCGAGTATTGTTATGAATATACAATTTGAGTCAGCAATGTCACGACAGCATTTATTAATTGACCAAATTATACCATTCAAAACTGTAAAGCCTATTCTTGATATTTATCAGCTGAACCTATTTTTGTCAGTAGGCTATCATTGTCAAGAATATTTGCAGCCCCTTTGCCCCGCTCCTCTCACCCCCCCGGGGCCCTTTTTCCCCACTCCTCTCGCCCCCTTTACCTGGCCAGAGGCTCGGAGCTGCTCCTTGTCCAGGCGAGGCCAGGCCAGGCCACTCCCGCCCTGAGCACACTCTGTCTGAGCATGCTCAGGGCAGGTGGTTTGAAACTCCCCAGCCTGGCCGCAGCAGGACAGGGCGAAACAGGCGTTCTGCCCCAGTCCGCCGCTTTGCTGGGCTGTGATCCACGGATTAGCCAAGCCATAGAGGGAACCATATCATAAAATTTATAATAGCTTCATATAAAAAACTGAAATTTTAATCCTAAGTAAAACTCTGGAGAAAAATCACATTTTTTAAATGCCTGCCAGACAGAGGACACGAAGGTAAAAAGGACATGTCCTCCTTTTGCCAGACATCTGGTAACCCTCTCTTAGTCCTCTGCTGCAGCTCCACCCACCCAATGCAGCAGTTATCATAATCGCTTGTGCTCACCCACTATAAGCTTCCAACCCTAATCTTATTTATGTTGACGTTTGTTTTTCCAAGAGTTGCTTTTATATACACTGTGACACCCCCACCCCCAAAGACAATTTTTGTAATGAGCAGTAGAGGGGAGACACATTCAGCCCCCAGGCCAAGGATGGTGGAGATATAACACATATGCCTAAAACTGGCAATCCTGTAAAGAGACCTGTTCAGGGTTGGTTACTATTGCTGAGCAGTTTAGCTGCCCAGAACCAGAAATTTCTGGAAGCAGGGAGTGGTAGCACTGGAGCATGCTCCACAGGGTTTCCAGGTGATGTGGTCAGACCACATGAGAGCAGCAGTCTGTGCAGACAGCAGGCAGGAGCTGCAGTGAGAAGAGCCCATGTGCTCATTGTTCATGAGAGAAGCTGAGCCAGGAGTGAACAGCAAGATGTTTTCTCCCTCCTATGGAGTCTTCTGCAGCAGTTTGTGCACATGCATATGTGACTGAGGCCTGGATAACCAGTAAGCTGACCAGATGGCGCTGGTTCCAGAAGAGAAGGAAGAGCCTTCATGGAATTCTATTGAAGATTCCTGCAACCAAAGAAGTTTCCACTCAAGCCTTTGGACTTGACCAGAGACTGTAGCTGAGATTTTGAGTGAACTCCACCTGGATTCTGGTATTTTTCTCACAATGTTTCTGCAGGGATTGTTCTCTTTAACTTCATTTTGTTTTCTTAGGATAAGATTTATTTAGTTAGCAGTTAATAAAGTTCATTGTTGTTGTTTATTCTTAGTAGTATTTTAATGTGGGAGAGTAACTCTGAGCAATCTTTGCTGTGAGTCCTTTACAGACTGGTTCCTGGGACTCCAGCTGCTTTCTCCATAGGAGTTGGGGTTTATGTCTGTTAAGCACTAGAGAGGAGCAATTGAATGTATTTTAGTGTCCCCCTCTCCCCCCAGGTTACAAAGACACTGAAGTCTCCGAGTCAAACACATAAAGGAAGCCATTCCAGATGGATAGGAAAAGCTATTGCATCAGTAATGGCTTTGGTAGGAAGCCTTGAAACCCTAAGGTCAGAGGGAAAAACAGCCTTAAGCTTCACCTGAAACCAGTAACATCACTCTGATACACATACAGGAGTTCAGTCCCTCCAAAGGTCCTCCATCTCCTCTCTAGCAAAGTCAGAGAGAGGTCAGAAATTTCTGGAAGTGACTGCGGACTAGTAAAGTGGTATAGAGTGCAGGGCACTGGCTTGTGGCATATTAGTTCACCAAAAGGGAGCTATATCAGTGGTTTTAAAACCTCTTTTCTCAGGACCCAGTTGGGGGAAAAAAAAAATTATGCCCACAGCCCAACAATTGCATCTTTTAGCAAGGCATTCCAGTCTTTCAGCAGCAGCAGCAGGGGATGCCACAACCCAGTACCTCAGGGTCTGTCACCCAGTGCTGGGTCTGAACCCATAGTTTGAAAACCACTGAGCTATATAGTTAGGATGACCCGCACCTCAGGAGGAGAAAGACAAATTTCCTTAGAGGCAGACTGGCTAGAACAGTCAGGAAGCGGTTAAACTAACAGCAAATGGAGAGGTGGAAAGATGAATGCTCTGCACAAAACTGAGATGTTGAGAAGAAAATTCATCAAGGAAACAAAACACAAAGAGAAGAAATTCTTGAACTGCTGATAGCCAGGCTCTTAACATTAGGATAACAAAAAACAGGAGTTGGAATTCCTCTTTTATGAACTCAACTGTGATCTAGTTGATATTACTGAAACTTGGGAGGGTGATTCACACAACTGACATGTTAAAATCAATTATTATAATCTATTGAGGAAGGAACAAGCAGACCAAGGAGAATGGGAAGTTGCCCTCTCCATAAAAAAGGGCATTACCTGTTTCCAAGTCACTGATAACATGGAAGATAATTATCCTCAATACTTGTAGATCAATATCCTAACAGATTAAACACAAGATGGTGTTCTAGACTGTGTCTCCTGCAGACCACCAAACCACACTAGGGCACAGAATGGCCACTCCATTATGCACCTATCTACAACATGTAGGAAAACAACTGCATAACCAGGGAGGAGCTTCCATTTGAGTGAGTACAATAAAGGACTCACGCTGTCAGTATGATAAAATGTTTGGCATTGCTAAACATTACAGCCGACAATTTCCAAACTCAAAAGTTTTGCAGCCGGTATCACAGAGGAACTGATCAGAGAACGAAAAGTTAAAAGTAGCTTAGGTTCAAGCGATCATTACTTTATCACATTTCTAATGTGAAAACAGAATAAAGCTCAGGCCAGTGAAGGCTGCTCTAAAAAATAATATACAACAAATGAAAGGAAGAGGAAGTTGATAGTAATTAATATAAATCAGAAATGAAATGTAGAAAACTGGTAAAAGAAGCAAAAGGACACAAGGAAAATTCTATGGCCAGGAGGATTTTTAAACTGTGTTAGGAACTAAGGGTGTGTCTACACTTAAAATTAAGTCGATTTAAACAGGATTAAATCGACTTAATTTAATCTGCATCTACATAGGTGAAAGATGAACAACTTTAGGCAAGATATTTGACATTTCAATAAAACCCCACAAAATTCACAAACAAGAAAGTGGAAAGGTGACATGGAGTATTCTGGTAGGGAAAATATGTCAATTGTATGGATGAACCCCTTAACCAATAATCTGAAGGTACCCTGACAATTTCTGGAGTAAGAACCCATATTTGGGTAAGGAAGAATGAAATCATTTAGTTTATTTTTAGAGAGGTATAAAGGTGTAGACTCTGTAATGTAAGGAAAAAAGGTATTTAAGATTCTAACATTTGGACAGCTATGAAATTTACACATCTTTCACTCTGAAACCAGCTTGCTCAAGCCGAGAATCTTCAAAGACCCACTACTTATTCTTTCACTTCATTTTAATTTAGTTGTTTGTTAAAGTTATTAGAGCCTGCACTCCTCATCTCAACATCTTTACCCTAAGGAACTGTAAATATAAGCTACTTATAAATTGTTTCATAGAATATATATATAGGTTGTTTTAATCTGTTGTTAATTGTGTAAGCTTTTGTATAAGACTTTGTTTAAATATATTTTATTGTATTTTTATCAATTAAGACTTATTTTTATGCTCATGCTTTTGGCAATAAAGAATTATTATAAAATGTCTTAAGAATCCTTTCTAACTCTAATAGCTCCTCTGAGGAGTCCTTAGTTTGTAACTTCACCTGTCGTTGGATTTGGACTAGTACCTACTTCTGTAACAACTAAGTAAATCATCATAACAAGTATCTAAAATTCCAAATTATCAATTAAATCCAGGCTACAATTTTCGGTAAGTTTTGGAGTACTGGAAAAGCTCCAAATAACTGGGAAAAAAGTTAATATTGTGCCATTTTTTAAAAAAGATAAACTGCAATGACTCAGGTAATTTTAAGCCTGACAGTGTTCCCTGGCAAGATAATAAAGCAGCTGATATGGGACTTGATTAATAATGATGTAAAGGAGAGTAATGTGATTCACACAAAACAACATAGGTTTATGGAAAAATAGATAGTCAAACTAAATGTTTTTTAATGAGATTACAAATTTGGTTGATAGTGTTGACAACATACTAGATGGGTTAAAAACTGGCTGACAGGTCTCAAAATGAAACCGTAAACATGGAATTGTCATCAAGTGGGGGGGGGGGGGTCTCTCCAGTTGCTGCAGAGTTCGTTTCTTGTCCCTATACTTATAACATCTTTATCAACAACTTGGAAAAAAGCTTTAGAACATCACTGATAAAGTTTTCAGGTGACACAAAAATTGGGGGCTGATACATAATAAAGAGGACAGGTCACTGATATAGCTCAACCTGGATCGCTTAGGAAACTCGCTATAAAGTAAAAACAATATCCATTTTAATACAGTGAAATGTAAATGTATCCATCTAAGAACAAAGAATGTAAGCTCTTCATACAGAAGGGAAGACTCTATACTGGGAAGCAGTGACTCAAAGATTTGGGGGTCATAGTGGATAGTCAGCTGAACACAAGCTCCCATGGTAACAATGTGGCCAAAAGAGCTAATGCAATCAGGGGAAACATCAGTGGAATCTGAAATACAAGTAGGAAATTTATTTTACTTCTGTGTTTACTTCTGTTCAAGAGCTGCTGGAATACTGCATCCAGTTCTCGTGCCAACAATTCAAGAGGCATGTTGATAAATGGAAGAGGGATCAGAGAAGAGCCACAAGAATGATTGAAGGATTTGACAACATACCTTATATTGATAAACCCCAGAAGTTCAGTATATTTTGCTAAAAGAGAAGGTTACAAGTGAGTTGGTTATAGTATTTACAGGGGGAACAAGTATTCCATGATCGGTTCTTCAATCGCCCACAGAAAGAATCGAGCAACAGCTAGACGATGAAGCTAGACAAATTCAGAGTGTAAATGAGTAAATTATGACTATTTTAAATCAAGATTGGATGTTTTTCTAAAAGATCTTATGAATTTTGGAGACGTTCCATATTCTAACCTGACTTACAGTGTAACACCAATGATCACAATGGCCCTTTCTGGCCCATGAATCAATACTTCCCGACTGTGTACATGGTTCACCTCCGGTAATCCATCTTTATGTGCTGTACTCAGCAACTTTTTTAACACAGTAAAAAACCAAGTACACTTGTTTTACTCATCCTACCTAAAGATAGTTTTATACAAAATTACATAAAAAACCTGCAATATTAAAACTACAAAGGGAAACCCTTGACTCAAGAAAGGCAGATTAAAATAAAAACTTTAATTCTGCAAAACAAACGAGGAGTCTGCGGCACCTCAAAGACTAACATTTATTTGGGCATAAGCTTCCATGGGCTAGAACCCACTTTGTCAGATTGCACATGGGTTCTAGTCCATGAAAGTTTGTGCCCAAATCAATCTCTTAGTCTTAGGTGCCACAGGATGCCTTGTTTCTTTTGCTGAAACAGACTAACATGGCTCTCCCTCTGGAAGTTCCATTCTGTTCGTTCATGACATAAGTTTTTTAGACTTCCATACTATCTTTTGGGCAATATCATTTTAATACATTCTGTCTCAGTTAATGATACAAAGCATCTTCCTATACTTGTAGCACATTGCCATATTGTTATTATTCTTTTATATATATATATATATATATATATATATATATATAATCTGTGTTAATGAAAGTAAAGTCTGCTATCACACCCATAGGTAGACAAAAAAAATGTAATGCTGGAGGAAAAAAAATCAGGCACTCAGAAGTTAGGGAAAGACAAAATTAAGGTTGCCCTTTTGTATATACATTATGATACAGTTTTCAATTAGATAACTGTATACAGTGTTTCCCACAGAACGTCTACCTCATTCAGCAAAACTCACACAAAACCCTGAGAGTTTGAACATGATACAACATCACTAGTTCCCCCAAGAGCTAATTTAGGTTATTGGAGCTCTGACTCAAGTTCTCCAAGAGAACAGACACTTGGAGTGACCTATGTTTTTTCTCCCCCAAAACTTATTGAGCTCCATGACCCAGTAAGTGGTTCACATTGTACCATAGTTTATAGAAACAGGAAGGGCGACAATAGAGCCCCTTTCAGTGGCCTTTCTCTGACATCTGCCCAGAGCCTAAGCACTCTGGTCTGTATTCAAAGAGATATTTAGGAACCTAAATCCCATTTTTAGACTCCCCTACAATTCATAAAATTGTAAGCATCTAAACATACTATGTACCTAGGCATTTGTCTCCATAGGGATATCCAGGAAAGTAAATTTGAATTAATGAAGGGCCTGTCTACACTGTACTGTTGTCCTCAACCTTCCAGTGCAACACCACCAAAATGGGATCTGCACCGATAGTGGAGAAGTGAGTGGTGATTGCTGGGTAGAAGCTTGCACCACCCGATTGCTACCAATCAGTCAGGAGTCAATTTGGAGTTGGGAAATCCACTAGGATGTTATTGCGATGCGAGTCTGCAGGGCCATCAGTCGTGGCCTGCTATGAAGGACTGTAACTCTGGGCAATGTGCGGGACATAATGGAGGTGTTTTGCAGCAATGGGGTTCCCAAACTGTAATGGGGTCACAGATGGCATGCATATCCCTATTTTGGCATGTGACCATCTTGCCACTGAGTGCATCAACATAAAGGGCTTCCTTTTATAGTACAGCAAGTGCTTCTGGATCACAGAGGATATTTTACCAACATCAACGTGGGAAGTCAGGGAAGGTGCCTGATGCACATCTTAAAGGCCAGCACCACTGTTCATAAAGGTGCAAGCAGGGCTCCCTTTCCAGACGAGAGGATTACTATTCAGAATGCTGGAATGCCAAGAGTGATCCTGGGAGACCCAGTTTACTTACTTCTATAGCTCATGAAGCTGTACACCAGCCACCTTCAGAGCAGCAAGAAGCTCTTCAACTACAGGCTCAGCAGCTGCAGAATGAAAGTCGAATGTGCCTGTGACGGTTTGAAAGGCCACTGACACTATAACAGTCATGAGATAAGACCTCAGTGACAAAAATATCCCAATAGTTATAGCTGCCTGCTGTGTGCTCCATAACATCAGTGAAGTAAGGAGGGAAGTTTCTGCCTCAGCGGAGGGTGGAGATGGACTGGCTTGTCTGCGGATTAGGAACAGCTAGATACCAGAGCTATAAGAAGAGTGTAGTGGGGAGCTGTACAGCTCAGGGAGGCTTTGAAAGACCATTTTAATAGTAAGCCACAGTAATGTGTGATGCTGAACCATGCTATGCCTCGTATTGTCATCTTGCATCCCAATATGACCCTTGTAATGAGTGCTATGTGCATATTAATCTAACATTGCAAATGCACGTACTGCTATTACTGTGAACAATGTCAGTCCAAGCCAGCATGCGCTTTGAAATATTAAAGATGAATTAAGTTTTCACAAATAGACTTATTCCAGATCCATTCAAATAGATATATGTATAACTGAATGAAATTTTATAAATACAGGGAAAAGAAGAGTCATTTCCGTGTCACAAACACACGCCAACTCTCTCCCCCACAGGGCAGTGGATGCGTGGCTGTGACTACCTGCACTCTCTCCCCTGGGTTGAATGGCAGGATTAGTGCAGTAGCCCCAGGCACCAAGTGGAATGTGGGGGGGAGGGGAGAGAAGGAGGGAGTTTCCAGAATCACAGAATCGGACCATGAGAGGTCATCCAGTCCAGCCCCTGCACTCATGGCAGGGCCAAGTACCCTCTTAAACCACCCCCAACAGGTGTCTGTCTGACCTGCTCTTAAAAATTTCCAGTGATGGAGACTCCACAACCTGCCCAGGCAACTTATTCCAGTGGTTAATCACCCTGGCAGCTGGGAATTTTGTCCTAATGATTAACCTAAACCTCCCTTGCTGTAATTTAAGCCCTTTGCTTCTTGTCCCTTCGTTGGCGGTTAAGGAGAACAATTTTTCTCCCTCCTCCTTGTAACAACCTTTTAGGTACTTGAGAACTGCATTCATGTCCCCTCTCAGTCTCCTCTTTTCCAGACTAAACAAACCCAGCTCTTTCAGTCTTCCCTCATCAGTCAAGTGTTCCAGACCTTTAATCATTTGTGTCGCTCTTCTCTTGACTTTCTCCAGTTTTGCCACATTTTTCCAGAAATGAGGCACCCAGGACTGGACCCACTACTCCAACTGAGGCCTAATCAGGGTGGAGTAGAGCGGAAGAATTACTTTTCGTGTCTTATTTACAATACTCCTCTTAATACATCCCAGAACTGTATTTGGTTTTTCTGCAACAGTGTTACACTGTTGACTCATACTTAATTTGTGGTCCACTATGACACCCAGAGCCCTTTCTGCAGTATTCCTTCCTAGGCAGTCATTGCCCATTTTGTGTGTGTGCAGTGGATTAGTCTTTCCTAAGTGGAGTACTTTGCACTTGTCTTTATTGAATTTCATTCCATTTACCTCAGACCATTTCACCCATTGATAACTACTCTCTAGGAACAGTTATCCTAGAGTTTTTTAAGTATATCAGAAGCAGGAAGCCTGCCAAACAACCAGTCGGGCCCCTTGATGATGATAATACAAAAGGAGCGCTTAAAGATGATAGAGTCATTGCAGAGAAACTAAATGGATTCTTTGCTTCGGTTTTTACGGCTGAAGATGTTAGTGAGATTCCCAAACCTGAGCTGGCTTTTGTAGGTGACAGATCTGAGGAACTGTCACAGATTGAAGTGTCACTAGAGGAAGTTTTGGAATTAATTGATAAACTCAACATTAACAAGTCACCGGGACCAGATGGCATTCACCCAAGAGTTCTGAAAGAACTCAAATGTGAAGTCGCGGAACTGTTAACTAAGATTTGTAACCTGTCCCTTAAAATGGCTTCGGTACCCAAAGACTGGAAGTCGGCTAATGTAACGCCAATATTTAAAAAGGGCCCTAGAGGGGATCCCAGCAATTACAGACCGGTAAGTCTAACGTCGGTACCGGGCAAATTAGTTGAAACAATAGTTAAGAATAAAATTGTCAGTCACATAGAAAAACATAAACTGTTGAGCAATAGCCAACATGGTTTCTGTAAGGGGAAATCGTGTCTTACTAATCTATTAGAGTTCTTTGAAGGGGTTAACAAACATGTGGACAGGGGGGATCCAGTGGACATAGTGTACTTAGATTTCCAGAAAGCATTTGACAAGGTCCCTCACCAAAGGCTGTTACGTAAGTTAAGTTGTCATGGGATAAAAGGGAAGGTCCTTTCATGGATTGAGAACTGGTTAAAAGACAGGGAACAAAGGGTAGGAGTAAATGGTAAATTCTCAGATTGGAAAAGGGTAGCTAGCGGTGTTCCCCAAGGGTCGGTCCTAGGACCAGTCCTATTCAATTTATTCATAAATGATCTGGAGAAAGGGGTAAATAGTGAGGTAGCTAAGTTTGCAGACGATACTAAACTACTCAAGATAGTCAAGACCAAAGCAGATTGTGAAGAACTTCAAAAAGATCTCACAAAACTAAGTGATTGGGCATCCAAATGGCAAATGAAATTTAATGTGGATAAGTGTAAAGTAATGCACATTGGAAAAAATAACCCCAACTATACCTATAATATGACGGGGGCTAATTTGGCTACAACGAGTCAAGAAAAAGATCTTGGAGTCATTGTGGATAGTTCTCTGAAGATGTCCATACAGTGTGCGGAGGCGGTCAAAAAAAGCAAACAGGATGTTAGGAATCATTAAAAAGGGGATAGAAAATAAGACTGCAAATGTATTATTGCCCTTATATAAATCCATGGTACGCCCACATCTCGAATACTGTGTACAGATGTGGTCTCCTCATCTCAAAAAAGATATTCTAGCACTAGAAAAGGTTCAGAAAAGGGCAACTAAAATGATTAGGGGTTTGGAGAGTGCCTCGTATGAGGAACGATTGAAAAGGCTGGGCCTCTTCAGCTTGGAAAAGAGGAGACTGAGGGGGGACATGATAGAAGTATATAAAATTATGACTGATGTGGAAAAAGTGGACAAGGAAAAGTTGTTTAAATACTCCCATAATACAAGAACCAGGGGTCACCAAATGAAACTGATAGGTAGCAGGTTCAAAACAAATAAAAGGAAGTTCTTCTTCACACAACGCACAGTCAACTTGTGGAACTCCTTACCTGAGGAGGTTGTGAAGGCTGGGACTATAACAATATTTAAAAGGGAACTGGATAAGTTCATGGTGGCTAAGTCCATAAATGGCTATTAGCCAGAAAGGGGTTAAGAATGGTGTCCCTAGCCTCTGTTTATCAGAGGATGGAGACGGATGGCAGGAGAGTGATCACTTGATCATTGCCTGTTAGGTTCACTCCCTCTGGGGCACCTGGGCACTGGCCACTGTCAGTAGACAGATACTGGGCTAGATGGACCTCTGGTCTGACCCAGTACGGCCTTTCTTATGTTCTTATCCAACCATTTTTGCACCTACCTTACAGTAGCTCTATCCCGGCTGTACTTCTCTCATTTATTAATGAGAAGATGATGTGAGACAGTATCAAAAGCCTTACTAAAGTCTAGCTATACCACATCTACCACTTCCCTTCTATCCTCAAACCTTGTTACCCCCTCCTAGAAAGCTCTCAGATTGGTTTGACATGATTTGTTCTTGACAAATCCATGCTATCAGTTAACACCTAATTCTCTTCTAGATGTTTGCTAATGGATTCCTTAATTATTTGCTCCATTACTTTTCCTGGGACAAAAGTTAAACTGGCTGGTCTATAATTCCCTGGGTTGTCCTTATTTCCTTTTTTATAAATAGGCACTATATTTGCTCTTTTCCAGCCTCTGGGACCTTTCCAGTCCTCCATGATTTTTCACAGATAAAAGGCAATGGCTCAGCTACCTCCTGAGTCACTTTCTTGAGTATTCTAGGGTGTATATCACCAGCCCTGGTGACTTGAAGTCATCCAACTTGTCTAAATAATTTTTAACTTGTTCTTTCCCTATTTTACCTTCTGATCATATTCCATTTTTACTACCTTCCCCTACGTCAGGCATCCAATCACCACCAAGACGACCAAAACAAAGCAATATTTTAGTTCCTCTGCCATTTCCACATTTTCTGTTATTATTTTTCCCTCTTTATTGAATAACGGTCCTATGTTGTCCTTGGTCTTCCTCTTGATTCTAACGTATTTGGGGAAAAAAATTGTTACCCTTTACATCTTCAGCTAGTTTGATCGCTGTTTGTGTCTTGGCCTTCTTTATTTTTCCCCTACATAGTTGTGTTATTTGTTTATAGTCGTCTTTTGTGATTTGACCTAGTGTCCACTTTTGGTAGGACTTTTTTGTAGATTTTTGAAAAGATCCTGGTTAAGCCAGGGTGGTCTCTTGCCATACTTCCTATCCTTCCTCTGCAGTGGAATAGTTTGATCTTGTGCCCATAATAATGTCTCTCTGAAAAATTGCCAACTGTCTTCAGTTGTTTTTCCTCTTAGACATGGTTCACATTGGGATCCTACCCCACTCCCTGAGTGTGCTGAAGTTTGCCTTCTTGAAATCCACTGTCTTCATTTTAGTGTTCTCTTTCCTACCATTCCTTAGAATCATGAGCTCTACCATTTCATAGTATCATAGGGTTGGAAGGGACCTCATGAGGTCATCTTGTCCAACCCCCTACTAAAAGCAGGACCACTCCCACTAAATCATCCCAGCCAGGGTTTTGTCTAACTGGGCCTTAAATGTTTCCAAATAGAGATTTCACCACCTCCGTAGGTAACCCATTCCAATGCTTCACCACCCTTCTACTGAGAAAGTTTTTCCTAATATCCAACCTCGACCTCCCCAGGTGTAACTTGAAACCATTGATGCTTGTTCTGTCCTCTATTGGAACACCCTTTCAAGTAGTTGAAGGTTGCTATCAAATCCCACCTCAGTCTTTTCTGCAGACTAAATGGGTATATCCACACTGGAGCCTTAGGTCAACTTATGGACAGTTAAGCTGACCTACAGACCGCTGCATCCACACCAGGTGCTTATTAAGTTGACTTAAGCACTTCCTTAAGTCGACTTAACACCACCTCTTAAGGTCAACCTGAGGCTTAAGTCAACCTTATTAAGTCAACTTAATCCAGTGTAGATGGGGAATAGCCCTTAAGTCGATCTAATTGGCATCCAGGCCACCTCACAGAGTTCTTGGCCACTCCTCCGTCAACCTAGCACCTGCCAGTGTGGACACAGCGCTGTGGAGTCTCTAAGTCGACTTAACAGAGCCTCCAGTGTAGACGTACCCAATAAGCCTAGTTCCTTCAGTCTCTCCTTGTAAGTCATGTCCCCCAGCCCTCCAACCATTTTCGTTGCCCTCTGCTGGACTCTTTCTAATTTGTCCACAACCTTTCTGTAGTGGGGAGCCCAAAACTGGACACAGTATTCCAGATGCGGCCTCACCAGTGTCGAATAGAGGGAAATTATCACATCCCTGATCTGCTGGCAATACTCCTACTGATGCAGCCCAATATGCCATTGGCCTTTTTGGCAACAAGGGCACACTGTTGACTCATATCCAGCTTCCCGTCCCCCATAACTCCAGGTCCTTTTCTACAGTGCTGCTACTTAGCTGATCGGTCCCCAGCCTGTAGCAGTACAGTGGCTTTTTCCGTCCTAAGTGCAGGACTTTGCACTTGTCCTTGTTGAACCTCATGAGATTTCTTTCGGCCCAGTGTTCCAATTTGTCTAGGTCTCCCTGGATCCTGTCCCTGCCCTCCAGCGTGTCTACCATTCCCTCCAATTTGGTGTCATCCACGAATTTACTAAGCATCCAATCTACCCCATCATCAAGATCATTAATGATGATGTCGAACAGAACCGGCCCCAGGACCGACCCCTGGGGCACTCCACTCATTACTGGTTGCCAACTAGACATTGAGCTTACCCGCTGAGCCCGTTAATCTAGCCAGTTTTCTATCCACTTATTCATGCAACCCATATGTCCTTCTTTTGCTTACAAAGTTCTAGTGTTAGATCCAGCAGAGAGTTCTGTATTCAAATTATTCTGTCTCCTTGCAAACATTTAGTGAGGTACAAGGAAGAGCAAGCAGGAATAAGATGAAGGTGCAATTTGAAATATCTCCCTGATAGACACCGTGCCTTATTTCTGATAAGATTCCTATTTCCCAGGCAAAAATCAGATGGCATTGCTGAACCAAAAAAAAAATTTCAGGGCCCAACCCCCACCTCTGCACCAGTCCCACCCCCTGCTGTGTCAGCCCAGCCTCCTGGCACCGACCTGCCTGCTGGCTCTGGTTCCCCAGCTGGGGCCAGATCCTGCCACTACTGGCAGCATGGCCCCAGGTCCCCGGCAGGGTCAGGGCAGATGTGGCAAGAGCTTTGGGCAGTCGCAGGCTCTGTGAGCCTGCATTACCCACAGGTCTCAGGGCTCATACCCCCCTGCGCCCAGCACCAGCACCACATGCCTAGTAGGGACATACCTCTAAGAGATCTACTGGGGATGGGTCATTGTTGCTAGGCAGATTTAGCAGGGGAAGGGGGAAGCTGCTGTGCTCCAGCCAGGATGCCACTGCTGTACCCACATGGCGGGAGAGAGGCAGCTGCTGTGCTCCAGCCAGGGCACTGCCCCTGCACACAGTGGGAGGGGCAGAGCTGGGAAGGGGGAGTGGCCAACATGCTCCAGCCAGGGTGCTGTTGAGCCCACATGCTGGGAGAAGGGTGGGGCTTACAGGGGGGAGTGGTGCTGTGCTCTAGCTAGGCCCAGCTTGAGGGCCTGATCAAAGGCTCCCACGAGCTGCAGCTAACCCCAAGATCAAGAGAAACAGCACGAGTAGTTCTTACTGACTCCCAAATTCCATACCAACGATTAAAAAATATTTTTTATTTTACTCAGTTTTGGAATGCCATTCCCATCTGCTCTTCCCTCTCCGGCATGCACTTGGAGATGGGAAGATGTTTTTCCATCATATTTTACCTTCTTATAGGACCTTCTGTACAATGATGAGTAGAGGGCAGGTTAGTACGTGAATATGCACCTCTACAGACCATCTTCTCATTGGACTTATCCCGAGGTGTGTCCTCAAAAGGCAGTTTTGTTCAAAGAGGAATGGGCAAACCAGGAAGATAATGAAACACTGCTGTTTACCAGGTTAGTTGTGTAAGAGTGAAAAAGTGGCACCACCTACATCACAAAGAAGGAGCCCAGTGGCACTTTTAAAGACTAACTCCTTGTTTGTTTCACAGAACTAGACTAACACAGCTATCCCTTTGAAACCACCTACATGGACAACTCTGGGAAGACTCCATTGCCTTGCAATATGCATGCCAAAATACAGCATATTTGCATAACATTCTCTAACACCTTCAGATCAGCACAAAGTGCACCGCAAAACAGATTTCAAGACTGACAATATAGAATCCAAGTCTTGACAATGCAGAGGGTCTGATTAGAAAAACATGAATGCCTTGTATCTATGCATTTTAAAGGCATCTGTAGCCTAATTTTGGCAACTAATCTCAAAATGTTAAAGGCACTTATCAAACTGAGCCAAGGTATCTTTTCTATTTGTCTTTTCTCTTTCTGTATCTGCAATTGCAATAAACTGGCTTGTCATGCAGTGGGTTTGACTTTGTAGTCTCTGCAGGGCCAACATCTTGAGCAGAGCAGAGGGGTGATTGCTAACCAAGAGGCAGATGGGGGGCAGGGACTGAAGCAGCATGGTGAAGGAAAACAAACATCTTGGAGCTTAAATTCTCTGGAACAATGGTCACTTAGACTACTAGAGCATGCTAAGGGAAGGTGGGGAGTGAGCACACATGGAGAGGCTCATATAGCTCACATCTACCCAATATGCCAGTGTCCACCTGGTACCAGAACAAAATTGTTTAAACCCCCAGCACAAGAAACTTACTCCCCAGGTTGGTTTCTGCCTGAGTTTCCAAGAGTGTCTCCAGCAACCAAGTCCCTGGCTGTGAGTTGGCCATGCTCAAGCTTTCTCATCACTGCTAAAAAGAGTTGTATTTTTTATGTTGAGCTAACTAACCTACATAAGCCACCCCAAGGTAAAAAAAAGACAGAGAAGATAGGGTATTTAGTTTCACTGCAAAGTAAACTAGATGAAGTCAGCATGAAACTCCCATTTAGGTTGACCTTGCCTAGTTTACCTTGTGGTAAACACTGAAGTGACTTATCTCCATGTATTTTTACTAATGGATAGCTCACACAACTAAAACACACCTTCTTCCACAGCAACAACAAGACCTTAGATTTTATTATTTAAACAAAGGAAAAACACAAAGCATTACTTGGCTCATCCACTAATCAGGGATGCAAGTCACCCTTTGTTACTTCCCAAAGGGGAAGAAAAAAAAAAACTGTTAAATTCTGACAAATCCACCCATTCAGGGCTGCACTCCAGTAGAATTTATGAGCCATCTGTCGACCCAAAGCTATACTGCAGTAATTTCAGCCAGAACAAATACAACTGAAGGACACAGCACAAAACACAGAAAAAAGTCAAAATGAGAACTGCAAAAATCTCTTCACTGAACAGCCTTACTAAGTGCGGAACAAATCAAAAGTTGAGACAAAGTCCTATTAGATTACCCAATCCACATCCCTGCTCATTATTATAGGCAGAGCAATCCCATTATAGAGCCCTTGGTTTTTAGTTACTTATAACTAACAAACTAACATTCAAACTGAAGCTTTTCCATGATTTATTTCTGACTCAGGCCGATTTCTTTTCCTCTTTTCTTTTTAATTTCAGTGAACAACAGATCAGTCATTTCTGAAAACAAAAATAGAGTTAAATTTGCAAAACCTTAATTAAGATGGAGTTCAAGTTGTTGCCACACAACAGGGCATTCTAGTACATGTGCCCTAAGACAGTACATTTCAAACTTTTTTCCTTGGGACCCAGTTTAAAAAAATCGTTTATGCCTGCGAGCCAACAGTTGCATCTTCCAATAATGCATTCCAGTCTTTCAGCGGCAGTGGCAGGGGGCACTGTTACCCAGTACCTGAAGGTTTGAAAACCACTGCCCAAGCATGTGGGACTCAAAACCACCAAATCAAACATTTCACAAGTGAAACAGAAAATGCTCTGTTAAGCTGCTAAACAGAACCAAATCTGACAATCAGACTTTACACCAAGGGCTTCTCTTGAACAGGGTTCGATGGGTCCACCATCTAAGATATCCAAAAACCATTCTTTTCTCTTTCTACAAGGTTGATTGCATAGGGACTTCAGGCTGTGATCCCAAACAGATAGCAAAAATGCTTGCAGAAGCCTCTGTCTGGTAGGACCCTCTGGATTATACCTGAACACAAAACCTTCAGATGTAGAAGCTGAAGGACTTTCCTGATCATCACTGTAAGGTGTTGGAGCAATGTTTGCACAAGAGCCCTAATCTTGGTACCGGTGCTAACAAGACTCTACAATTTGGGCCCCAGACAAGTTAAGTCAAATTTGGATTGGTCTACACATGCCAGTAGACCAGGAACAGCTACCACACTTTAAATTCACACCAGTTTTCAAATGCAGACAAGCCATTTGTCCCAAGTGATCACAAATGTCTATTCCTGAATAACCTGATAATTTTGACACTCCTTCCCCACTGGGCTCAAGGCAAGTCATTTAAGTAAGGAAAGATAGTGAGGGATCCCTTCTTCTCGAAGGGAAGCTAGCAACACTGCCAAGGCCCCTGAGGAAACTCAGATGACAGACTTTCTAGAAGATCCACATTAAGACAAGCCCTTACCCCAATGCTGGAAGCATGCTCTCTATGGAGCAGAAGTTGCCCATCCTGGGCTTGCTCGAGAGCAAGGGAGAAGTGTTCCTCAGTGGAAAAAGGTATTGAATGCAGCATTCACAGGAGACAAATGCAAAGATCTGGAATAGACCGATCTAATCTGAAGGCTTTATCAGTTCACTGGGAACAGTGGTGAGGGGCCAGAGCAACACCCCAGATCTTCAATATTCACAAAGGAGAATAACCCTCTCTGCAGAGCCTACGAAAGAAAAGAGCTTGTCCCTCCTTCCTCTTCCTAGCTCTGCTTCTCAGAGATATTTCAAGAGGCAAGCCTTATGTCAGAGGTCTACTTGTCCAAGGACATTTCCCATCTGGCAGCATCTGCAAGTTGGGACAGAGGAGAAATGGGATAGGATTACAGTCCAAGTCCAGTTCACCTTCCTTTAGTACCAAACCAGGGAGCTGAAACGGTAGCACTTCACTCCAAGAGCCTATAGACAGGTACTCAAAGAATGGAGGGTGTGGTTGAGAGAATAAGGCTATCATCCAGAGCCCAGGCCCATCCAGAGAGCTGCCTCAAAGGGGATTTGAGGAATTGAGAGAAGGAAGACAGAAAAGAAGAGAGACTGTATGAGTTTACTGATTCCTATCTCAGGCTATGTACACACGATCAGATTAAAGCACAACATGGCAATCGAGCTATAAAAAACACGTGACCTTTGTTGCGGGATAGTGTGTACACACGTCACTCCTTGCAACGCAACAGAATTCCTTGCATTATCGCGGTTGAGCGCAATGACTTCTGGACACCTGTCCCATCGTTCCATTTTCCCTGAATCGGCGCTTGGAATCATGGGATGAAGGAAAGGAACGCAAAGTGCCATGGGTAAACTCTCAGTGTCCTGTGGTGCCTTGTGTTCCCCTTGCGTCTTCCTCATTGCCAATAGCAACTCGCGCCTATTTTCAACAGTGCAGTGACGCACCACACCACTTGCAAGCAATCACAACAGCGACAGCATGGATCCTGCTCTGATCTCCACTGTCGCCTTCAACATTCTAAATACATCTCGGCTGGTTGCTCAGTACGCAATGAGCTCTGAGTCAGACGAGGACGCTGAAGAGCAGGGGCTGATCGATGCCATGCAGAACAACAGCACCGCATTGCTCAGCTTCTTCACCAATCATCTGCACACGGTGCAACGCCATTTCTGGTCGCGAGAGACGAGCACCAAGTGGTGGGATTGCATTGTTATGCAGCTGTGGGATGACGAGCAGTGGGTACAGAACTTTCGAATGCGGAAAGCAACCTTTCTGGAACTGTGTTCAGAGTTGGCCCCTGCCCTGCGACGGAAAGACACCAACATGAGGTCAGCCCTAACCGTGCAGAAGCGTGTAGCGATTGCTGTCTGGAAGATGGCGACTCCTGACTGCTACCGGTCGGTTGCAAACCAGTTTGGAGTCGGGAGGTCCACCGTCGGATTAGCCCTCTCACAAGTCTGCCAAGCCATCAATCGCGTTCTGCTATGGAGGACGGTGACGTTGGGCAATGTTCGTGAGATTGTGGACGGCTTTGCTGCCATGGGATTCCCGAACTGCGGGGGAGCCATAGACGGCACACACATCCCAATTTTGGCTCCAGACCATCTCGCAACTGAGTACATCAACAGGAAGGGCCACTTCTCCATGGTGCTGCAAGCACTCGTGGATCACAAGGGGCGTTTTACGGACATCAATGCTGGGTGGTCGGGAAAGGTGCATGATGCCCGCATTT
The DNA here is from genome assembly GCA_007922175.1 of Pelusios castaneus. Taxonomy (NCBI): domain Eukaryota; kingdom Metazoa; phylum Chordata; order Testudines; family Pelomedusidae; genus Pelusios; species Pelusios castaneus. The sequence goes on from ML685770.1 coordinate 28,552,794, forward strand.
TCAGGAACACTGGTCTGTACCGGAAGCTGCAAGGGAGTACCTTTTTCCCTGATCAAAAAATTACAGTGGGTGATGTGGAGATGCCCATAGTCATCCTCGGAGACTCAGCATACCCACTGATGCCATGGCTCATGAAGCCGTACACCGGTAATCTAGATCGCAGCAAGGAGCGGTTCAATTACAGATTGAGCTGCTGCAGAATGACTGTGGAGTGTGCTTTCGGCCGTTTAAAAGGGAGCTGGCGATGTTTGTATGGGAGGCTGGACTTGGCGGAAGATCACATCCCTGCTGTGATTGCGTCGTGTTGTGTCCTCCATAACATTTGTGAAAGTAGGGGAGAAAAGTTTTCCCCGGTGTGGGCTACAGAGGCACAGCGCCTCGAGGAAGCATACGAACAGCCAGCCACTAGGAGTATTAGGGTGGCCCAAGGAGAAGCTGCTCGCATAAGGGAGGCACTCAGGGAGCATTTCAATTATGCCCTCCCCTAGTTAACTTCCAGGACGCATCAGGTGCACCTTATGAGATTTACAATGTGTACAAATAAACCCACTCTTCAAATTATTTGTTACTGTTTTTATTCAAACCTAAAAGGGGGGGGGAGGGTGTTACAGGTGGGTGTAGCTGCGGGTCTCTAAAAAGTAGCTGGGGGGGGACTGGATGTTGGAGTGTACCGGGGGGGAAGGGGGGCCTTCAAAGAAATGCTTTGAGGGACTACGGGGAGTGGGAGGCAGACACGGCTGAACCATCTGGAGTGGAGCCCGTACATTAATCGCCTGGGACTGCAAAGCAATCATGCTCTTGAACAGTTCTGTTTGCTCCTTCATGACGCTTATCAGTTCATCCCTGTGTTTCTGCCTCCTCTGTTGGGATTCCTCTCTCCAGGCTTGATTCTCCCTCATGGATTCCTGTGTTGCTTTCAGCAGCTCCTGAAACATATCCTCCCTGTTTCTTCGAGCACGCCGCTGAATGTTTCTCATTCGGTCAGCTGGGGTAGACACTGGCCTTGTGAATCATAGAATCATAGGGTTGGAAGGGACCTCACGAGGTCATCTAGTCCAACCCCCTGCTAAAAAGGTCGAATCTAATAAAAAAATAACAATAAAGAAATTGTTAACACATAGCATAGATAACCAATGTAACCTTCCAGTAGCACATTCCACTGGAAGGTACAGGGCAGTCAACATCCTATGCTTCGTTGAAGCGGACAAGGTACGTCCTAATAGACGGCTTACTGGGGGCTAACATTCAGCACTGGGCACACAGATGGAACCCGATATCTCTCTCCTCAGAGTGCCCCTGCCAGCTAAAATACATATCCTACATGCCACCGGTTGCAAGCCAGGACCATATGCTGCTTCACTGTGTGCTGCCATGGTTCCCAGGGCTGTGCTTTGCAGCTGGCGAGGCAGAGTATCCGTCTTTGGGAGCGTAGACACAAACGCTCTCCCATCTAACCTGAGTATTAGGCTCTGGAGGTACATCGAGGAAACCTTTACTGACCTAAATGCAGATGATTATTTTACAATCACTGCTTGTGTTGATACACTTCTAATGAATGCAGAGTAAAGAGCGTGCACAGCGGGGACCAGCAAGCACCCCCACCCCGGACAACGATATTTTAAAAGGAGCCATAGCTGCACGAAGGAGAAACTTACCGGAACCCCCCTCTGCCACGTCAGAGGACACGCTGCAATTCAAGCCTTGGGTGGATGTCCCAGCGGGGGTGCAGAAGAGCTCCTGGCTACACGCTGTTGCGCTTTCCTCCGTGTCATCCTCCTCCTCCTCGACAACGTCCTCATCCTGCTCGGGTCTGGCATTCAGTGGAGGAGGGGGGGCCGATGTGTCCACAGGACTCTTGGCAGTGGTTGTGGGGTCCCCACTGAGGATGGCTTCTATCTCTCTATAGTACCTGCATGTAGCAGGCGCTGATCCCGAACGGCGGTTTGCCTCCTTCGCTTGGTGATAGGTTATTCTTAGCTCCTTCACCTTTGATCTGCACTGCACAGTGTCTCTATCATGCCCTCTCTCTGACATGGCCCGAGAAATTATGCCAAATGTATCATAATTTTGCCTGCTGCCGCGTAGCTGCGCCTGCACAGCGGACTCTCCCCATATGCTGATCAGGTCCAGCACCTCTGCCGTGCTCCAAAGGGGTGCGCGTCTTCCACGACGGGCCGCCATTGCTACTGAAGATCGGAGCTGCACTCCACTCCACGAGGAAGAGAACAGCAAGTGAAACAGACAAGAAATTTGAAAATCCCGGGAATCAGATCAGGGCGGGGACTGTTTTGTCACGGCCACAGAGCGGGTGGGGGGAAGACCAGAGAGGACGACTTTGGAATGCTGGGACACTTCCGGAGGCCGATCATTGCGCGGTAAGCGTACACACGAGCGCAAAGGCGCAACAGCTGTTCCGCGTTAGCTGTTACCACCCTCGTCGAGGTGGTTTTTGTATTGCGCTACAACAAGACAGTTAACACGCAACAGCCCTATTGCACATGTGTACGCTGTTGTTGCTATCGCATGGTAATGACTGTTAATGCACGATAAAGTGATCGTGTGTACATGGCCTAAGACTCTTCCTACTGGGAACAAGCACTGTTTGCTAGATGAAGCATCTTCCTCTAAGTTTTCCTCATCTGAGTTTGCCCTCCATTGCCATTGCTCCATCTTAACTGGGTTTGTGACCAATCCTGCTGCCAACTGAGAAGCAGCAGCAGCAGCAGCACCCAAAGGAAGGCTGTAGAAAAAGACTATACTATAAAGAGTGACCTGGGTACAAAAATTCCACCCCACTTCTCCCATCCAATCCACCACTCACTTTACCTCTAAAGGGCCATCTCTAAGAACAACATCCTTCCTTCCATGCTCACTAGAAAATGATCAACACCTCATCCAAACTCATTTTGTGCAAGGCAGACTATTTGGGAGTAATGCGTGAAGGAAAAGACAATTTGAGCAGCCCCCTGAGCCATATAGCTCCTCTGGATTTATAGGGATTTAATTTCAGGCATCATAAAGAATGCCACATTGTGTTACCCAATGCTAGGAACAGAGTTTGCCTTTGAAGACATGAAACAGGAAAGAAGCAAAACCATAGAAGTGGACTGGACCCAAGAGCCAGACTCCTTTTATAACCAGTTATGTGTGAAATAGATTAAAGGGTTAATTGCTGACAGTCTGAATCCACCTCTCTTGAGTTATGCCAGGAATTTTAATCTTAGTTATTTTTCAAATCATCATATTAACTGTACATTTCCTCTAACATGTGAAAAGAATTGAGAATGGTTACATATGAATATCACTATGTTACATGCTTTCTGACCAAATTTCATTTCTGTGCAAGTCCCCATTCCAGTTCAGCCTCAGACTCACAAGTGAACATAATCTGGTATACTAGCTGGTGCAATGTGTCATCAGGCCACAGTACATACAGTCCAATTATTTCTACCCCGTCCTCGCTCAGGGATTCTGCAAAACACTCCCAAAACCCCAAGGTGGCTGCAAAGACACACAATCCTATGCTTAATTTGAAGCTTCTTATGCCTTGAGGGTTGTTCTCTTAATTCCCACCCTCACCCTAAAAACCAAGACACCCTAAGAGCAGCTTACTTCCAGTTCCTAGATTCTGCCTAACAAATGAGGAGTCCTGGGGCACTTTTAAAGACTAACACATTTATTTATCACATGAGCTTTCCTGGCAGAAACCCCACTTTGTCAGATGCTTAAAAAAAGATTCTTCCTGGATCAATGTTACTGCCAGCAGGGCCGCCAATGGGGGGGAGAGCCCCAATGTAAGTACAAATCCCAGATACCAGAGACCCCACTCTCCTTCCCCCACGCTGGCCAGGGGCCTGCAAAATCCCATTGCCCTGGTCTCGCAAAGGCATTAATCCAGCCCTGCCTGCCAGGAGGTCCCTACCATCATCTGGCAATGTCAAAAATGGATCATTAAGTTAAGTGAAGGAAAATTTATGTTTTTAACACATGAAACAGGACACAGGATACCTGTGACCTCAGTTCAGTTCAAAGACTCAGAACAAGTGTGTAGAACCGACAAACCACCTTAAGAGAACTTAAATAAAATGCTGATGTTAGCCGTGTGAGAACCTTTGACTCCATCCCTACATTCTGGATAATGATTTCATTCTTTATTGCTGCACTTCCGACTCTACTCCCAACACTTATCTGACACCAAGCCTACTCCTCTGTAAGGTAAAGCAGTCACCACAGCTTAAAATTAGACGCAACTCAAGAACACCTGTTCAGGAGGCCCCAAAGCACTCTGTGTGTCTTGAATGAGAGAAACATACCATGTCTATATGCACAGCATTGCATAGCACAGCCATATCAATACAGCCCACCTTGTGAAGACACTCTACCATGGGACAGAGCTCTCCCAACAGCATAAAAACCCACCTAGCTCTGTGCACAAGCACTTATGTCACTAACGTACGTCACTCAAAAGGGTGGATTATTCACACCTCCAAGTGACATAAGTCTGCCAACCTACATTGTCGTGTAGACACAGCCTATGGTCTTCAGTCTCTAGCAGAAAGTTGACAGTAGCAACAAAAACTCCCCACCCAGTCTCCATTGCACAAAGGTCCACATGAAATGTTTGTCAGACAGCCTCCTGTTAAAAATAAGGTCTTTAACACAAAAGACAGTCAATGCAGACAATTTACACTTCCCCAAGTTAAGAATTTAATTGCAATTGTAAGACAAGAGATCTGGTTTCATCAATTAATCATGAAATTTGGATTCTGCAGAAAGCAATTCTATTAGGACAATTGGTTCCTTTTTAACTAGGCAGCAGAATATCAGAGCACCCACAGGCTGACTGGTAGGACTAATTTTATCATTGACATTTTTTAGAAAAAACACCAGGAAATAACAAGGGTAATACATAAAAACTTTAGTAAACATCATGTACAGACTATGTTTTAAACCCAAGATAACCTTTATTAACCTACTTTTAGTGAGAATCAAATTAGCATTGGGGAATAGTGAGCACTTCTATATTCCCCCATTCACAAAACAAGAATCTGTTCTGAACACACAGTCTTTCCTCAGAAAAATAAAAAAATAATTCGAATAGCAACATAATCAAATCTGTTCATGTAAAGCTACTTTAGGATGAGAAATTATACACTCAGAAGTCAGCTAATGTCAAATTTAACTCTAGGAGTCTTAAGCTGAGCCTCCCTCTTAACAGAACGTTTGATTCCTGTTCAATGTGCTCTCCCCAACAGTTCCTGAGACACAGAACAGATGTTGGTAAATTGGGATCACAGAAACAACTTTTGAGGCAAGGATTGAGAGTTAAGAATTTAAAAGGATGGTGGAGATCAGAGACTGAGGAAGGAAAACAAAAGAATGGAGTGGGGTAGGCAGGGTATACCGACAGGAGCAAATGGTTATTGAAAAGAGGAAACTTGGAAGAAAAGAAGTGAAGCAAGAGCAGCATCTGGCAAAAAGAAAAATAAGTACATCAGAGAGTGGGTGAAGTGATCCACAGCAGGCAGCCAAATTAAATTGAAGAGTGGAAACAAGATATGGTAGAGCAAGCTTGTCCAGCCTGAAGCCCGAGGGCCAGACTCCAGCCCGCCAAGGGCTTTCATCTGGCCCACAGAGTGCTGTAGAAGGAGCCTAGGAGCTGGAGCAGCCAAGGCCCTTTTAAATCTCCCGCCCTGCTCTGAGCCCCAGTGCGGGAGTGGCCTGGCCAGACAGCTGCCTTCAAGGGCTTGACTCACCCTTTGGCGGGGGGCAGTAAAGGGAAGGGATCCAAGAACCCCAGCAGGGAAAGGGAAGGGACAGGAGGAGGAGCCTGTGCAAGGGAATAGGGGGCAGAAAGAGAGAAGACACATGCACACGGGGACAGGGAAGAAGGGCAGGAATTGGGGAGAGGGAGGGGCTTCCAGTGAGCATGGGGGGGGAGACTGAGGAGAGGGAAGGACTCGCCGGGTGCAGGGAGAGGGAAGGAGCTGCGCAGGGAGAGGGAAGGAGCTGCGCAGGGAGAGGGAAGGGGGAGGAAAGGAGTTGCCGCACTTGGGGACAGGGAAAGGAGGATTGGGGAAGGTGGAGCTGGGGGGGGGGAAGGAATCGCCATGCGTGGGGAAAGGCCAAGAAGGAGCCGCGGGAGGACAGGGAAGGGGGGGGCTGGGGAGAGGAGCCTGCTCGGAGAAAGGGAAGAGAGGTGAGAGGAGCCAGCCTGAGGTAATGAGGGGGTGGGGGGAGAAGGGGGTGAGGAGCAGAGCAAGCAGGGAGAAAGGAGAGGAGCCCACATAGCGCAGCGCAGCATGGCAGAGCAGGGGCCAGGAAGCCGATGGAACTGGGGAAGAGAAGTGGTCAGGGAGCCCAAACAGCACAGGCTGTGGAGCCATCGAAGGGGAGCCCGTGGAGGAAGGGTCAGGGAGCCCTAACAGCACAAGCCCAGAAAGGGGTCGGGAAGCTGGGGAAGGCGAGCCTGCAGGGAAGGGTCAGAGAGCCCACACAGCACAGGGCTAGGGAAGGGTTGGGTGGCCCACAGGGAAGTGAAACCTGCACTGTGTGGGCTGGCGAAGGGGTTGGGGACCCCAAGTGGCATGGCGTAGGAGGAAGGGGTCAGGGAGTGAGCAAGGGTTGGGGGAGGAAGGGAAATGGGGGTTCCACCACCAGGCCACACTGCTTCTTTCCCTTTCCCTACTCCCCCACGCTTCCTTTCCTCCCCACCTCTACCCTCCCCTGCCCTGCTCCCCACATTCCCCCTTGCCATCCACATGGCTATCCCTGACCTCGCTTAACCTGCCATGCTCCCCTGGCCCCCACCCCACCCTCCCTTGTCAGCTCTGCTCTGCCCTGCCCCTGCTCCCCATTCTTTCGCCTGCCTCTACTCATGGCCTCCCCACACCTCCCCTGCCCTGCCACACTCTCCCACCACCTATACACAATGACGTTTCCTGAACAATAAGCGAGCCCTTTACAAGTTTTCACAAAATATGGTTTAATTAACAAATGAAAATGTTTTGTGTACAGTTGTAAAAGTGACACTTATATAACAGTTACTGTACGGAGGATGGATATTATTTGAGAATTGTATTTAGGTATGAAATGTAAGTTTCTGGTTTTTACAGAACTAAACTGAATTTGAAAACCAGTGTTTATTTTTTGACTGTTTACATTTTATAAATAGTAAGATCAATTTCTATTATGCCTTATCTAGTCAAAATTTGCTCATCGGCCCTCTAAGTGAGAGAAGAATTACAATAGGGCCCCTCACCCAAAAAGGTTGGACACCCCTGAGGTAGAGTCAAACAGGACATCACTGAACATACTGAGGATTCAGCATTTAAGGTCAAAAGGGACAATTAGATCATCAAATCTAACTGTCTGCATATCACAGATAGACCACTCAGTTACCCCTCTATTGTGCCCAATAACTTGTGCCTGGCTACAGCTTATCTTCCAGAAAGACACCAGTCTTGAAAACATCAAGAGTTGGACAATCTACCACTTCCCCTGATAGCTTGCACCAATGGTTTAATCAGCCTCACTATTAAAATCTTAAGCCTAAATTTCTAATTTGAATTTGTCTGGCTTTAGCTTCTAGTCTTTGGTTATTGTTATATTTCTCCCTCCCCACCCCCAATAGATGAAAGAGCCTTTAATACCCAATATTTTTTCCCTGTGAAGATACTTAGCTAGGTCTATACTACAAACGTACATCTGTATAACTATGTTTCTCAGGGATATGAAAAATCCACACCCTTGAGCAAAGTAGTTAAACCCCAGCTCATCCATCAGCATCATAATGTCTTCACTGAAGCACTACAGCAGCAGAGTTGCATGCGTGTAACTAAACTACTGGAGCTTTTTAAGTGGAGACCTTCCCTTATACACTGTAATGACGTCATCTCTCAATCTGCCTTTTAAGGCTCTCACGCTAAGGGTATGCATCACATAATACACTACAGTAGCTCAGCTGTACCACTACAGTGTAGATGGGAAAGCTTCACCTGCTGGCATAGGGAAGCTATCTTCCCAATGGGGGTCACTAGGTTGAGGGAAGAATTCTCCCCAATGCAGTCTACACCAGGCTGATGTAGATATGTCTCAGGAATATGGATTTTTCACTCCCCTCTGACAGGTAGCTACACCAATGTCAGTTTCTAGTGCTGACTAGGCCTAAGGTATTTTATTAAGCCCTTAAATATTTTCTGTGGCTCTTTTTTTGCACACACTCATTTTTAACAGCCTTTAAGAATGTGCACTCCAGAGCTGAATGCCATATTCCAGCATCAGTCTCTCTAATGCTGTATACACAGACAAAATCATCTCCTTCTCCCTACTCCCCCTTTTTAAACATCCAAGGATCAGATTAGCCACTTTTGCCAGAGAATTATCTTAGGAGCTCATGTTCAGTCCCTCAGATACTATGATCCCTGGAAGACTTTTCAGTCACTGCTCTCCACAACAGAGTCCTCGATTCGGTAGGCACGGCCTGCATTATTTGTTCCTCAGTGTGTGACCTTGCACTTGGCAGTATTAAAATGTATTGTGTTTGGATGGACCCAGTTTACCAAGTGAGTCAGACCACTCTGTAAGGCTATGTCAACACTTACTAAAATTAGTTCGAATTAGTTAGCTCAAACTAACTAATTCAAACTAATATTAGTTAGTTTGAATTAACTTAATTCGAACTAGAAAAAATTAGTTTGAACTAAGCAAGTGCCATTCATGGCACTTGCTTAGTTCGAATTGGCGATCTCCATTGATTTCAATGGGTCGGTTAGTTCGAACTAAGAAATTAGTTCGAACTAACATGGCCACATTGGTTAATTCGAACCAACTAGTTCGAATTAACCCTTACTTCTATATATCCTATTCGAAGTTATTAGTTCCAATTAAGGAAGCCCTTAATTCAAGCTAATTAAAGCCTAGTGTAGCCATGGCTTTAGTTAGTTCAAATTAAGCTTCCTTAATTCTAACTAACTTGCCAGTGTGGACATAGCCTATGACTGACCTGTCTTTGTCATTATTTACCACTCCACCAATCTTTGTGTCACCCACAAATTTTCATCAACAGCAATTTTATATTTACTTATTGATTCATATTTTAGGCAAGAAGTAAGCATCTTTTCTGACCTCCTGTGTAACATAGGCTGTAGAACATGAAATAACCGATGAAATTTTAGAGGCAGGCATAGCACTGATCCCCGCAAAACTGCACTAGAAATACCCCCACTATTCAATGACGATTCCCCATTGACAACTACTTTTGAGATCTGCTAGTTAAGCCAGTTCTTAAACCATTTAACATATGCACTAATGACCATGTACACTAACTCTTTTAGTCACAATGTAATGGGGTCCAACATCTTACAAGAGTCTGTCGCATCCATGCAATTACCTTTATCGATCAAACTTGTAATCTCAGAGAAGGAAATCAAGTTTAACAAGATCTATTTTCCAGAAAACTGTGTTGATTAGCATTAATCACCCCTCCTCTCTTTTAATTCTTTGTAGCTGAATACTGAATCGACTTTTCTGTTATTTTGGGTAGGTATAATGTCAGGCTAAGTAGCCTATAGTTACCCTTAATTGTCACTAGATGGAAAGTATTTCATCATCCTTCATCCTTCCAAACAGAACTATTCACTGAACATTTCGGCATTTTATCGTAATCACTTTTACTGTCCTCATTTAATACATATCATGTACCATTGCCAGAATTTTCTTTGTTCCTAATACATTAAAACTATTCTTTGCCTTAATAAGCATAATTTTCCCCTGATGTTTAGTTTCTCTTAATTTTCTATACTTCTTAACTTCTAATTTATATCAACTGCTATATGTTTTCCTTTCTCCTATTTGCTGTATATTGTGTTTTATTCTAAATGCTACCTTCACTTCACTGCCATTGAACCAAGATGGTCCTTTAGCCAACATTGTCCTCTTTCTTGATTGTAAAACACTGTGTATGGGTGAGAGAGAGAGAAATAAACCAAAACCCAAACCCATTAACAGTTTGGTGCCTCCTTTGTTTGGCCATGTAGAATGTAACCACATCATCTCTTGTCCTTAGACAGACACCAATTTCCAGTCCAGTGACGCATTCATCTTTGTCAGTCATAATGAGGTACAAAATAGGATTACTTCATATCAGATTCAATTCCTTTTGAATTAAAAAGCTATTTAAATGTTTCAGAAACTAATGATGTTTTACTATTGGCAGTATGAGACTTCTAATTTACAGCTCCCAAACTGGAGTTTCCCATAATACTCATTTCTTTCTACACATTTTTTGCACATGTTTAATTACTGACTCACCCTGTTCTCTGATTTGATTTTCTGGTCTGTAACAGACCCCCAACAACAACCCCTCCTCTGCTTCGTCAGCTAGAGAGTTGAACCATATGCATTTGAAACTCTATGGTTCTGAGTTATCAATATTTTTAAAACAGTTAATGATATCTTTTGCGTAAAACATCACTGCTGCCACCACAAACCACCACTTTCACTCACTCCATCCTTCCTAATCAAGTCATAACCTGTGATTTTACATTCCAATCATGCAATTCCTCCCACCAGGTTTCTGTAATGCCAATTATACCACGATTCTTCTCATCATTAAGAGCTTCCAAGTCTTCTTGCTAGGTATCCAGAGGGTATATAAACAACTGAAACATTTGTTCTCTTCACACTGTCACATTGTGACAGTTTTGTTCACAACACAATGAATGCACGTGTGTACCACATTATGCCTACTTAGCACCCTCCCTTTTGTTTTTGTTAGTTTAACACCCTTCTGGTGGATCCAGCTTCCATCCAACTGAAAATAATAGCTCCCACTACTCGCAAGATGCAGGCATCCCATTAGTGCAGAGCCCTTTTCAAATGGAATTTGGTCCAATGTTCCACAAAACCAAAACCTTCAGTTTCACATCCCCAGTATGCTTTATACAAGAGTAAGGCTTGAGAGGAAGAGAGTGAAAAGCCTAAAGAGACAAGTTTGACAGTGCACTTCAGAAGAGAAAATGATTCCTCTTCCCTGGGAAAGTTTCCTACTTGCTGTTGCTGTGTGGTTTTCAAAACCTAAGATCTATGGGGCTGGGACTGTCTTCCTCTGGCTTTGTACAGTGCCCAGCACAAGAGCCATCAGCCTGCTTCAAGTCCCCAAGCATAATCATAATATAAATTAGTAATGATCTCTAACTCACTCCATCCTGGACCAGGTTTTCCATTACCAACCTACCCCACATCATCTTATTTATATGCCCAGATCATTTGCTAGTTCCCCTTCCGTCCATAAACAAACACGTTCTTAACCAATTCACCTAGCTCCTGTATTATTTGCAAGGTTATGTGGAAAGCGCAGGGCAGGGGAACATGGAATGAAACCCAATGTTAATGCATTCTTCATGGATCCTGGCAAAGATAACTAAAACCAAAAGAGGAAGTTTACAAGAGAACTGACTGATTTCCAGGTGCTTAAAAGCCTTAACAGAAAGGAACCTGATCTGAACCATGTTTAGGAAGTCCCAGGCCTCCCAGATGTAATTTTTTTTTAAATATCTGAGAATCTTTTCACCCCTATGTTAGAGCCAAGGCAGCCAGAAATCCTTTGAAGCAGTGCTTTTCAACATGCGGTCCATGGACACCTGACAGTCCACAGACAAAGGCTAAGATTTCCAAAGGCATCCACACCATCATGCAAAATATTTTAGGGGACTATAAATGTAAAAAGGTTGAAAAGCACTGCTTTAGAACAAGAGGCACAACCTGCCCCAAAGAGCCTGCACCACACATACTAGATACTACTAAACCCAGCAGAAATATTGCTCCAAGTCTGTCCCAGCTTCTAGAGGTCTGTAAGCATTTCTCTTGACTGCAGCTAGAAGGCACTTAACACAAACATTATCCTAACTACATATCACCCAGGACCCAGTGGCTATCTGAAAGGAAAATAGTCTGAACTAAAAATAGTGTTTTCATCTCTATAGTGACCTGTGCAGAATTGAGCCAGGCGACAATCATAAGCTGCTCCCGCCCCGCTCCTGCCCCTCCCCCCACTTAATTCCCCACCCCAGGGGGCTGGGTCAGATGAAGTATTTAAGCAGCAGCTGTTACCATGAAACCTAGAGGATAAATCTGTGCCCATCCCCCACTTCACTGCTCATTCACCTCCAGTCTACAACAGAGACAAAGCCAAATTCTTTTCTTCTTCTGATTTCCCCGTACTATGCAGCCAGCTCATCACATACAGCTAGTTCATCACTCCACTCCTGAAAAATCAGCCTTAAGCTGCTTCCAGCTACAACACAAACCCCTGTAATAACACCATGTGCCCACCTACACTACAAATAAAAAAAACTATATGAGTCAGGGGCCCAATTACACTTGCCGCTTGCAGACAGAGCCAAAGTCCTGGCAGGACTGAAGGCAGCTAACTAACAGCCTTTGAGTCTATTCTCTTTATTCAAGAGTTCCACCCTACTTTCAATAGAGCACACACCCTTCCTGAAGATCCTTTCTGTGCCCACATTTGACTCTGCAAAATTACCACCACCAACCTGGCAGTATTATTCAGATAAAATGTATCATCCTCTCTTCCCACGAAAAAAAGGGAAAAAAATTCTAGGCTCCTGAACACTTTTTAAGCAGATTGAGTGCTGACTGACTCCCAATGTGTCCCCACCCGCACCCCACAAAAAAGTGACAAATCTACTCAGAACACTCTGGAAAGAGAACACTAAAGCTGTTGAATTCCCATTCTCCTTGTATTCTTACGTATCTCAATTGCTTAATAAATATCAGATTTCATTTCTGATAAATATGCGGCTTTGAATGAAGGTGAGAAAGCTGCTCAGTATAACACAGAGAGTGTTTCAGAGATTCCACTAACAGCCCTGTGTTGCAACAAATCTTTCCTTGTCTTCCATTTTGAAACGTGGGAAGGGAGGGAATAGGGGTGTTATGGTGAGAATGACAAGTCTTTTAGGCAGGTGTATGCTTAGATGTCTAGTATTATGTAGGATCATGTACAATAAAACAAACTTCCATACCAACACATCTGAAAGTTCTCAGAATTCTGTTACTTAACTAAGAAAGTAAACTTTCTGACTTCCAGTGAATAAAGACACTAGTTTCCAGCCCACATCAGCCTTTCTTCATAACAGACATTCTGCTATACATCAAAGGCACATAGCCATAAACTCTGGGAGGAAATTAAAATTGTACATTTCTCTCACATTATATGAGATTGTTTATGAATTCTCCTATAATGAAGATGACACATGTGCTTTATTTTAAAATATAATTTTAGTTCATTATACTGTACCACTCCAGACTACCACACACCATCTCACATGCACCTCCTTGCACCATAAAAGTCCTTGACTTAGACATTCAGCTCCAGACCAGAAGTGTCCCTCACCAGCTACAATCCAACACATATCGACCCGGGGCTAGAAGACTTTGGTCAATCCCCAAGTCTACCCAAGGCACAGGAGAGAGAGGTGGCAAGAACATGCATAAGATAACAGTATGTACGGTAAAACAACCAAGGAGTCCTGTGGCCTTTTTGAAGACTAACAGATTTATATATCGCATGAGATTTCGTGGGAGAAAATCCCACTTTGTCAGACGCTTCATGATGGGGACTGAGGACGTGGGATTTTCTCCTACGAAAGCTCATGCAAGAAATAAATAGACAACAGAGTCCTGTGGCACTTTTAAAGACGGGATTTTCTACCACGAAAGCTCATGCGATAAATAAATCTGTTAGTCTTTAAAAGTGCCACAGGACTCTGTTGTCTTCCTACAATAGACTAACACGGCTACCCCTTTGGAGCAAGAAATAAATGTTAGTCTTTAAAAGTGCCCCACGACTCCTTGTTTATTTTGCTGAACTAGACTAACACCGCTCCCCCTTTGAAGTATGCAGCGTGTCCTGTCCAGGGAAGCTGGCAATAGCATCTGAAGATCAACTTACTTGCCACCAGAGTGCCTTCTTTGTGCCAGGCTGAGCCTCGGCACCTCCGGGCTTGGTGCCTCAGTTATGACATCCAGAGCCCAGCGCCTCTCACTGGCGAAAGGGAGCAGTGGGTCAGACCCACGGGCCCCGCCAAGGTCCTGCTGGCCACGGCGCCGAGGCCGGATCAGAAGAGGGCCACGCGGAGCCCTAGCGGGCGCTGAGTCCTGCCGGGAGCGGCGGGATGGACAAGGACCCTGCGGGGGCCAGGGCGGGAGCCAAGCCCGGCACCTGCGGCCTGGCGCGCCACAGCCGGCCGGGCTGGGCCAGGCGGCCCGGGGGACCCGCGGCCAGACCCGCCGCTGGCGCAGGGCGCGCGGGAGGGGAGGACCCTGCGGCGGCAGCGCGAGGAGGCGGGTGTCACGCGCCCACCGGCTCCAGGCGCGCCGCGGGGCTGTGGCCAGGTCAGGTGGCAGCTCGTTACCTGGCGCCACCCGGCCCGCGGGGAGACGAACGGCGACTGGAGTCCCGGCTCCCCGGCGGCTCCGCCCTCCCCTCCCGGGCGTCCCGCCCCGCCCCGGCCCGGCGGCGGAGCAGGGGCGTAAGCCCCGCCCCCGGGAACCTGAGCCTTATCCCCCCAGCCAACCACAGCACGAGCCCGACTTGGGCCCCGCCCCTTCCCCCGAGACACGCCTCCGAGCGCCGCACTCTACCAGTAGGCCTCGCTCACTCTGACAGACCACGCCTCCTTGAAGCATGGCCCCGCCCCCAACTCCCACGTGGCTCCAACGGCGGTAACTACTACTTCGCGTCCTACAGAACAAAGACAAGATCTGATTGGCTCCCTCTGAGTGCTAACAGGGATTCGGTCCACGAAGCAGTGGAGGGGGGCGTGATGCCACGGGGAAGGGCGCTATGGGGGTCAGAGGGAGGGAGGGGGGAAGGGGGCTATGGGGGTCAGAGGGATGGGGGAAGGGGGCTATGGGGGTCAGAGGGAGGGAAGGGGACTATGAGGGTCAGAGGGACGGGGG